>CM059188.1:11789641-11826424 GCA_030323885.1 Branchipolynoe longqiensis | reverse complement strand
TCCCCCCACCCCAAAACACCAACTCACACCTACTCCCCCACCCCCCACGCCAACACACCAACTCACACCTACCTTGCCCCGATACCAACACACCAACTCACACCTACTCCCCCCACCCACACCCCCACACGCACCTGGGTCAACTTCTTATCTCCCCCACTCAGCCCATTGTCCTCCCAGATGCCGGGGGGGGGGGGGGGGGGGGGGGACGGTGGGGAGGAGGAGGGCAGAGTTGCAGGCTAGTCGGTATTGTGGGGAGTTTGTAAGGAGGCAGTGGTCGTCATGGTGACTGTAGTCTACATGCAGGAATTTAATCAACCCCCACCTCCCGGAGCCTCGACTTGATACCGACGTTATTTGACGTTAGTTACTCTTGCACCCCCCCCCTCCCCCTTCCCAACCCCGTGCTGAAATATATGTATGCTATTCATAAAGGGACACTTAAGATCGCCTCAAACAAAGCGACATTCCAAAAGGGGAGTGGCGGTTAATAATGCACAGGCAGAACACGTGGGTTGGTTGCATTTTCGAGTTTTACGTCCTGACAACGTCTAAGGTCATATCAGGACGGGAACTCGTGGGGTTGGCGATGTGGGTGCAAAGCCAAAGCTAGTTAGATGGTTGGTTCTTGGAGTTCTATGCCCTGGCAACATCTAAGGTCATATCAGGATGGGAACCGACTTGGGACAGTGTGCACTCATGGCGACTTTGTAGTGCTGAACCACTGGGAGACCAGGCCACCAGCACCATGTCCTGATATCCCACTCAGTCAATATTATCCTAACACTGATCCAACCAGTCCTTGCCCTATCCTAATAATGCTGAGCGCCTGGCTAGGAAGCGATGAATCTTCACATTTTCAAAACCTAAGCAATTAGTTCTTTTGATTATATACTAGAAAGTCCATGGTGGGAATCTGTTGTTGTGTAGGCAGGCTATGGTAAAATCAATACAGGCAAAAAGAGAAAGGAAGAGTATAAAGTGTAAAAGAAGAGAGCGAGCCAAGTTCTCAGGTTTATTCTTATATGGTACATGGATCCAGTATGGCATACCACCTGACCACATTCTCCCAATGAGAATCAAGCATATACAGCTCTACCAATGAGAATCAAGCATTTGCGGTCCCATGGTTACATTGATCTGCCCACCACCACCAAGCGGTGTGGCTCCTTTGGTCACCACCTACCCTGAGCTGAGTGTGTGGTGATCCGTGAGTAGCAGAGGGGTAAGCGGGTAGTGGGTCGAGCTCCAAGTGCCCCTGACGCACTATCTTACTAGCACCACAATGTCTATTTACAATGAGTCAAGTACCACCAGGAACTACATAAACACATCTATGCACCTGGCCCTATATACCTTTTTCATAAGAAGAACATTTGCATTCCCCCACCAATGCGTCATTATCGGAATATTTTACATACTGATGTACTTATTAAGCATGTGCCACATTGAAGGGAACACTGTTTCAATGTAATATAACTTGTCACTGCAGAAGCATATGGTTGCAGAGTTTTGGCATGCTTGCCAAAACTAATTTTGCATGTTTACACTTCAAATATCCTAAATGTTAGCCATTTAAAATCAATGTTACTTCAAATTAAAGTGAGACAGATTATAGCGATCAACCGAATATATTTATCTCAGAGAAATGACAGAAACTCAAAACCAGTGTATTATGCAAGTTTAAATACTGGTGCAGTCACGAAGCACATGTTGCCGCATAGAAGGGAATTCTAAGTTAATTTAATGGCATATGTTACTGTTGAAACGGCTGATGGTAGATGTTGACATGCAAGCCAAAATTAATCTTTTGACGTTAGGTACTCTTGCGGTGTTCTCTGTGGCAGAGGGGTTAGAGTGTCTGACTTTTTTCTAGGTCAGACTCCTAATCTGAAGTTCAGTGGTTCGATTCCCCCCCCCCACCTCTGCCAATTTGGATTTCCACCTTGTGTATAACTTGCAGTGTCATCAAAGGCTGGTTGCTCTCATGCCATGTGTATGTTGTGTGGGAAGTTTAAAATCACTTGGGTCGGTAAAGGTGTAGGCTCGGGCTTTCTATCGCCAAACTGTCTAATGGTGAAACAAGTATATTCAGACTTATCCATGATAGGCAGTATAAATCTTCAAGAAAAAACGAACACTCTTTTATGTTTTCATCTCAAATATCTCCACAATTAGCCTATTGTAATGCATAGCTACTTTAATTTAAAATAAGGTAAGTTATAGAAACCAATCTAACCCATTTACCTAAAAATATAATGACATAAACTCAAAACCATCGGAATCTGCAATGTTAAGCAGTGATATGGTCAATTGAATGTATTTAAAATTCCTTCTATCCAATAATATATCTTTATCTAATTTAGATATATAAGGATCAAATCTAGATAAGCGTTTGGGGTTTGAAAATGTGATGATATATATAATATGTGCTTTTATTTGATTATTGTCCTCGAGAGAACTACCCCTTATATTACATTAGAGATAACTGTCACAGAAACCTAGAAATGCAGCCAATCCGCGCATGGGCACCGTGATAGATATGATTAAAACCCATAGGATAATCCAGTGCAACCCATCCAACACTGAACCTAAAGTGCATGTCACACCTTACCAGATTGAGTACCGGACACAACCGGACAAGGAATTTTCTAGTCCGGTGGTGTTCGAATCAAAATGTACCGAAATGTGTCGAAATGTTGCACTATCGGATCAAAGGCTCCCAGACAAAATGAACGCTAAATGGACAAGGAACATACATTAATTAATAGCCACCAGACGATAACCGGATGATAACCGGACGACAACCGAATGTCAAATGGATGGACCGAACATCAACCGGACATGTACTGGACTGTTAACGGATGCGCCGAAAAGATATAAAAAACCAATGGACCGAATTCCCGCAACACCGTCAATGGTCTATTCAGGAAGCAAACCGGAGGCGTAACGGATGGGTACCAGACATGAAATGGACAAAACGGACTAAACGGACTTAAACCGGACACCAACCATGCACGTCAGTCCGGCGGCGTCCAGTACAAGTTTTGTGCATGTTCAAAACATGCCACCGTACAATCCAGACACCACCGGACAGAGAACAGAAATGCCGGATGCCTACCATATATAAACCGGATAGTGACATATTTCATCGGACAGTGTCCGTTTTCTATCCGGTACCCCAATCCGATAAGGTGTGACTGAGCCTTAACATAGCAGATGTCAATTTAAGGGTTGCGGGTGGGGAGGGAGGAATGAGAGTGAGGGGGGTGACTGAAATGTACACACTTCACCGGGTCTCCGAACAAACACTACACAATCTTGCCAGAAGAAACAGTTGTCTGCATGGTAGCCAGCGCCCCCCACGCCAGTAGATGTGGGCGGAACCAATTGGAGGCGCCACTTCCGGTTACTGGCGAGTCAGGGAACTAAACCGGACAACACCGCTCTGTTTGGTTGGTTGGTTGGTTGGTTGTTGGAGTTTTACGTCCTGGTAATATCTAAGGTCATATCAGGACGGACTCATGTAGTAGTAGTCTGCACTGACCTCCCAGGCAAGGAACCACATAGACAGGTGGGAGTGGATAGGGTGATTACATCAGGGAGCCTAGGTGGGGTAGTGGTTAGGACGCCAGCCCCGAAAGGGTAAGAGGTGTGGGATTTCAATCCTGCTCTATGTACAATATTTCCCATTTGCATTTCCACAGAACATTTGTTACTCTGACCAGGATCCTGTGTGTTGCGTGGTTTGTGAACTTATTCTGTTTATATATGTGATATATAATTAATTATATGAGTATAAAGGGGCGGAGTAGGGATCTTGGCTACATATTGCTGTGCCAATGGCCTCTGGAAATATAGTTCAGGCTTCCCACCCCCCTAGCTTTGTGGCCTTTTGTCTACTAGGTCGTAGCCAACCTTATACATATATATATATATATATATATATAAATACATTATGCGTATGTAAATTGGCAGCATTGCTGAGTCTAGATGTAATTGTATGCATTAAACAACTTATGGACCATTTAAAATACTTTTACAATTTCAACTAAATAAGTGTAGTAGACTGCACTGACCTCTCCAGCAAGGAGCCACATAAACATACATAGGTAGATGTGGATAGGGTGGGGCAATAGGGAGCCTAGGCAATGTAAAGTTTAGTATGCCAGTCCCGGAATGGCAAGAAGTGCGGGTTCGAATCCTGCTCTAGATGCAATATTTCCTATTTTCATCACTCACATGACACTATTCAACTGCAACACAAATAGAAATTTGCAAATAATATTATTTGTAAATGATGCGACCTGGGAGGCAGGGTAGAAAACACATACTTATGAAAATGGTAGGTTTTTTTTCTGGAATGGCTGTGTTGCCTGCATGAATGCAGAGGTACCCCCACCTCTTCTCTGGGGATGCGCTAATGTTGCTGTCATGGGTTAACTCGCATTTCCTTTGTTATGCAGGTGTCATATTGTTTGATATCAAATGGGATCTGGGATGTTATCTCTTATCCCGATGTATGTGTACGCTTATTTCTCACAGCTTAAGGCGGGGGACATTTCAGCTAGGTGTCGTGGTGTATTGCAAATTAGAAATTCTGCACTTTGAGCAGGATTAAAACCGACATTTCTTGGCACTCGAGTACTTGATTCTTAACCATTGGATATTGTGATTACATCAGGGAGCATCTATCTAGGCTGTTTGATGCAATCGCCCTATCCATGCATATATGTAAATGTGTCTGTGCGAGGGTAGGGTAGGGGAGGGCAGAAGGGCAGAAGGAGGGCTTTGTGTGAGAGGGGAGTGGTGCGCAGAAGGGCTTAGGGTGAGAGGGTAGGGGAGGGCAGAAGGGTTTAGTGTGAGAGGGGAGGGGGGAAAGGGCTTTGTAAGAAGGGGTAAGGGAGGACAGAAGGGCTTAGTGTGAAAATGGGAGGGGGAAATGGCTTTGTAAGAAGGGGTAGGGGAGGGCAGAAGGGTTTAGTGTGAGAGGGAAGGGGGAAGAGGTTTTGTATGAGGGGTAGGGGAGGACAGAAGGGCTTAGTGTGAGAGGGGAGGGGAGGGCAGAAGGGCTTAGTCTGAGAAGGGAGAGGAGGGCGGAAGGGCTTAGTGTGAGAGGGTAGGTGAGGGCAGAATGGCTTAGTGTCAGAGGGGAGAGGAGGGCAGAAGGGCTTAGTGTGAGATAGGAGAGGAGGGCAGAAGGGCTTAGTGTAAGAGGGGAGAGGAGCGCAGAAGGGTTTAGTGTGAGAGGGGAGATGAGGGCAGAAGGGTTTAGTGTGAGAGGGGAGATGAGGGCAGAAGGGTTTAGTGTGAGAGGGGAGATGAGGGCAGAAGGGCTTAGTGTAAGAGTGGAGAGGAGGGCAGAATGGTTTAGTGTGAGAGGGGAGAGGAGGGCAGAAGGGCTTAGTGTGAGAGGGGAGAGGAGGGCAGAAGGGTTTAGTGTGAGAGGGGAGTGAGGGCAGAAGGGCTTAGTGTGAGAGGGGAGCGGAGCACAGAAGGGCTTAGTGTGAGTGTGCAGAGGAGGGCAGAAGGGCTTACTGTGAGAGTGGAGAGGAGGACAGAATGGTTTAGTGTGAGAGGGGAAGGGCTTAGTGCCAGAGGAATGCAGAAGACGAACAGGCTGCACTGGATTTGCGTTAGTATGTAGCCACTGTAGACATCTCTTCATCATCCTGTCTCCACAGCAGTAAGTCATGCTCTGCACCCACTAAGCGCCCCTCCCACCTGTCACACCCACACCCACACACACACACTTCCGCCTCCATCAGTAGGCCGTTCAGGTGGTCGGTACCATGGATACAAGCTCGACTATGCGCAGGCTTGTAACACGATGACCAACACCCCCACCTTACCTCTCCCCCCTCCACCCCCTCCGACATCCCCTCCCACTAACAGTAACAGCCTCGCTCTCCGATCACACATTCCCCACCACTCCCTACCAACACCTCCCCAACTCCTCCCCAATACCATCCACCATCCCCTCCCTCCACAACCACCACCCACTCCCTCCACCAAGTCAACCCCACCCACGTCTCCTCTACCTCTTCCCACCTACACCTCTCTCACCCTTCCGTCCTTCCTTAGATGTTGCCAGGACGTAAAACTCCAACAATCAATCAAACCAAACATACTCCTACCACCCTCTCCCACACTTCCCACCAGCACATCACCCACCTTTTCCCTCAAGCCCATCCTCTACCTCCTACTTCCCACCCTCACACCCTCCCACCTACACATCCCCCAACCCTCCCCCACCATTCCCACCTACACACCCCCAACCCTCCCCCACCCCTCCCAGCTACACATCCCCAACCCTCCTCCACCCTCCCACCTACACATCCCCCACCCCTCCCCTACCATTCCCAGCTACACACCCCCAACCCTCCCCCCCCTCCTCCACCCGTCCCACCTACACATCCCCAACCCACCCCCACCCCTCCCAGCTACACCCCCCCCAACCCTCCTCCACCCCCTCCCACCTACACACCCCCCAACCCTCCCCCACCCCTCACAGCTACACATCACCTAACCCTCCCCCACCACTCCCACCTACCCATCCCCCAACCCTTCTCCACCCCTCCACCTACCCACTCCCAACCCTCCTCCACCTACACATCCCCCACCCCTTCCCCCACCCCTCCGAGCTACACCCCCCCAACCCTCCCCCACCCATCCCACCTACTCCCTACTCATCCCCCCACCCCATCCCAACATCCACCTCCAAATCCCTCCCCTATCCCACCTACACCGTCCAACCATGTATGTTCAGTGTTGCCCTTTTGTAACAAACCCCTTCCTCACCTCCCCTCCCCCTCCCCTCCCTCCCCCCCCTCCTCCACCCCTCCTCCTGCCCTCCCTCCCCTCCTCTCCACCTCCCCAGCCCTGCCAGCCGTCCCCCACCGTTCCCCCTCTCATCCCTACCCTTCCCCCCCCCCCTCCCCACCCCGTCTTCCCTCACCCACCCACTATTGGCTGATGTGCCTTTGTTGGCGGCCATTAGTGCTTCATGTAACCAACGCAACCAACATGGCGGCCGGCTGATGGACCCCGGACACGCTACCGTCTCGTTCCCGGCGCGCCCGGCCGCCATCCCTCACGCTGACCGCCGGGCCAGGCTCCAAGATGTGCGGCTCCCTGCCAGAGACAATGCCGGGCAGCTTATTTAGGACCCCTGTCCCAAACCGGTTCCCCCCCACTCCCACATCCCACACCTCGTGCTGTCTGCATATTGCTGAATGCTGGGCATGCAGGTAAGGGTATCGCAACCGGATGAGGAAGACAAGGTCAACAGGTCAGCTTACTGTCTTATTTGGTAAAATCAGTATAACCTCTCTAACCGATTACCTCCACAGATCGACCACTCCCCTATATGGATCGCTTTATTTGGATCCTAAACGATGGCCCATACAATACAATGGTAACAATATTCTAACTCCCTAAGCCGAACACCTCCATAAATGGACTATTTAAAGTCGAGCCCTCGGTCAGTCGATTTGGAGAGGTCTTACTGTAGTTTATTCACTGAAGTGAATCATTTCTCAGCAGTAGTGAGGCAGGGAACACTCCCTATTTGGAAACCTTTCACTGGTGTGGTTTTGCGTTGATGTTGTTGTTGTTTAATTTGGGTTTGCTAATCGAGGTTTTCTCAGTTGCTCATCCATCCCCCCCCCCATTCCGCACTCACGCACTCCTGCACTCCCTCCCCATCCCCTCCCTCCCCCTCCATTCCCTTACTGTCGCCTCCCTCCCCCTCTCTTCACCCTCTCTCCCTACCTCATCATCCCTCCCATAACCCCTTCCTTCCCCTAGCTATTTCCTTCCGTCTGGCCCCTCCCTACCTCTCCTCCCTCCCCTACTTCCTCTCCCTCCTCTCCCTCCCTCTCCCTTCACCCTCTCTCCCCGCCTCGCTCATCACTCCTTCCCCCTCACCACTTTCTCCCCTTTTCTGACTCCTTCTCTCCCCAACCTCTCCTTCCTTCTCGCCCTACTCCCTTGCCCCCTCCCTCACCCCTTTCCTGCCCTCCTTCACTCACTTCCTCCGCCGTTCCCGCCCTCCCTCCTCCTCACTCCATCTCACTTACTCACTCCCCTCCCATTACTCCTTCCCTCTGCCTCTCACCGTTCATCACCCTCTCTCCCCACCTCTCCCTCCTCTTCCCTCACTCCCTCTGATCCCTCCCTCCCTCACTCCTTCCCTTTTCCTTCCTCCCTTCCCATAACTCCCTTCTTCCATCCGTTACTCCCTCACACCCACCGAAATCCAGACTCTCCTCCATCCTAAGATCCAATGATTCTTCTTTGAAATATGAGAGGCCAACAATCTTTAATTTTTGTGTAATCAATCCCCAACCCTTCTCCACAATAACAAAACCCACACACAGTTACAGGCTGATTAAATATGCACCGCCCTAACACAGGACGAACAAATGAGTATTCTGCTAACTGCCTATTTGGAAGGGTCATGGACTTTATTCCCAGGTCAGAGGATAGGAAAAAGAGCAAAGGCATGAGGAAGAGCAATATTCACAATGTTTATCATGCCCAGCTAATCAATAAATGCTACCAAGAGGGGGAAACAACTCCTTGTGAATCAAGAAGCCCATCGTTAATTCTAAAGGCCCAGCCACATACACGTTAGTGGACGTAGTTCAACGTATATTTCTCCTTGGTAATGATGTGGGTAGGCCATGAGTTCCGATTTAATCTTTGGACATGCTTAAAAGAGCACTACGTTATACGCTGAATTTGCATCCGTGATGTTAACATACTCTAGCATACTCTAGCATACTCTAGCATACTCTAGTGTGCTCTAGCGTATTCTAGCATACTTGGACGAAGCCATGGTCACATATCCGTTAGTTGATGTAGGTGGATGTAGTGGAGGCTAACATAGTTGAACTTAGTTGAACGTAGTTGAACATAGTTGAACGTAGTTGAATATAGTTGAACATAGTTGAACGTAGTTGGATGTAGTTGAACGTAGTTGACCGTAGTTGAACGTAGGTGAATGTAGTTGAACATACTGGCATCCATACCGTAAAGTATTTATCTGTACTGTAATGTATTTATCCATACCATAATGTATTTATCGGTACCAAAACCTGCCATACCATAACCTATTTCAACATAGTTTAACATACTTACACCACGTTTGACCCACGTTAGCTTCCACTACGTTCACCTACGTTCAACTACGTTCACTAACGTGTATGTGACTGGGGCACCAGGATTTAACTGTTTCTCAGTTCACCTCATTTCATCGATCGGATCAATTATTCTCTTCTTTCCTTCTGCTGTAAGTCCATGCACCTTTTAATTGAATTGAATTATATTTGAGCATAGAATATGGCAAAGTGGGTTAGGTCAGCATCCTTCTGGGACGTAGTCTTCTTGCATATATTCCGAAATGAATATCTATCAACTAGCAATAGCTAATTAACATATGAGACTGTCTCAAAAGGTGCTAAGCAATATGGGACAACACTTTGTCCATTGTAATGATCAACGCGCTATCTGCTTATGCACTTGCTCAGGATAAACTGACTTGTTTTTTACATGGTGTTTCATAATCCCAATAGAATACATTGATTTGAAGCAAATGTCCTTGTGTTTTCAGTGTAACTGTTTATGTGCTGCTTTGTGTCAATCGTTACAATGGACAACAAAAAGAAGACATGAGACATGAGCCTTTTGAGACAGGCTCATATATATCTAAAAAAAAATTAACAGTGTAAGAAATAACAGCAAGATAAAGCACAAGTTACAAAGTTACATGTCATGCATAAGGATTATGTTAGCTTATCAACGTGATGGATTACATATGCGGTACCTAGCTTAGAGCAAAATAGAGATGCATAAACATATATATGTATATAGTGTATGATGCATAATACATGAGTCATCAAGGATCCATAGACCTGGTTCTGGGAGAGTAGATGTGAGTTGAGGTGTGATGTAATGGTTGAGATTAGATGGAATGCTGCCATCACTCCAATTGGTGGGGCATCCTGATTGATTGATTGGTGGTTGCTTTATGACGTGTCGGCAGCATAGGCCATATTCACAGCAAGAAATGTTTGTTTTTTGTTCAAACCATCGCTTTTACATGTAAAGGCAGACAATCAATTATGTGCCAATAGACACTCATTCAATTAGAGTGGCTAATACGGCAGTGGTTCAGGACCACTTGGTCCCGCTGACCTCCCGCATGAGTCTGTGGTGGTTTTCCCACAGATGGTTCAATTTCTGTTGCGATGTTACTGTAATATAGGTGGCGTCCTGCTGTTATGATACATTGATGCAGCTGGCATCATGTTGCAGACTCAATGTAATGCAGATGGCAACCTGTTGCCTGGATACATCACCACAACAATATGGTGTCATGTCACAGAGTCCATTTAATGCATGTTGGCGTCCTGCTGCCTAGATACATCACCAAAACTAGTGTGGCGTCATGTATCAGAGTGCTCTTAATGCAAGGTGGAGTCCTGTTGCCTGGATACATCACCTTAATCAGCATAGCATCATGTTGTAAAGTCACTGTTTATGCAGGTTGTGTCCTGTTGCCTAGATACATCACCACAGTTACATTGGCGTCATGTCACCAAATGCCATTACCGAAAGTGGTGTCCTGCTGTTGTGATACATTGATGAAGGTGGCATCATGTCGTAAAGTCCCTGTTTATGCAGGTGGCGTCATGTTGCCTGGATACATCACCACAGTTCGCATGGCGTCATGTCACAAAATGCTGTTAATGAAGGTGGTGTCCTGCTGTTGTGATACATTGATGCAGATGGTGTCATGTCGTAAAGTCCTTTTATTGCAGGTGGCGTCATGTTGCCTGGATACATCACCACAACTAGCATGGCGTCATGTCACAAAGTCCGCAATATCTGGCAACATCTAAGGTCATATCAGTATGGCTACCGATTCGTGACAGTGCGCTCTTATGGTGACTTTATAGTCCTGCCCATCTGGGAGACCAGGCCACCAGCATCATGACCTGATATCATACTCAGTCACATTATCCTGAAACTGAGCCAACCAATACTTGACCTCTCATAATGCCGAGCGCCTGGCTAGGAAGCAACAAGTATACATTTTTAAGTCATTGGTCTGACTTGACCAGGTTTCGAACCCCACGATCTACCAAAACGGGAGATGGACGACCAACTCATTCTGGCATCCTGTCTGGTCATGGGTTAAAGGGGTCTCCACACACACACACGCCCACACCCGCACACCGACACTCACACCCACACCCACACCCACACCCATACCCACACCCCCACCCACACTCACAACACCCACAACATCCACACCCACGCCCACACCCACACCCATACCCATACCCACACCCCCACCCACACTCACAACACCCACAACATCCACACCCACACCCACACCCACACCCAAATACACACATGGATTATTGTAATGCTCTCTTGTATGGTCTGCTGCTGTCAAGTATTTCAAAACTGCAACGTATACAGAATGCGGCTGATGGGTACAAAGAAATTTGATCATATCACTCCTGTGCTGAAATCATTACACTGGCTCCCTGTGGAGAAGGGAATTGATTTCAAGGTGCTGCTTCTTGTATATCGTGCCTTGCATGATCAGACTCCAGAATATATGAGAGAGATGCTCCAGGAGAGAACAAATGTTCGAACACTGCGCTCCACAGTCTCCAGCCAGTTAGCAGTTCCTCGGAGCAGACTCAAAGGCTTTGGGGATCGTGGTTTTAGTATTGCTGCCCCAAAACTGTGGAATGCTCTGCCAGGATATATCACTGATTGTAAATGTGTTGGTGCTTTTAAAAAAGGTCTTAAGACACATTTGTTTAAATCTGCTTTTAACTCTAGGTGAAATTTATTTTCCTGTATATTTGTTTGTTATGTAAAGCACCTGAGAACGGCTTGCTGGATCGGGCGCTATATAAATGTTTTATTATTATTATACACACACTTCCACACCTACACCCACTGCCATACCCACTCCCACACCCACATCCACAACAACACCCACACCACCACCCATACCCACATCCACTCCCACACCCACACCCACCCACACCCAAACCCACACCCACAACCACATCCACACCCACACCCACACCTTTTCCCCCCCTCATCCACTCACCCCCGCCACCCACACCCACATCCCTCCTCCCACTCCCTCACCCACTCACCACCACCACCACCACACACATACACACACACTCGATCTCTACCCGGCGGTCTGCAATCCTCGAAGGCTGATGTGTATAAACGACACTAAAGGCCGGCGTAGATTAGGGTGTGATCCCCCGCCCCTGGGGGCCGCCCTCAAGTAAAGGGCATTCAGGGTCATTAGCTAAAGCGGCGGGCAGTGAGAGAGGGGAGCGGGAGGGGGGGAGCTAGGGGACCAGTCACCGGCAGAGTGGCTAAGGGCCCAGTCACCGCCCTGGCCTTTGTGGGGGGGCATTGTGAAAATAGACTACCACCCACTAACCCCACCACCTTAAGGCTCAGTCACACCTTACCGGACTGCGGAAATGGATAGAAAACGCATACTGTCCGGTGAAATACGGCAATGTATGTTTTATATATGGTACGCATCCGGCGTGCCCATTCTGTGTCCGGTGGTGTCTGGTGTGTATGGTGGCAAGTTTTGAACATGCACAAAACTTGTACCAGACACTGCCGGATTGACGTGTACGGTTGGTGTCTGTTTTAAGTCTGTTTAGTCCGTTTTGTCCAGTTCATGTCCATTACCCATCTGTTTGCTCCCTGCCAAGGCCGTTGATGGTGTTATGGAAATTTGGTCAGTATATGTTTTCGCTGCATCCGGGTACAATCTTGTATGTGTCTGGTTGATTTTTGGTCCGCCCGTTTGACATTCGGTTGTCGTCCAGTTATCGTCTGGTTATTGCCCCATGGATATTCGTTAATATACATTCCTTGTTCGTTTATCGTCCATTTGGTCCAGCGGCTGTTGCAACATTTTGACACATTTCGGCACATTTTGATACTGAACACCACCGGACTAGAAACTTCTTGTCTGGTTTATGTCCATTGCCCAATCCGGTAAGGTGTGACAGGCACTTTAGGCACACTCTATGTATCCCGCCGGGAAGCAAGGATATATGTTTATTTGACATCACATCCACTGCGTGAATAACGCCTTAATTTATAGTACAGTTGTTGTAAGAAAAAATATTAAATTTGTGTACCTGCAAAGTCAACCTGAATCCTCTTGAAAATAACTGGTTTGTTGTTGGTTTATTTGGCGTTTTAAGTCCTGGCAACGATTGATGTCATATCATGAGTGGTGAGTGTGTCTGTGGCCTTTGCTGCAGACGCGGCGTTAATTCATCGGTAGTCAATCATCTGAGGTATTATCAGAGATTGGAAAAAGCCCACGCATGGTGGCTTTAGAGTGTTGCCGACCGGAAAGGTACCATGTGCCAGCGTCATTTCCAGATAACTAACTTTATCGCATTATCCTGACACTGAACTTATTTCTCCCTATCCTAGCATTGCCCTCAGCATTGCTAGGTAACAATGCGCTCTATGGCTAGGATGTAAACCCATACGTCCACCTCCACCTCCCCACATACACACACAATCAAGCAATCTACCCAATAAGCCATAGCATTCTGGTCAGAGAAATAGCAAAAGGTTCAATATTTGAAGAGACAGGTGCAAAACCCCGTAATCGCCAATCCAAATATTGAGGTAAACATTGGGGTCAAACCTTCCAAAGGTTAATTTTTTTACATTCCTATTTTGTTTTTGTTCATTGCTCCATAACCATTTCTTCACAACGAATGTGGAATTAGTGAGAATTAAAATTACCTTAGTTTTTTTTATTGATTCTGGTAATCCATTGAAAAGCCTTTCGTATAAATGTTTTCTTGTGGTGGGGACAAGGCATAAGCATATTCAGCGCAGAAAGGAACGGGACAACCAGCCACGTTTGAACTCATCTGAACTTGCAGGAAATGGATTTTCCTCTTCTCGTTTTCGCGAGAACTCAGTGTCAGCCAATCAGAGCTGTTCTTTTTAATTGCAAATGGCCACCTCCATGGGGTCCACCATTTGCAATCGAAAAGAACAGCTCTGATTGGCTGAGAACAGCTCTCAGTGTCAGCCAATCAGAGCTGTTCTTTGTTATTGCAAATGGCGGCCCCCATAAGGGGTAGCCATTTGCAATAAAAAAGAACAGCTCTGATTGGCTCAAATTATGGAAACATCCCATTTTGTATTAGTAGTTTCTTGTTCAGACATAGTTACACATATATATGTATCTTTTGCACAGATTGAAGTGCTTGAAGTATATTTAAATTTGTTCTACATCGACTTCTGTTTAAATCACACAATATCAGGACTTAAAGAATGGGAAACTATTCCTGCAAGGGTATGCTCAATATGGGACAGTGGTCACCCGTTTTTCCTCCTTTCCTCGCTGTGGACCCTTCTCGGAGGGGGGGGTGAGTTCAACCATATATTGACACCTCTAACAATATAGTAGACATACGCCAATGTATTGTGCATTCACGACTATCCTTGTGCCCCAAACCGGGCACGGTTGCATAATCGGTAGAGCGCGAGCCTCACGTGCGGGAGATCGGGAGTTCGATTCCCGGTCGAGTCAAACCAAAGACTTATAAATTGATACTTATCGCTTCCTAGCCTGGTGCTCGGAATTAATAGGATAGGGCAAGGACTAGTTGGCCTCAGTGTCAGGATAATGTGACTGAGTGGGATATCGGGTCATGGTGCAAGTGGCCTGATTTCCCAATGGAGGGCAGCAGTATTAAGTCGCCATGAGTGTGCACTGTCACAAGTCGATATCCATCCTGATATGACCTTAGATGTTCCCAGGATGTAAAACTCCAACAACCAACCCACCAATCCTTGTGTCGGCGAACTGTTACTAACACCTGCCCGTCTGCATAGTGGCTTATTCACATAGGCTTGTGTAAATAGCAGCCTGCTCGACCTTCACCTTCATTACAATGCTCGCAGGCCTTCCAAGATAGCGGTCGATACCGGACCCATGAGGGGGGACCCGGGAACCAGCCTATGTGGGAAACCACCGCCTGGTGACGCCAGGAGTGGCGTTTAGCGGATAATTCCCCAACATACAATTTTGCACCACCAACCTGCCCTCTGGTGGCAGTGGGAAGAACTAATGTTGTGGGTAGCAGGCCAGAGTGCAGCATGCTCTGTGTGTGTGGGTGTTATATAGGATATCCACCACCAACCTGCCCTCTGGTGGCAGTGGCAAGAACTAATGGTGTGGGTAGCAGGCCACTGTGCAGCATGCTATGTGTGTGTGTGGGGGGGGGGGGGGCGTGTTACAAAGGATATCCACCACCAACCAGCCCTCTGGTGGCAGTGGCAAGAACTAATGTTGTGGGTAGCAAGCAACTCACTGAGCAGCATGCGCTGTAGAGGATGTGGTATAGAGTATGCCCACCATCAATCTGTCCTCTGGTGGCAGTTGCAAGAACTAATGTTGTGGGTAGCAAGCAACTCACTGAGCAGCATGCGCTGTATATTTTTTGTTTGTTGTTGTTTTACGTCCTAGCAACATCTAAGGTCATGTCAGGATGGGTACTGACTTGTGACAGTGCGCACTCATGGTGACTTTATAGTGCTGTCCCACTGGGAAACCAGGCCGCTGGCACCATGACCTGGTATCCCACTCAGTCACATTATCCTGGCACTGAGCACACCAGTCCTTGCCCTATCCTACTAATGCTGAGTGCCTGGCTAGGGAGCGACAGGTATCAATTTTAAAGTCATTGGTTTGACTCGACCGGGACTCGAACCCACGACCCCACGATCTACCAGCACGGGAGACGGACACTCTAACTCATTTGGCCATCCTGTCTGGTCATGCGCTGTAGAGGATGTGCTATAGAGTATGCCCACCATCAATCTATCCTCTGGTGGCAGTTGCAAGAACTAATGTTGTGGGTAGCAAGCAACTCACTGAGCAGCATGCGCTGTACAGGATGTGCTATAGAGTATGCCCACCATCAATCTGTCCTCTGATGTCAGTAGACCAAGTCCTGCATGTATTGTGGGCAACACCTCAATATGCACAATGCTCTGTGGAAGAGGTGCTATAGAGGATTTCCACCACCACCTCAACCTCTGATGTCAGAGGAATAGATACGGCTCACTATGTAGATAAAGGATTCACCCTGTACTCGCAGTACACGGGTGAATACCAGCCCTACATAAAAGCTGTCGAAAAAGCGGAGAAATGAAATAAGAGCCTAATTTCACAATCTAAGAACCAACAATTATTCTTTTTATATGTCTTCATATTTCCCCGCTACCTTTGAGTTGAAAAATATAATAAAACATATAATTTAATAGAATTTAAAGGTGAAATCGATGGTGTTCTATGGTCGCCATCTTGTCTTTTTGGATTCTCTCCCATTTCACCAACTCTGTGCCAATATATGTAGCCATTTGATCCTGGAACCACAGTTTCTAGTTCCTGTTCCATACTAAAGCTATTTTCGCCCATATTTACACTACGTTGCCATTCCCCCGTGTACTATAAGTACAGGGTGAATCTGTTATCTACTCACTATGCAGCACACTTTGTGGATGAATTGCTATAGAGGATCTCCACTACCAACCCTCCCTCTGATGCCAGTAGAATAATTAATAATGTGGTTAGGAGCACACTAAGCAGCATGCTATAAGGAGGAGGTGTCATAGAAAATGTCCACCACCAACGCACCCTCTGATACCAGAAGGATAAGTACTATTTGTGTAACAACTCACTCATTATGCAGTATTTTCTGTGTTATATATGATTCACACCATCAACCGACCCTCTGAAATAAGTAATGTTGTGGGTAGCATATCAATTTGCCGATTGCTCCGAGGAAATGGCCTTAAAACGAGGCGTTTCACCACCATTGTGCCCTCTGTTATGGAATAGAGAAGCATTAATTTTGTGGGTGCCAGACCACTTTGCAGTCTACTGTCATCTGATACTGATAGCAGTGGGGAGAAGTATGATACTGGTTAGCAAATCACCATCCAACAGTTCTGTCAGAAAGGTCTTAAGGCCTGGTCACATACACGTTAGTGGGCGTAGTTGAGCGTAGTGGAGGCTAACATAGTTGAACGTAGTTGAATGTAGTTGAACGTAGTTGAACGGAGTTGAACGTAGTTGAACGTAGTTGAACGTAATTGAACGTAGTTGAACGTAGTTGAACATAGTTGAACGTAGTTGAACGTAGTTGAACATACTGGAGAAGTAGGGATGCCGGTACATTCAACTACGTTCAACTAGTTCAACTACGTTCAACTATGTTAGCCCTCACTACGTTCAACTACGTCCACTAATGTGTCTGTGACCAGAGTGTTTCTAAAACTAACCCGCCCTCTGATTGTAGGGGCAGGAATTAATATTGTGTATGTGACTCACTGTGCAGCATCCTCTGTTGAAAAGGTCTTATATAAAGGATTTCCAACATCAATCTGTTCTCTGATGGCAATCGCAAGAATTACTAAGCAACCTCATCTGCTTTTCTGTGGAAAAGGTCCTTTTCATGTGATTTCTGGCCCTCTGGTGGCATTGGCGGGAACTAATGTTGTTGGTGATAGCATATTCTACAGTATGCTCTGTGCAAAAAAGGAGTTATAAATAGAGGACTTCAACCACCAACATATCCTGGTGTCCAGCATACTCTCTTAGAAAGGCAATGTCAGGAACTAATGATGTGCCGAGCGGCAGAACTGGTCAATTGCTGTTCACAAAAAATAATTGTTATTGTTTGTTTATTCTGCTCATAACGGTTAAGTTGACAAATACAAACTGACTATGTGAACCCGTTATGATCCTTCCTAATGGTGCTGTCACATTACGATGCTTCTCGCCAGCGTGCAGCCAACACGCAAAATCACTTTTAATCGTCGAGACACGTCAAACTTTTCGGCATCAGGATAACTTATTTGATAGCGTGCAGCCGAGAAAAAAAACAAAGAAGTTTGGCGCGCCATCCTGAGATGACCTTACTTGTAGCTAGGATGTAAAACAACAAAGCAACAGTTTGGCGCAACATGTGGGAACGACCCTCATGCGCGCGCGGCGTGCGCATAGCGTTCGCATAACGTTATTCCAGCGATGTCGACGTGCTTCGGACATCGCCATATATCAATGTTGGCACCCGCGAGTTGTCACGCGTTGTCAGTCGTCGAAAGTTTTGTGCAAGCACAAAACTTTGCTGATCTGATGACATGCGCCACCGACCCTCGTCGACCATCGCCGTCCATCAACGAATACCAACGTGTGCCTAACGCGCACCTACCACTTCCTGATGTATCCCGACGTTGCGCCAAAATATCACATACGTCGATGCGCGTTGGCTAGAAGCGTTGCAATGTGACAGCACTATAAGCACTGGCTTTCTTGGGGACGCCCAACAAAAAGGAGCAGCGACAACATGTTTATTAATATTATGTCTCCTCATTTGACAGGAACTGCTCAGTAATATCATGTTCGTTTATTATTTTCTCAGGTTGCCTTTGATGTATTTACCTCGCGTCTTGTATGTCTTACTTTAATTGTCAGTCTTGATGTGTGACCATTAAAATGAAGTAAGCACATATAAAGAGCAATATCCACAACTGATAACTCAAAGGATATAATTAGCTTTAGCTTTAAATCTGTTATGCTCTAAGTAACTGCCCTTAGTGTTTTATCTAGAAAAGAAAGACTTAACCATGTTTGACGTAAGGGTGACAATTATATCTAATTGAAGAGAAAAACCAAACACATGATGTGAATTCTACTATGTTTCCTAATCAACTGGAGCCTGCTAATCAATAGTGTCTTCATAAACAAACCAAAGCAAGAAAATAAATAGATCTGCCTTGGAATAGCAAATCTACTTGATTATTTCCTTTATGTTCAATGTCTATTCAGTTTTACAGGCTCTACAGACAGAGTAAATCCTAAAGGTTAGTAAATCAAAATAATAATGTGCATTTCTTATGGCATTTTTAAAAGCAGGGACCTTTCACGATAATATTGGTTGGTTGTTGGAGTTTTACGTCATCGCAACAGCTAAGGGCATATCAGATTGGGTACCGAGTTGTGACAGTGCACACTCATAGTGACTTCATAGTGGTGTCCCACTGGGAAATCAGGCCGCCGGCACCATGACCCGATATCCCACGCAGTCACAGTATCCTGACACTGAACTAACCAGTCCCTTTCAAGATAAAAACATGATATATATAAAGATATGTGAACATTAATATGAATGTAATACTCCTGCTACTACTGAAGTAGTATAGTGGGGTTCTTTTTAGCGTAAAATTACGTAATCCTGGCTCTGAGAGAGTCCATTGCACTTGATGACCCCTTCCGAGGGAGTCCATTGACCTTAGATGACCCGTTCTTTCAGGGTGGGGGGGTAGGTTTGACCTTAGATGACCCGTTCTTTCAGGGTGGGGGGTAGGTTTGACCTTAGATGACCCTTATTTTGTTGTTGGGTGGGTGGTTTTGTCCTTAGATGACTGGTTTGTCCTTAGATGACCTATGATTGTGTGTGTGTGTGGGTGTGTGTGCGCGTGTGTGTGTGTGCGCGCATGTGTGTGTGTGAACCGAACCGATGACGTCATTGAGTTTTTTCAGCCTTGGCTACCATCTGTCACCCTGCCCCCCCATCATTCCCCCCCAGCCGACCCAAACGATGACGTCATTGAGTATTTTCATTGTTGGATATCATCGGTCACCCTTCCACCCCACCCCCCCATCATTCCACCCCCCACCTTTTGCCCCCCCCAGCGGACCCAAACGATGACGTCATTGAGTCTTTTCTGTGTTGAATACCATCTGTCACCCCCCATCTTTCCGCCCCCAGCCGACCCAAACGATGACGTCATTGAGCATTTTCTGGGTTTGATACCATCTGCCACCCCGACCCCCCCATCTTTCCGCCCCCAGCCGACCCAAACGATGACGTCATTGAGTCTTTTCTGGGTTGGATATCATCCGCCACCCCCGCCCCCCCATCTTTCCGACCCCCCCATCTTTCCGCCCCCAGCCGACCCAAACGATGACGTCATTGAGCATTTTCTGGGTTGGATATCATCCGACACCCCGGCCCCCCCCGGCCCCCGCCCCCCCATCTTTCCGACCCCCCATCTTTCCGCCCCCAACCGACCCAAACGATGACGTCATTGAGCATTTTCTGGGTTGAATACCATCTGCCACCCCGACCCCCCCATCTTTCCGCCCCCAGCCGACCCAAACGATGACGTCATTGAGCATTTTATGGGTTGGATATCAGCCGCCACCCCGGCCCCCGCCCCCCCATCTTGCCGCCCCACCCGACCCAAACGATGACGTCATTGAACATTTTCTGGGTTGGATAGCATCCGCCGCCCCGCTAAAATAGAATGCTTCCCCACAATCCCTCCCTCCGAAAACTCGAAGCGTGGTAACATCATATCAGTTAGTGAGAGAGATTTGATGAAGTAGCATCAATATTTAAGCGAAGAACAACAGCAATATTTAAGCGAAGAACAACATGGGAAAACATCAGGTATGTTTACTCATATCTTATTTATTTTATTATATATATATATATATTTGATTAATTTATGTTCTTATTTAAATTTAGATATTTTCAAAATAAAAAATATGTTGTAATACATATTTTATGATTTATTTTTACGATAAATGTGGATGATATATATATATTTGATTAATTTATGTACTTATTTAAATTTATGTTTTTCAAAATAAAAATATGTTATAATAAATATTTTGTATTTAATATATATCTTCTTCATCCTTTCAGCATTTTTCGTGTGACTCGTGTTCGAAGATCTTCAAGTCTATTTCAAGTTTGGCGAAGCATCAGCGACTTGCATTCGCCTGCCGTGCAGAGCTTCAATCGCTGGCTTGCATTCACTGTCGTAAAACTTTCCGCTCCCTGTTTGGTCGAAGAAGACATGAGAATAGATGTAAACTTGGGAGTGTTACACCCACTTCTCCCTCTTCTTCTCCTATTTCACAAATTGGGAAAGACGATTCCACAAGGTCTTCTTGTTATAAGTGTGGAGAATGTGGTGAGGAATATTCATACATGAAGGAACTATTGCACCATATGAAGAAGCATTGCGTTAAATGTTCTCTATGTTCTGTGGCATTTGGAAATAGTAAACTTCTCAATAAGCATATGCGGTTATATCATGCTGATTATGCCACAACTCCCACCACATCTTCTTCTTCTTCTTCTTCGCGTTTCATGAGAACTGTTACTAATGATGATGATGATGATGATGATAAAAAGGAATATTCTGCTGTCGGTGGTGTGGATGATGGTGGTGTGGGTGGTGGAGGTGGTGGTGGTGTGAATGAAAAAACTAACTTTTTTAAAAGACAGAGAGATTCAAGTGGAGTATTCCAACCTGATTCTGTTTCAAAATCTCATTCCGCCATTACTTGCGAAGAGTGTGGTAAGCTTTTCGCATCATGGCGTCTTTTGATTTCCCATAGATGGATTCACGCTTCAGAAGGTTCTCAACCGCATCAAGAACCATGGATAACAGATTCAAATATCTCCCCACCTTGGGGAGAAGGAGAGATAATTGACATTCCTTTGCAAGTGGTTTATACAGAAAATCGTGACACTATTCTAGCGCCTCACAATATTGGAAGGGTTAGAGGTATCTATAATTTCCCCATGGCGGATTATACTGGAGATAGTTTGATATTAGAAGAACATATTCGTTGTATTTATGAATTTGAAAAGACTTCATTTAAGATCAATTTTGCTTTTGGTTTAATTTTGAAATCGATTGAAACTGGTGAATATCGTTATTTTACCGCTTATTTTAATTCAACAATATTCAATTTTCCACGCTCTGTTAATAACCTAGGCGATCTATTGAGCTTATTTGATCATATTAGAAAGATTGATGTGGAGCGTTTAATTCAAGCCGTGGGTGAGAACTCCAAATGGCATAAGGTTTACATTACTAATGTCAATTACTATGTTTTTAGAAAATCTTTTGTGATTGGAAGATCCAATTCCATTATTTTTCCAGATTTCATTAAAAAAAATAAATCTATAAATAACTTCCTAGATGCGGAAGGAATTAGTGATTCGAATCTCGGGAAAGAGCAACTATGCTTTTTTCATTGCTTAGCTTATCATACAGAGAGGAATATACATAAGTTGCGGAGTGTAGTTATGAAACTACGCGACAAATGGTTATTTTTCCTCAATCCGGTTTGGAATGAATTCCACAAGAATAAAAAAAGGAGTTTTGCAGGTATATCATTAGAAGATCTACCAAATTTAGAATCATGCTTTAGTGTTAGTATAAATGTTTACTCTTTGCGAGAAGACGATTCATGCATATCTCTCTACTCCTCTCAATTCTCCTCTCACTCCCTCCCCCTCAATCTTAATCTATTTAATTCACATTTTGGTTATATCTCGAATATGGAGTTGTATGCTAGCAAGTATGCTTGCAGGAATTCTGATAAACTATTCTCTTTGAAACACAAAGTCATAAGACATGAGAAAGTTTGTGCGAACAGGGTCAGTTTTATATATCCAGGAGGAATGTATTCACCTTCAAAAACTATATTTGAGGAGTTGCGAGATGGTTTGAATATAGATACCGAACTTCACTTGCAAAACTTTCCCTGGTTTACGGTTTACGATTTTGAATGTCTCCTACCAACCAAAAATATTCATCACCAACAGCAAAGAGAATTAGAAGTTGGTGTTGGTGTAGATGTTGTTGAGAATGGAAATGATGAAGATGAAGATGGTGCTGATGATAATGATGATGATGATGATGATGAGCAAAGGAAGTTAAAGTGGTGTACAGAGCACAAACCCATTTGTGTTAGCATTTCTTCAAATGTTCCGGGTTATTTAGAACCTAAATGCATAATTGATGAAAATTTAAATCTCTTGCTTTCTAAGATGGAGATTTACCTGAGTGAGATACAGGAAGCGTTGAAAGCACTATCAAAAACTCGCTGGGAATCTATGCATAAGAAACTAGATGAGTTATGTATTTCCTATAGTCAACCTCTTACTAGCTCCACAGCTTCCTATATTCCAATTGTGAGAGTTAAAGAGGAGAATGAGGTTGTTAATGATATTAATGCTGATGATGATGATGATGATGATGTTGATATTGATGTTGATAATGATGAAGATAATTATTATAACTACACTAATAATTATAACTTCACTAATAATAATAATAATAATGCCAATGAAGAGATGTCTTCCTCTACTGAAGCGAATGATATGGAGTTAGGAGAAAACTCACCTATGAAGAAGAAGTCTGGAGGTGGAGGAGGAGGAGGAGAAACGTCTAAAGCGTTGATGAGGACGTCGCCTTCATCCGATTGCGTTCGGGAACAGTGCGCTGAAAAGATAAGATTGCGAATATTGAATTCCATAGAACGGTTAAAGGAGCGGTTTAACACTTATTGCATCACCCTTCCTTGCCTCGGTTTTAACTCTAGTAGATATGATCTTCCAGCTGTACGATCCGCTTTCCCCAAACACTTCAAACTTGGGAGTGAGTTGAACTATATTGTTAAAAAAGCAAATCAATACAGTGCTATTGTAACCAAAAAGTTCGCACTTTTAGACATCAGTCTTTTTCTTGCTAGCGGGAGTAGTTATTCAAAATTTCTCATCGCTTATTCAGCACCCGATTTCAAGAGTTATCTACCTTATGAGTGGTTAACCGACTTTTCAAAACTTTCTCATCCCGCACTCCCTGAATATGATGCTTTCTATTCTAAACTCAAAAGTGTTAATGTGTTTGAGGAAGAATACCTTGACTGGGAAAGGAAAGGTGATAGCAATTCCGCTTCACCAAAGACTGGTCGCATGAAATATAATGATTTACAATCCATTTGGAAGGAGCGGGGAATGACTTCCTTTCGCGATTTCCTAATTTACTATGCGAATCTAGATACAAAACCATGTGTTACAGCTGTAGAAAATATGTTAGCATTTTATATATCTATGCGAATCGATCCATTGAAAACCGCAATCTCCGCACCAGGAATAGCACGAAGATTGCTATTCCAGTGCGCCAAAGAGAATGAATGCTTCTTTTCAAGTTTTTGTGAGCGAGATGCGGATCTTTATACCAAGATTAAGACTTGCGCTTTTGGAGGGCCGAGTATAATCTTTAAAAGATATGCTAAGGTGGGAGAGACGGTTCTACGCAATAATCCTGAGAAACCCTGTCGTTCTATACAAGGTTATGACTCTAATGCGATGTATCTATATTGTCTCTCTCAAAAACTTCCTGTTTTGTTTCCTTTTAGACGAAACTTAGAAAACAACCTTAAACCTCAGTGTACCTGGAAACATCTTGATATGTATAAATGGATGAATTGGGAATCTCAGACAAATAATATTAGAATTGAGCATAAGATCAACACTGGAAAAGAGTTTCAAATTGGACCCTATTTCGCTGATGGTTACTGTCGAGAAACTCACACCATTTATGAGTTTAACGGGTGTTGGTATCACGGCCATCCATCAAGTGAGTGTTCTTTTCATTCCAACATCCCCTCCTCCATCACCGTCACCACAGAATCAATAGCGAAAGACAAAAAGCAGAAAGAGGCTCATCTTCAGACTTTGGCTAGAGAACAATACATTCGACAGTGTGGATTTAATGTGGTGGTGCTTTATGAATGTGAGTTTAAAAAGCTTTTGCGAGAGAATAACTCCATAGCGCAAGCTGCAAATGAATTTCTCCCACCATTCTACATTAAACATCCCCACAGCGTTTCTCTAGAAACTATCCTGAACGCGATTGAAAGTGGGGAGCTAACAGGTATGGTAGAGGTGGATATTCGCGTTCCCGCTGTATGGCCTAAAGGGAAGGAGCAGGAGATCTCTCCTAAGGAATTCTTTTCAGAAATGGCTCCTATATTTTGTAATGTCGACATTCCATTGAATGAGTGGAGTCCCCTTATGCGACAATTTGCATTTAAGAAAGTTTCAAAAGATCCTGTGAATACACGTCGACTTTTGGTGGGTGGAATGCGCGGTGAGCGTATACTTCTAGCCACTAACCTATTACAATTCTATCTTAGTATGGGGCTTCTAGTCACAAAAATTTGGGAGGTTGTTGAGTGGAAATTAGAGTTTTGCTTTAGAGGATTTTGTGATTTTATTACAAACTCACGTAGGGAATCAGATTCGAATCCCGATTTTCAAATTAAGGGAGAGACAGCAAAGGTTATGGGTAATGCGAGTTACGGAAGTCTCCTGATGGATAAGACAAAGCATACAAATATTTCATATGTGAATTCTATTCAAAAAGCGAAATTAGCTGTTAATTCAAAACTCTTTAAAAATATGACTGAACTAGATGATGATATTTTTGAGATTGAGCAGTGTAAACGATCAATTCGCTTAGACATCCCAGTGCAACTCGGTTTCTTTGTTTTAAATACCGCTAAGTTGGTTCTTTTACAATGGTATTACTGCTTTCTAATTAAATTCATTGATAGAAGCGACTTTGAATTAACCCATTGTGATACGGATAGTTTATATATGTCGATTTCTGGGAAAGATCTCATCGATGTTGTGAAACTGTCAAGAAAGAAAGAGTTTTTGAGTTTGCTTTATGGACATTGTAATGATTATGGTTACTTTAAATGGGAAAACGGTTTCTATTTACCTAGAGATTGTTGTCAGAAACATCGTGAACATGATAAACGTGAGATCGGAATCTTTAAGAAAGAGTATACAGCAACTACTTCATATTGTTTGAATTCTAAAACATATCTACTTATAGAGTCAGTTGATGGTGGGGGAGAGAGTGGAATGAAATCCCATGAAAAGGTGTCTTGTAAATCCATTAATAAAAGATGTTTAATGAAGAATCGTACTTCTGCTGAAGGGTTTTAAGCAGATGCGTTATTTAGAAATGAGAGTGGATCGGTTATAAATACAGGATTCAGAGCTCACCACAATTCGGTTTGGACATATAAGGAACGACGAACAGGTTTTACTTTTTTATACATTAAGAGACATGTGCTGAAAAATGGGATTGACACACTTCCATTGGAAATGACGCTCACACCCTGGATAAATTACAACTCCTTTATTATACCTTTAACTAGTTGCTTGTCAAATGATTTCCCGCTGAAACTTGACAAGTTTGGAAAAACCTTTGAATGTTGTTGGCAGTTATTCTATTATGAGAAGGCTCTGTTCCATAGTAGTCCCTCTATTGCTGCTCGCATTATGAGTTCCCATCACACCAAAGCAAAGTTTTTAGCAAGAGAGCTCACATTCTCATCATCATCATCATCATCATCTTCTTCTTCATCATCATCAATACAAAAAAAAGAGAAAAAAGCATGGAGTGATGTGCGAGAGAGAAAGATGGTTGCAATACTAAACATGAAATTAATGAAAATCAGAAGTAGAATATTGACAGAGTTGAATTCACTCCCCTCAGGGATTACAATTATTCATCCGGGTGATCGCCATGATAAAATGTGGACTGCGGGAATTGGTCACGGAATGTGTGAACTTTCCAATTCTGCAGAGATGAATGGGCGTAATTTCATTGGACGATTTTGGCTTACACTTAAATTTCCACATTCATCGGCATCCCCCTCCACCTCCTCCTCCTCCTCCTCCTCCTCATAATCTTTACCTTTATCAACTTTATTCTAACCTATTCTCCTACTCACACAATGTGAAGCTCACAACCCCTGCATCCCTCATGCGATTAACATCTCTCTCTCCTCTCTCATCTAATTATCTCCTTATCCACCATCACCTCCACCACCACCACCACCACCACCACCTCCACCACCACCACCACCACCACCTCCACCATCATCTACATCCGATTATGTGGATTGTGACAATTGAAGTGGATAATCATTCATTTCAGGGAATGAAATCTCCAGCGACAATAAGTGTGAGTGGAATCACTGGAAGTGGAAAAACTTCATTGATTCATAGGATAATAACTGAACGTCAAACACTATTTGAGCTTCCTGTTCATAAAACACTCTATTGCTATGGGTTGGAACAACCTTTATTTGCAAAAATGGAATCGGAGTTTAAGGATATTGAATTCATGGAGGGTCTTCCATCAAAAGAAAAGATCTTTGCCTTTTCAGATTTATCCCAACACAATTTGATTATACTAGATGATCTAAATGAAGAAGTTGTAAATAACTTAGGAGCTCAACATCTAGTTAGCAAGCTTAGTCATCATCGTGGATGTTCAGTGATTATGGTGAGTCACAATGTATATGAACAAGGTAAATGTTCTCGAACCATTTCTTTGAATCTGCAATATATGATTATAATGAATAATTCAAGAGACAGGCGTCAGATACAGCGAGTCGCTTCACAGACTAATTTGGGGAGATTGTTGTTGGATAGCTATAAAGACGCTGTTGAAACTAAAAGATTTGGTTATCTGTTGATTTGTATGCATCCTCGAGATGTAGTAGATGTTACTGCCTCAATTCGCTTACGTTCAAAAATACACACTAACATCTTTTTAGGAGAGAACTTAATTTCCTATACTCCATAGTGAGAATGATCGTGTGTGTGTGTGTGTGTGTGTGTGTGAGAGTAAGTGAAGATGCATGTATGCATGCGTGTGTGAGTCTGAAGAGTAGTAGTAGTATTGCACTCGGACAGACAGCATGTCATCACATCGAGTACAACATTGCAAGGATTATATTTTGTTGTTATTGAAGTCACAACCTGAGCAAGCTAAAGCGCTACTGGTGACTGCAAGCTGGAAACAGATCGATTGCATTGCAGAGATTTTACTTGCTCTATCTCGATTATCAGTCTCCAAAGTCACTAATCGTTTATTGAAGAAACATAAGAAACTAATCCATAATCTGATTCATTTGAATAATCGAGCCAAACTACGACTTCTTCAACTCCATCATAAAATGTTGTATGCTATATTCATTTCAATTAAGCCGAGATTGTTAGACGTTCTATTATGAGGAAATATGTTACAATAACGTATGATACATACCTCCGATATAAGAAGGAGGAGGAGGAAGGGGGTAAAAATAAAAGCGAACCACTCGATTATGAGAATAACCTTCATGACTCGGATGTTGTTGATGGAGGTCGTGGTGGAGGTGGGGATGCTGCTGGCAGTGGAGTTGTTGATGAAGAAGGTGTGAGCAATGATAACAACACTGAAAATGAGAAAAAGAAGAAGAAAGAAGAAGAAAGAAGAAGAAAGGGCCTCACCTTTGACGCATCCTTCAATCGCTTCGAACGGCGTGGAGCGATCTGACAGACGACTGGAGACTCGCAAACGAACAAGTCCTCTTCGTATTTCTTCTCCTCCTCCTCCTCCTCCTCCTCCTGGAATTCCAAGCAAAAACATTTCAAAACGGAGAAATATACAAAGCACGCTAACAAGCAGCGGAAAATCAAGTAACGTTAAAAAGAAGAAGAAGAAGGAGATTCTCAACAAGAAGAGAGACGAGAAATCTTCTTCTTCCACCTATGCATCTTCCCTTTCACCTGGTGTGACCACTAGACAGCGTAGAAGGCAAACAGTGAATGCGGAATGGCGAAAGTACTTCTCCACCGGAGTCAAGCGTTAACAGAGGAGGAGAATCGCTATCTCTATGAGATTTACTTCACCCCTAGCCATCCCGGGAGTTTATCGGGTGTCAATAGACTTTACACTGAAGTTAAAAAGGAGAAGAAATTTAAAATCTCACTTCGCAAAATACGCGAGTGGTTGAGTGCTCAAGAAACATTTTCAACTTTTAAGAGAGCGTCTCCTAGATATAAACGAGAACGATTAATAGCATCTGATAAACATTATCAATTTGATGTCGATACCCTTTCTATGGTGTTTTATAAAGATCATAATTCCGGATATGGATACATATTAGTGTGTATTGATGTTTTCACCAGGTTTCTAAGCACTAGACCATTACTTAATCTTCAAGCATCCACAGTTAAATCAGCTTTCGAAAGCATATTTAAAAGCAATCCACCTCCTCCTAAAAATATTCGCTCTGATCGAGGATCAGAATTCATAGCGAGTGTGGTGCGTAATTATCTAAAGTCGCTAAGCATCAATCATTTTACTACTTTGAATACTGAGACTAAGGCGCATATGGCCGAACGAGTAATTCAATCACTTCGAGCCCGCTTGGCGAGATTATTCAAAGCAAGACATAGTTTCAACTGGATTGACTCATTGCAAGCGATACCCGATGCCTATAATGATAGCGACCACAGCGGAATTGGTACCACTCCTCGAAACGCGTTCTGTGAAAAGAATAGAAATGAACTATGGCACTATCAATATCTCAGAAATGATTCAGCTTCTTCCACCGGTAGAGCTTCTGATAATAATTTCCAAATTAACGATCGAGTGAAGCTCTCCTACTTAACTTCTCCATTTACGCGTCATTATGATGAGAAATGGACAAACGAGATTTTCACCATAACAGAGCGAAAAGTTAAGCAGGGGTTTGAAAAATATAGTGTTAAGGCTTGGGATAATTCTTCTATTGAAGGTTGGTTTTATCCAGAAGAATTGCAAAAGGTGGAAGTAAATGAAGATACTTTATTCGAAATTGAATCAATTATTTCTGAAAGTGTTAAGGATAGGAAAAAGTATTCGTTGGTGAAATGGAAGTCATATGACTCCTCTTACAATAGTTGGATCTTAACAAGTGGGGTACACAAGTTGGGCCTGGAGAAGAAGAAGAAGAAGAAGAAGAAAAAGAAGTAATTAAATAAATGGGAGTATGTATGTATGTATGAAATTCTACGTCCATCTCTCATTTTGAATTAGCGCGTGATAACGACAACATGGTTAACTTTTGCTTGAATTCATTAATGGATGTGAAACGTCATTCACATAACACTTGGCATGACTTCACTGTTTCAATCAATCCTCCTATTCATTTGGAACAGGGTGGGGGATGGGCTATATGTCTGCTTCAAATGGATTTTGAAAAAGAAATTGTTTCAGAAAGAATAACTCCATCATTATCTTCATCTCCCCCATCAACAATTCCATCATCATCATCATCAATAACTCATGTTGTTGATGAAACAACTGTTAAAATAGATGGAGAAAATGAGAAAACGATGAATATTCAACCTACACCCGTTTCATCGAAATATGTGTATGTTTTCTGTAATCTTATTACTCCTGTCACAATAGGTGATTCTTCCCAAGGTATCTTAGCATACGGCTATGAAGGAGCTGAAGTCAGTGAGAGCTTTCATATGTCGCTGACCACCCCACTACACCAACCCATCAATACTCAATACTTGAATTCTATAAGGATCTTCATCAGAGACGAGCGAGGAGGAATACCCACGATAAAAGCTAACGTTACTCGTTGTATGATACAAATCACAAGACACTATGGCCTTAGTACCGCTAGGTACAAGCTCTAACAGTTGGATAGTGCATTCTAATGATAAGTGCATCACCGCATTCAAAAAACCAAAAAAAAGAAATGCGTTTAAAACCATCTCCAGCTTGAAGCGTATAAAGGAAGCCGCTCCCAAAATAGAGATGATTTCACCGGTTAGTCATGTCTTAGATCCGGCCAAAGAGAAACAGGAGAGACTAAACCTAACATCAGAAAGCGTGCTGGGGGAAATCGAACTCAACACTCTTCCATCTAAGTTAGGGAAGGTAAGGAGAAAGAGGAAAAACCAGCAGTCCACTATAAGTAGACTGATGCAAGAGCGCATGTGTCAGTCGTACGGAAGAACAAAAGGGGGGAGAGTTAAAAATAGTGAAGAGAAGAAGAAGAAGAAAAAGAAAAAGAAGAAGAAGAAGCGTGAGGAACGTAAATCTAAAACCTCTCCTCCTCTCACTAAGCGAAAAAGAAGGAAATGAGAAAGTGAGCGAGTGAGCGAGTGAGTGAGTGAGTGAGTGAGCGAGGAAGTGAATGAGTGAAAGTATCTGAGTTCACCAACTACTACATCATCATCATCATCATCACAAAATGCAGCAGGAATATCTTCTACAAGATGCCGTGGAAGGATATACCGAGAGACTCGATATATTTTCCAAACCACGCATGGATGCAGGTATACTCTATTCTGATTATGTTCAAATCCACCCAACCTCCACCCTTTCCAATGAGGGGGCGATTCTATTCAAAGTAGATGGAACAAATGGAGGTTATCTCAATACAAGGAATCTTCAGATGACGGTGGCGATGAAAATTGTTAAATCGGATAATTCTCCAGTGACAATAAGTGATGACGTGAGTCTAACAAACCAACCATTGTATAGCGTTTTCCGTCAAGTCAACGCCACAATCAATAACTCATACATCAACTCTGATGTCGGGGGGCTGTATGCGCATAAAAACTACTATAAAGCTCTTTTCGGAAACACTAAGGGGAAGAATTCTAGTTACGATAGAATGAGAGGTTACTTCCCGGATGATGAAGATAATCTTGCGGTGGTGAGAGCAATTCCCTCAACTGCAGAATCTACGTTCAATGATGGAGTGCTTTCTCGTCATAAACTCACACAAAGGACAAGTGGCGGAATTTAAAGGACCACTGGGATTGGATTTCATTGATGACTTAGATAAGATTTTAGTCAACGGTTGTGAAATAGTCTTTGAGTTCCAACAACAAAGTGACGCCTTCAGACTTCTATCGCCTACAGAAGGAGCAAACTATAAACTTTTAATTACTAAAATGTACCTGACTGTAAACTATATTCGTATTAGACCAGAAATATTGCTAAGCCATTCAGAGAAGTTTGCTCAGAATTCCGGGCTTAATGCCGCTCAGTTCACTTATCCGCGAACCATGATGAGGTTATTCACAATTCCTGCTGGTGTTAAGTCATGGGAGGCTTCAGGTGTTTTAGGTGATAAAATCCCATATCAACTCGCTTTAACCCTGGTGAATGATGTAGCTTATTCGGGAAGTTACAGTAAAAATCCTTTCAATCTAGAGAATTGTAAAGTAGAGTACGCTTCCTTTGAAATTGATGGGCGAAGTGTTCCAGATAAACCTTTAACGCCTAATTTTGCAACAGGAGAAGTGATTGAAGCTTTTCATGCTATGGTTAAAGCTCATAGACATCCGGATTTATGCACATTAACTCCTGTAGAGTTTCAAAAAGGAAGGAGTGTTTTCTGTTTCAATGTGGAAGAATCAACCTATGGAACTGATATGGAGGGTGTTTATCCTATTCTGAAGCGAGGATCTACCAGATTAAACATCTCGTTTAAAGAAGCTTTGATCACCTCCATGGTAGTAATTATTTCGGCACAAGTTATTGGTGATTTCACTATCAGTAAATCAAGGCTTGTAACAGTAAACCAGTGAGATGCTGCGTGAGAAAAAAATAGAGAGAGAAAGAGAGAGAGAGAAAGATAGAGCGATAGAGAGATAGAGAGAGAGAAGTGGGAAAAGAGAAATGGAAATAGCAATAGTATATGCGTCTGCATGATGAAATGTATTGTATCGCATTGTATTGACTTGTATTGCATTGAGTGATATTGCCTCCAATTTTACAATGATGTTAACGATGATGTAGTTTAGGAATGTTGCTATGTGTAGAGTTAGAGAAACTGAAGCGAATAAAACCTATAATCAAGGCCTGTGTTCTTGTGTGAGTGAAATTAAAAATGTTTTACGATGATTGTTAACGATGATGTAGTTGCTATGATGAACCTATGTGTAGAGTTATTGAAACTGAAGCAAATAAAATCTATAATGAAAGCTTGTATTTTTGTGTATTTCATTCCTTCATTGAATAGATTAATATTGATAATAGTAATAATAATAATATTCAAACCCTCTCAATGTTTCCTACATCATTCCCACACTCGCTTTGTTCCCGCTTTGAGTTTTGAGTGAGAGATGGTGCTGCTTTCACTCAATAGTCTAGTAATCGGTGGGAGGATTTCATATAAGTCATAGAAAGTATTTACTTTAAAATAAAATAAAATAATTAAAGGAGCAATTTATATATATATATATATATATCATCGAGTGCTTCCCTAAGACGTCAATTCCTTCTCCCCTAAATACTAAACCATATCGCAGACTCTCACCAGTCCATAGCAAATACGGGTTCTTGCATGTGCTCACACACACACACTCACACACACACACACACACACACACCGCGTAAGCGTGCACACATGTGCGCGCCCACACAGAGCGCTTTCATTGGTGTGGTATTATTATTATTATTATTATTTCCTTTCCCTCTTACTATATAGGTGAATAGGAAGAGGAATCAGAATAGGATAAACGAATAAATATTTATATATATATATATATATATATATATATATATAAGGTTGGTTAGTTAGGGGGAAAAGAATCAAAATATTCTAAAAGAAATCCTACACACTACAGCTGCAGCTTTCACTACACGTCAATACACAATGTGGAGGAGAGAAATTTAAGAAGGGTCAAGAGAGAGGTCAAAAGAGGTCAAGAGAGAGGTCAATAAGATGGGGGTTATGTTTTAATTTTGAGTTAATTTCCTTCCACTATTAAAACTAAAAGCTTATTTTGTGTCAGTGTATGTGTGCATGCGTGTGTGTATGAGAGTTATTATTATTATTATTATTATTATTATTATTATTATCAATCTCTTGAAAATTAAACAAAATATCGACATACCAAATCAAGTGTTGCGGGAACTCGTTCAACTTCTGCAGGTGGTGTCAGTCGTGATGAAGGAGGAGGAGGAGGAGGAGGGGGAGGGGGAGGAGAGGGAGGGGAAGGGGGAGGGAATTTCTCCGACAGTGCGGAAAGCGTCACGCGCAGCTCCAGTGACTGGACGGTCTCGGGATAGGCAGTCACAGAACGTGTGTCACCCACACAACGCGAGGTGAGGTGGGCGGGAATCTCCTCCGATTTCCTTAATGCAGTGGTGGTGGTGGAGGGGATGGAGTTGACAGTGGAGGTGATGGTTGTGTTGGTCATCGGAAGGGTTAGAGGTGAAGGTGGGGGTGGAGGAGGAGGACTTGATGGGCGAGGGTTTACTCCTCTCAGCATCTGTTCTTTTTTGGCTATTTAAAAGTTTGGGAAAGAAAGAAAGAGAAATAAAAGAAAATTAAAAAATATATATAGAGTTATATATGTGTGTGCGCGTGCGTGTGTGTGTTGTAAATATATATATAGATTTTATATATGTGTATATGTGAGTGCGCGCGTGTGTGCGTGATTATTGTATTGTTTTTTATTTTTATTGATTTTGATTTGATTGTTTTATAATTTCAACTGATAAGATAGGATTATTTTAGCATATAAGTAAGTGAGTAGGTAAGTAAGTAAGTAAGTACAAAAAGCTCTCACTTTCTAGTGTGTGTGATTATTGTATTGTTTTTTTATTGATTTTGATTGTTTTTGATTTGTTTTGATTTGATTGTTTTATAATTTCAACTGATAAGATAAGATTATTTTAGCATATAAGTAAGTGAGTAGGTAAGTAAGTAAGTAAGTACAAAAAGCTCTCACTTTCTATATCGTCTCCTAGTCGAAAGCGTACACTCTTTTCATGTTTTTTGTTTCGCGTTGCGAGTTTTCTATTAGCGAGAACTGTAATATAGATAAGAACATTTAGCATTTAATGATGATGATGATGATAATGATGATAATGATGATGGAGAAGCTGAATGCAAGTACAAGAAATATTGTAACCTGAGATCATTTAGTGATTTGATGATGATGATGATGATGATGTCGATAATGATGAAAATGATGGAAGAAAATAGAAGAAATAAGTTGAGTAAATGCTGAAAGTTAGTGAGTTAGTGAGTGAGTGAGTCTGAAATATGTTAAGGATGGATTAGAAGAGTGAAAAAACATTCATACCAGGAGAAATGGTGAAGTTTGGTAGAAAATGTTGAAGACTCGTCACAAATGTTGGTGTCGAACTCAAACGCTCTCTTCGTGTTCGCGTAGAATGAGGCGTGATGTTGGGGTCCGTCTTCTCCTCCTCCTCCTCCTCCTCCTCCTTCACCTCTACCTCCTACCTCCCCTCCAAAGTAGTGGTGTAGGTAGAACTCTCCCCCAATACCTGAAGGGTGTCTCCAAGGAGAACGGCTGTGAATGTAAAAAAAATATATATTATAAATTAGATGGAGTATATATATATATATATATTTATATATATATACTAGTCATATGATATTGATGACAATGATGATAATGATGATGATGATGCTACTGATGATGATGATGATGCTACTGATGATGATGATGATAATAAGGAAGATGAAAATGTTGACATGGATATGAAACCCCACATAAACATGTCACCCCACATAAACATGAATAGTTGAATATGTGTGACAGTAATAGTTTCTCACCAAAGGTGGAGCCTTGAACCTCATTCACCACTCGATAGCGACAGCAGCGCATTAATACCCGACATCGATTTGGTATTAAGTGGTGAATTCGCCTACAACTTACGCCTGTGGAATAGGAATTAATGGGTGAGTAAGGAGTTAAAGATGAAACAAATGATTAATCGCCTGCTGAGGAGAGAAGGAGGTGCTGATAATGATGTTGATAACAATAATAATAATAATAATAATAATGCAGCATTTTATGTTAAGAGTTTTTTCTTCTATTTTTAAAGAATAAAAGTCATTTATTTTTTATTTATATAGTTTTATATATATATATATGTACATATGGATCTATATATATTCACCTTTATTTCTTTTTGATTTTCTATAATAGCGCACAAATAGACTGCAGGAAAATAGAAGAAGGGTGCAGCTTGCACCTAGAGCGGACTTTATCGCAATGTCTTCTACTAATAATCCGGCCATATTCCTCCCCATCTCTCCCCCCAAAGATTCCCCAACATCTTTGGTAGCATTAATTATTTTTTGTTTTAGTTTGATTTTCAGTTTCCCAATAAAAGAAATTGTTGATGTTGTTACAGAAGGGGAGGGGGAGGGGGAGAGTGGTGTGGAGGATTCAGGTTGAAATGATGGAGAAGATGATGGTGTTTTCAGCATCATAGTTCTTGTAGCTAGCATATCCCCCATCGCTACAGCTTCCATCGTTACATCCTCCATCGTCATTTTCACCGCATCCGCTTCAGTAGTGGTGGTGGAGGAGGAGGAAGAGGTAGTAGTACTAGTAGTGGTAGTAGTAGTAGTAGTAGTTGAGGTAGTAGTAGTAGTAGTCATAGTAGTATCCAATGGTGTTGTTATAGTCGGTGATGGAGGAAGTGGAATTAAAAACGAGATTTTGCCATCAGGGAGGATTGTAGTTAGCGGAGAGGGGAAGTGGGTGGGGCAGTCAGAAATTATGGTGATTTTAACACCTTCAAATGGTAGGGAGTCACAATCAAAAGGAGTTAATTGATTTCTGACTGACAGAATTTGTAAATTTGGAAATTTGTGTCTAATAACATCAATATCTATTTGAAAAAGAAAGGATCGATCTAAAAATAATTTTAGTAAAGATTTATCGCTAGGAAGAGACAAAAGTTGTGATTCGGTAAACCGGTGGCATACCTTCATCGTTTCGCTGACAAAAGTACAACGTCGTCCTCCCACACATCCAACCATCAAAACCCAACAACACCACCAACAACACCACAGAGTCATAGAAGCCATCTCTAAAAAAGAAATAAAAAAAGAATTGGTTGGAGTCATTGTTCAAGTTAGCATTATATTATCATTAACATAAAATTATGCATGAATGTATGTATGTATGTATGTATGTATGTATGGAAGTATATATA
>CM059188.1:11692352-11789141 GCA_030323885.1 Branchipolynoe longqiensis | reverse complement strand
GTAGGTGTGAGTTGGTGTGTTGAGGTGGGGGGAGTAGGTGTGAGTTGGTGTGTTGGGGTGGAGGGGGGGGAGAAGGTGTGAGCTGGGGCGGGCGGGCTAGTGTGGGATTGCCTGCACTGGTTCTCGAGTGTGGGGTTAGCAGGATTTGCAGCAGATTCAGTCAGGAGGGATTGAATCGGATTGACTGTTGGTGGATGGAGAGTGTATGAGTTGGATGTAAGGTGCTAGCAATAGGATAGTGTGTGTGTGGGATAGGGTGGTTGTGGGGTAGGGTGTGTGTGTGGGATAGGGTGTGGGGGTAGGATGTGTGTGGGATAGGGTGTGCGTGGGATAGTGGGTGTGTGGGATAGCGGGTGTGTGTGGGATAGGGTGTGGGTGGGTCAGTGTGTGTGGGATAGGGTGTGTGGGGATAGCGGGTGTGTGGGGGATATGGTGTGTAGTGGTATGGATATGTTGGTGTGTGTTGATGTGGATGTGTTGGTATCGATGTGTTGGTGTGGGTGTGTTGGTGTTGGTATGTTGGTTTGGGTGTGTTGGTGTGGGTGTGTTGGTTTGGGTGTGTTGCCTTGAGTGTGTTGGTGTTGGTGTGTTGGTGTGTTGGTGTGTTGCCTTGAGTGTGTTGGTATGTGTGTGTTGGTGTGGGTGGGTGTTGTTGTGGGTGGGTGGTGGTGTGTTTGTGTGGTGTGGGTGTGTGGTGGTGTGGGTGTACTGGTGTTTTGGTCTGAGTGTGTTGGCCTGGGTGTGTGATGGTGTAGGTTTATGTTGACCTTGGTGTGCTGGTGTAGGTGTGTTAGTATGGGTGTGTGTTGGTGTGGGTGTGTGTTGGTGTGGGTGTGTGTGGGTGTGGGTGGGTGTTGGTGTGGGTGTGTGTTGGTGTGGGTGTGTTGGTGTGGGTGTGTTGGTGTGGTTGGTATCGGGGCAAGGTAGGTGTGGGTGGAGTAGGTGTGAGTTGGTGCGTTGGTGTGGGGGTGAGTGTTTTGGTCTGAGGATGTTGGTCTGGGAACGTTAGTTTGGGTGTAATGGTGTATGTTTGTCTGGGTGTGCTGGTGTGGGTGTGTGATGGTATAGGTTTATGTTGGTTTGGGTGTGCTGGTGTGGGTGTGTTGGTGTGGGTGTACTGATGTGAGTGTGGTGTTCTGGGTGTGTGATGGTTTATGTTTGTATGGGTGTGCTGGTGTGTGTGTGATGGTGTGGGTTCATGTTTGTATGGGTGTGCTGGTGTGGGTGTGTTGGTGTGGATATTGGGCGCGGTGATCGACTCGCTTGGAGTGCAGGCTTCCCGTACAGAACGTCGAATTTTAGAATCCCAGCCAACTCAAACCACAGACTTCCGGAATTGATACTTGTCTCCACCTAGCCTGGCACTCAGCATTATTAGGATATGGCAAGGACGAGTTAGTTCAGTGTCAATATAATGTGACTGAGTGGGAAATTGGGTCATGGGGCTGGCAACATGGTTTCCAAGTGGGGCAACACTAAAAGGTCACTATGACTGCACAGTGTTAGATGTCGGTTTCCATCTTGATATGACCTTAGATGTTGCCGTGATGTTAAACCTCAACAAACAAACTTTGTCACGCCCTATCCTATATATTAGTGTATTCCACAATGCAGCTATCCACACTGACACATTGCAGAGTTGTAAACCACTGCCTTGTGGTACAGGTTCTTGACAGAACCGAAGGCTAAGGGAGCAAACCCTAAACATAAACCCATGTCACTGTGGCAGCATTAAGGGCAGTTGATGTATGGAACTCCCAACATCTCCCGCCCAGCCACTGCAGGGACAAATAATTTTGCGCCTGTCTGGACATGTTCTTGCCGGTGTGAAACCTCTATTTTCTCCCTGAGAGAGTGTCTCTGGTAACTCGCAAAAGCCAGCAGCACTTCAACACTTTTGCAGGAAGCTTTCATGAAATGTAAATGGAGAGCGGCAGTCAAGTAATGAAAGCAGTCTTTGCCGCATCACGACCGACAGCATGATGATGATGTATATACATGTGCATGAGCAATATTGCATCGGCTTAGATAGTAATTAAACAATTGTTCACAATCAATCACTTCACATGACATTTATGTCTGGAATCAACAGCAACTCGGAAATCCCACAGGAGAGAAGCTTGCATCGTAAATCAATAAATATGGATTCTGAAATGATTTATTACAAACTTAATTTACGAAAGCTATATTTAGAATATGAACTTACATTAACAAAGAATGGTCGTGAATTTCAGTCATATTTATTTTGCAAACATATTATGTTAATCAGCTTAGTCCACTTTAAAGTTGCACAGTCCCATGGTGTTGAGCTTCTGACATTAACTGAGATAAACATGTTATATTTATTGTTTTAACCAACTTTATTTTAGTTTGAAGTAACTTTGATTTGAAATGGCTATCTTTGGAGATATTTGAAGTTCAAACATGCGACATTCATTTTGGCAAGCATGCCACAAATCTGACAGACAGTTGCCAGGATCCTCCTGATAGTAGTGAGTATGAAGATGAGTATCTGGGGCGGCCAAACCACATATTCTTCAACGTGACCTGCAAAACAAGACCGTCAGCAAGTCACAATTTTCAGCACCACCGCATTTCCTCCACTGGCGCGAAATCACGCCACTTCTTGCAAATCGCGCGAGACATTTAGTAGCCGACCTCTGGGGACTTCCGGTTTGCCCTATATAACACATGTCTATGCCCCCTGGAGGCACGCGGACCAGACGCGATGACCAAATGAGTTGAGCATCCGCCTCCCATTTTGGTAGATTGTGGGATTTGAACCGTGGTCGAGTCAAACAAATAACTTAACAATGTATACTTGTCGCTGCCTAGACAGGCACTCTGCATTATTAGGATAGAATAATGACTGGGTGGCTCAGTGTCAGGATAATGTGACTGAGTGGGATATCAGGGCATAGTGCTGGCAGCCTGGTCTCCCAGTGTGGCAGCACTATGAAGTCACCTTGATTACACACTGTCACAACTCTGTACCCATCCTAGTATGACCTTAGATGTTGCCAGGATGCAAAACTCCAACAACCAACCAAACTTGGAGGCGCCAATCTCAACGCAAAGGAACAAAAATCTCTTACTTATACTTTTTATAGCCCCCCCCCCCCCGGCCTCTCTCCCTCCCCCTCCCCCTTCCCTTCCCCACGCCCCGGAGGTGGTCTACCACTCGGCCGCCAGGGGGGGCTTTAGGGAGATGCGCGCAACCGCCGCCAGGTGACACCCCTCCCGCCGGGTGGCGCTGCGATCGGCCGCCTCTGCTCATTTGTTGTGTAGCCAGGTTCCCGACCGATGTGCGAGCTGCTCTTAAGTTCACGGGCGGCTAATGAAGATTCAAGCCCAGCTGCTCGTACCGCTCAGTGCGGGTCTATTAAGGTTATGGGCGGGTGGGTGGGTGGGTGGGTGGAGAAGGTTGGGGGTGGGCAGTTTTGGGTGTGGATGTGGGGTGTGTGTGCAGCGGTGTGTGTAGAGGGCTGGGTGCGGGAGGTGTGGGTGTGGATGTAGGGTGTGTGTGCAGCGGTGTGTGTAGAGGGATGGGTGTGAGAGGTGTGGGTGTGGATGTAGGGTCTGTGTGCAGCAGTGTGTGTAGAGGGCTGGCTGTGGAAGGTGTGTGTGGGGATATGGTGTCTGTGCAGCGGTGTGTTTAGAGGGCTGGGTGCGGGAGGTGTGGGTGGGGATGTAGGGTGGGTGTGTAGCGGTATGTGTATAGGGCTGGGTGCGGGAGGTGTGGGTGGGGATGTAGGGTGGGTGTGTAGCGATGTGTGTAGAGGTATGGGTGTGGGATGTGTGAATGGGGATGTGGGGTGTGTGCAGCGATGTGTGTAAAGGGATGGGTGTGGGATGTGTGAGTGGCGATGTGGGGTGTGTGTAGTGGTGTGTAGAGGGATGGGTTTGGGAGGTGTGTTTGGGGATGTGCGGTATGTGTGTAGCGGTGTGTGTAGAGGGATGGGTGTGGGATGTGTGTTTGGGGATGTGGGTGTGTGTAGTAGTGTGTAGATGGATGGGTTTGGGAGGTGTGTTTGGGGATGTGGGGTGTGTGTGTAGCGGTGTGTAGAGGGATGGGTGTGGGATGTGTGGATGGGGATGTGGGGTGTGTGTAGCGGTGTGTGTAAAGGGATGGGTGTCGGATGTGTGGGTGGGATGTGGGGGTGTGTGCAGCGGTGTGTGTAAAGGGTGGGTGTGAGATGTGTGGGTGGGATGTGGGGTGTGTGTAGCGGTGTGTGTAAAGGGATGGGTGTGAGATGTGTGGGTGGGATGTGGGGTGTGTGCAGCGGTGTGTGTAAAGGGATGGGTGTGAGATGTGTGGGTGGGATGTGGGGTGTGTGTAGCGGTGTGTGTAAAGGGATGGGTGTGAGATGTGTGGGTGGGATGTGGGGTGTGTGCAGCGGTGTGTGTAAAGGGATGGGTGTGAGATGTGTGCGTGGGATGTGGGGTGTGTGTGTTGTGGAATGTAGAGGGATTGGTGTGGGAGGTGTGGGTGGTGATGTGCGGTGTGGGTAGCGGTGTGTGTAAAGGGATGGGTGTGGGATTTTGGGTGGGGATGTGGGGTGTGTGTAGTGTTGTGTGTAGAGGGATGGGTGTGGGATGTGTGGGTAGGGATGTGGGTTGTATGCGCAGCAGTGTGTATAGGGATGGGTGGGGGAGGTGTGTGTGTAGTCAGGCGGTGCTTCGGTGTGTGTAGAAGGAGTGCGGTGGGGTGGGGGTGGGGTGGGTGGGGGCGAATCCAGGCGCTTGGCTCTATGGACCTGGAGGAAAGTGGAGAGTGGAGTTGGGGGAGAGGAGATGGATGTTGGAATAATGAGGACGGGTGAGGTGATGGGGGGGGGGGGGGCGAATCCAGGCGCTTGGCCTCATGGATGAGATGGGGTGAGGGGGGGTTGGGGAGAAGAGGTGGAATGTTGGAATAATGAGGAGAGGTGTGGCGGGAAAGGGTGAGGTGGGGGCTTGGTGGGAAGACAAGGGTGGAAGAGAGGAGGTTTGATGAGGGAGTAGGGAAGGTGTGGAGAAGGGGAGGAGGGGAAGGAAGAGAGTGGGGGACAAGGAGAAGGGGAGGAGGGAGGAAGGAGAGGGAGGGACAAGGGGAGGGGCGGAAGGGGGAGCGGGAGGAGCAAAGAGGAGGAGAAGGGAGGAATGAGCAGAACAAGGGAAGAGGGGAAGGATGGGGGAAGAATAACAAGAATGAGGGATGAACAGGATAAGGAATGAGAAGGAGGAGAAAAGAGGGGGGGGAGAAATAAGATGGGATGGGGAGAAGGAGGAAGAGGGAAGAGAAAGTGAGGGAAGAAGGAGGAGAGGATAAATCGGTTTACGGAAGAAGAGGAAGGGGGATGAACAACGAGGGAAGAGGGAGGAGAAGGAGGAGAGGGAGGCGAGGGAGGAGAGGGAGGAGAGGGGGAGAGGGAGGAGAGGGAGGAATAAGAGGGGAGGCGGAGAAGCGGGAAGAATAGAGAAGGATAGTAGAGAAGAGGCGTAGAGGGAGGAGGAGTATAGGGAAGGAGGGGAAGAGGGCAGAAAGGGGAGCAGGAAGGAACCGAATGTGTGGGGGAGAGGAGGGGTGGAGGGAAGGAGGGGGGGAGGGAAGTTATGAGTGTGAGAAGGAACTAGGTGGAGGAGAAGCGGAAGTGAGGGAGAGGAGGGGAGAGTGAGGCGATAAGATGGGTTTTGTTGGCCACCTGAGATACTGCAGGGTGTTGGATCAATGTGTGTGAGTGTGTGTGTGTGAGTGTGAATGCGAGTGTGTGGTGTAGGCTGTGAGGCAGTCAGTGAGCAGTCGTTTATTTTGGAATCGCTTCCTAAATTGGCCTTTGCACGTACACGATTAGGGTGCATTACCTCGCATTAATGACCGATCACACTAGCAGTGATGCCTGGTGTTGACCGCACTGAACACACTAGCAGTGATGCCTGGTGTTGACCTCACTGAACACACAAGCAGTAATGCCTGGTGTCAACCGCACTGAGCATTTCAGCGGTAATGCTTGGTGCTAACCACGCTGAACACACCAGCACTAATGCCTGGTGTTGACCACACTGAACACACTAGCAGTAATGCCTGGTGTCAACCGCACTGAGCATTTCAGCAGTAATGATTGGTGCTAACCACACTGAACACACCAGCACTAATGCCTGGTGTTGACCGCATGGAGCACACTAGCAGTAATGCCAGGTGTTATCCGCACCAAACACACTAACAGTAATGCCTGGTGTCAACTGCACTGGGCATACCAGCAGAAATGCATGGTGTTGACTGCACTGAAAACACCAGCAGTCATCACCGAATCAGTAATGCCCAGTGTTGACCGCACTGAATACACTAGCAGTAATGCCTGGGCCTATATGCATGAAGCGGTGTTAGTGAACCAAACCGCGGTTAGGGCGGGATTTCTGGTTTATGCATGGAGCAGTGTTAGGCCAACACCGCGAGTTTAAAGTCGGAGATTCCAACACCAGCCCATAGCAGGTTTACAGCGGTGTTAGTGTTAGGTTAGGGCCAAATCTATCCAATGCTATCATATATAACAGAATTACATACGCAATAAGTGACATTTCAGGAAATTAACCCTAATTTCGAAGCGATATTAATGCCACAGGTATATCAGGGGCGATATTAATATTGTCGAATCAATGAATGTAAACTAAACAAATCGCTGCTGCTAGCCTTGTTATTGCTCAGAGCCTGTTCCCGGCGAGCACCGCTATTTGTTTTGTGACATTCGTCGATTCGACAATATTAATATCGCTGCCGATGTAGCGGCAGCGTTAATATCGCCGTTATCATTTCGAATTTGCGGTTAATTTGATAAAATATCACTGTTAGGGTATGTAATTCTGTTAAATATGATAGCTTTGAATAGATTTGGGCCTAATCGATACCTAACACCGCCGGGCCCCAGCCAGTTGCTATTGCTGAGCCTGTTGCCATCGAGCACTGTGGTGGGTGGCTGCTGGTTCCCGGCCGCCGAATCGGCAGCGATATTGTGCAATACCAGTGCTCGCCGGGAACAGGATCAGAGAGATTTCCATAACGTATAAATTAATTCACATATAGCTAAGACAAACTGTTTAGGCCACCATGCATACAGAGTGACATACTTCGCGATGCCCCTGATAACCAGTGATAGCTACCCAGTGTTAGCGGGTTAACACCACACATCGCTAACACCATGCATATGGCCCCTTGTGTTTACCACACTGAACACATCAGCAGTAATGCCTGGTGTTAACCACACTGAACACACCAGCAGTAATGTCTGGTGTTGACCGCTCTGAACACACCAGCAGTAATGCCTGGTGTTAACCACACTGAGCACACCAGCAGTAATGTCTGGTGTGGACTGCACTGCTCACACAAGTAGTAATGTCTGGTGTTGACCGCACTGATCACACATGCAGTAATGTCTGGTGTTGACTGCACTGAACACACCAGCACTGATGCATGGTGTTGACCGCACTGAACAAACCAGCAGTAATGTCTGGTGTTGACCGCTCTGAACACACCAGCAGTAATGCATGGTGTTAACCACACTGAACACACCAGCAGTAATGTCTGGTGTGGACTGCACTGCTCACACAAGTAGTAATGTCTGGTGTTGACCGCACTGATCACACACGCAGTAATGTCTGGTGTTGACTGCACTGAACACACCAGCACTGATGCATGGTGTTGACCGCACTGAACAAACCAGCAGTAATGTCTGGTGTTGACCGCTCTGAACACACCAGCAGTAATGCTGGTGTTAACCACACTGAACACACCAGCAGTAATGTCTGGTGTGGACTGCACTGCTCACACAAGTAGTAATGTCTGGTGTTGACCGCACTGATCACACACGCAGTAATGTCTGGTGTTGACTGCACTGAACACACCAGCACTGATGCATGGTGTTGACCGCACTGAACAAACCAGCAGTAATGTCTGGTGTTGACCGCTCTGAACACACCAGCAGTAATGCCTGGTGTTAACCACACTGAACACACCATCAGTAATGTCTGGTGTGGACTGCACTGCTCACACAGGTAGTAATGTCTGGTGTTGACCGCACTGATCACACATGCAGTAATATCTGGTGTTGACTGCACTGAACACACCAGCACTGATGCATGGTGTTGACCGCACTGAACAAACCAGCAGTAATGCCTGGTGTTGACCGCACTGATCAAACCAGCAGTAATGCCTGGTGTTGACCGCACTGATCACACAAATAGTAATGTCTGGTGTTGACCGCACAGAACACCATGGCAGTAATGCCCGGTGTCAACCGCACCGATCACACTAGCAGTAATGCATGTCATTCATCACGCTGAACACCCTGGCACTGATGCTCAGTGTCAACCACATCGGGCATATCAGCAGTAATGCCTGATGTTACCCACACCGAACACACCAGCAGTAATGCTCGGTGTCAACCACACGGAACACACTAGCAGTGATATATGGTGTTAACTGCACAGATCAGACCATCAGTAATGCCTGCTGTCAAACACACCGAGCACACCATAATACTGCCTGGTGTTGACCGCAATGATCACATCAGCAGCAATGCCAGGGCCTATATGTATGTGTCCGGGTTAGCGGTCGTAACCCTGCGTTGTGCGGATTTCCCGGGTTAGCGGCAAAAACTGCGTATGTATGTGTCCGGGTTAAACTAACTCGGCGAGGGTAAAGTCGCCAGCACTAACCCCATGCGAAAGGAGGGTTAAAGGTGGGGTTAGGCACCGATTATGGCCAAATCTATTCAATGCGATCATATTTAACAGAATTACATACGCAATAAGTGAAATTTTATGAATTTAACCCTAAATTCGAACCCTTCTTAAGGCTACCGCCGCATTGGCGGCGATATTAATAGTTATATTTTCGAATCAACGAATGTAAAGTAAACAAATCGCCGCCGCCGCCGCATCGACATCGCTTTCCATACTGGCGGCGGCGGCGGTTTGTTGACTGTACGATCGTCGATTCGAAAATATAACTATTAATATTGGAGCCAATGCGGCAGTAGCCTTAAGGAGGGTTCAAATTTAGGGTTAAATTGGTAAAATTTCCCTTATTGCGTATGTAATTCTGTTAAATATGATAGCATTTAATATATTTGAGCCTAATATATGGCTACAAACACAGAGGGATTTCCCAAATCTATAAATAACTGAAACGTTAGCTAACTTGGGCGCGTTTTGGTCACATACATCCCCCATGACACATTTGGAACTCTGCGGTTAGCTAACCGGCACCCTCCTTTAACCCTGGTCCGGTTAAAAATTGGCTCATACATATGGGCCCTGATGTTGCCCACACCGAACACACCAGCAGTAATGCTACCTGTTGACGGCACTGATCATACCAGTAGTCATGTTAGGTGTTAACCGCGCTGAGAGCAGCAGTAATGCCTGGTGTTACCCACACCGACCACAACAATAGTAATGCCTGGTGTAAGCCGCACTGAATGCGGTGCAACATTAATGCCTTGTGTCAACCGAACCGAACATTCCAGCAATAATGCCTGGTGTTAACCACACCGAACACACCAGCGATAATGCTTGGTGTTAACCACACTGAGCACCCCAGACGCGCGGCCAATTTGACTGGAACTGACTCTCGGATGGACTCTTCTAGAATGTGTTACAAATGTGTCCATTAGGCCGAGTGTGTGACTAAATCAAGCACCAAACTATCCATATCTTTGTATATTATTCCAAATCCAATTTAAATCTATGTCGTAGGGATGATGAACATTGGAATTATTTCGCCTACATCAAGATTCGAACCCACACTTCCTACCATTCCAGGGCTGGTGTGCTAACCATTACACTCCTTAGGGTCCCTGATGCGCTCATCCTATCCACGCCTACCTATCTATGTGGTGCCTTGCCTGTGAGGTCAGTGTAGACGGTGCATATCTGAGCACTGACCAGAACTTTGTACAACATGTATTCCATTTCCATATTTAAACACTGATATTGGCGACAATGTTCACATTGCGTTTGATCCGGTGCGAACAACATATTTTTCCCCTAATCCCCTTTCGCTGCACTTTGGACTCAACTTTGATACAATTGACGAGTCCACCTTCCATCCACGCAATAGACTACATCACGGTTCCGAGTGCGCATGCGCTGAAAACGGCACTGGGAGCAAAGCAAAGGTGTACGGCCATAGAGTTTGTCGATACGCGTCGGTCAAAACTGCCATTTTACTCAAAATTAATAGAAATACATAACAAGTTGGCACAAACATGGACGTAAGAATGCAATATAATAATATAATGAATATGTTAAGACACAACTCTCCATAATTAAGCATTTTGAGCTATGAAACATACAATTTCAGTCACTTTACAGGCTGATGTTTACATCACCATTGATTATCCAGAACTAATTCTTGTTCTAAATATTAAAATGTAAAATATGACAACAAAAACTTGTTTCAAAGAAATATATAACCAATATCTGACTAACCCTACTCATTTTCTATTTCTACATATGTCATTAACCATAGGATATAAATATAAACATGAATAAAATAAGTAAAACTGACTCTGGCTATGGCTCTAACACTAGTCTGAGTGCCTAGATTAGTTTTAATCTAAATGCACATGGCATAAGATGTGCTGATTATATTGATGTAAATGCAATGCTGGATAAAAGATTGATCTCTTAATTTATTATATATATATTTTTTAGTTGGTATTCTATGTTTCAAACAAGATATAATATATATGGGATGCCTGGCCGTCTGAGCCCCAGATATACCACTTACTCTTCCCAGGTACGTTCTGACAACTGTCTGTCAGTTCACACCTGATGCACCTCTCTAACAAACTCATTTGTAATATAACTGTGGGACTCTACCGCTCATAAGGAAGAAAGGGAAGACAAGTCACGCAAGATTGACAGTGAAGAAGTTGTTCTTTATTGGCATCAACTCCTGTTCACCTACTAGTGACCTATCACCCTGACCCCTTACCTTCTGTCCACACAGAGCCTCATTACTCTCTTAGTATGTATAGGAATCAGTGCCTACAGCCCATTGAACCGGAGTCCCATGGTTGTTGCACACAGCTCAGTTTGTATATGAAAGGTGGAGCATCAGACAGAGTGTCTAGGCTCCTGCCCAAGAGAAGAGTGTGTCTCACACAAGAGTCAGGAGTAGAGTGTGCTCTAGTAGTGCCTGTAGCAGCATAGAGATCAGAGTGTCTAGAATAAACAATATCAAAATGAGGCTTGTGTGGTCAGGTGGGGCAAATGGGTGCAGGTGACTGGGCCTCCCACAGCCAGCCAATCAGGCACCCTCCACAGCCTGGGAGGTGTTGCCCCAATATGGGCAGCTGTCACTCAACCCCAGCTGTAGGTGGTGTCCAGAATGTAAGCAGAGTGGCTGGTGTGCTTGCCCATCGGCCCTGTGGTAACAGGTAGTTGCAGACAGTTACAATAAATATATATATTAAAAGTGTTCTTCTCCTCCAGTTGCACCCTTACTGGTGCATATAGGGAACATTTCACCAAACATTAACTGTCTCTTATATAGGAACATCTCGTCATAATCTCAGGCACTATGTATTAACATATATTTCACATAGCCTAATAGGTCACACAGCGAGTGGAGCACCCATTGCTTTTCTATTACACAACCTTGGTCCCCACTCTGTTGCCCGAGGATAATAATGCTCTCTGCCAAATATATAATTCCGAACCGAGAATCCGTATATTTTTACAAAGAGCTGAGATAAGATGAAACTAACACATTTCACAACTGCACCCAGTGTATTAGCATGTGTCATGTACTTCTCACAGGTTTGTTTTGCTCTGACGCATCCCACAATGCACCGCACCACTGGAACTGTGATGTAGTCTATCGGCTAATGGGTTTTCACACCTTTCTTGCCACCGTCCCTAGCTCGCCGCTCTCTTTTCACTTCTTGGCAAGCTGACGATGTGCACAATTTTCATGGAAATACTTTCCAGAACATGCTGTGTTTTTGTTGAGAAAGATCTCACCACAGTGTCATTAACTACATCCCAACAGGAAAGTTCCAAAGGAACAAATCATGGGATAAGCTTAGTTTCCACCTGCTTACCTACATTGAATGCTATGAAATGCTACGATAAAACTAAGCATCACTTTCTTAGTAATTAATAATGGACTTTATTTAATCAGATGTGTCATTAGTACAGTGTATGAGTTACTGAACCAGAACTGCTGTCAATCTGCTTCTTCAGGACTCATGCTGGTGGTTTGAATCGTGCGGGACTCGAACCCTCATCCCTATCGAGTCAAGTTTGATCTAGTGGTGTGGGTGGGTGGGCACAGAAAGCTGGATGGTGTGAAGATGGCGGTGGCTGCGACGGTTGTGCAGGGAGTTGAAACGGCCATCGGGTCACATGACCGTATTGGCGGGAAACTTTAGATGGTTTTCGCCACCTATCGTGTGTGTGGGTAACGACCCAGGTTCCTCCAGGTGGTACCACCATAGTATTGTTGGCTGCTGGCAGTCGTACTCAGTTCAGGTTGGAGCCACAAGGTGGTGCCACAGTGTCATTTTGTGTGTGTTATCGGGCTGTCCAGCCTCCATGTGCGAATTACCCATGTTAATTATAACATGTGCAATGCACTTATTAAAGTTGCATGGTCCGATGAAATATATCTTTTTCAAAACCAAGACACTTATTAAGATTGTATTCTATATATCCGACTTAGATACTAGTACATTAGCTAAGTAGTTGTGACAGCAAATACAGTATGATCAGTGAATTTATTACCCCATCCCCTTGGATACTTACTTTGCCACAGCCATAAAAGGAAGAACACCATTAACCAATTAGGTCAATCTAGGGGCCTCATTAGCCATCAGTGGAAAATACCAGGCTACCAGGCCACATTTGAATTAGGTCATCCTACATCACGTGGTCATCACGAGACGTCAATACACCTCATAGCTAGAGGACTTTTGGAAAGCTTGTCAAAAGTATTTAGGGTTTTTTCAGCTCAAATTGCTTCAAAATTTGCAATACTGCTTAATAAATGCACCAGTATCTAAGTAGGATATCTAGGATCAAATCTAGGTAAGTTTCTCTGTTTTGAGCATATTTTTGTTGAAGATTTATACTGCCTATCATGGATAAGCCTGCATAGGCTTGTTTTCACCATTAGACAGTTTGTCAATAGAAACCCCGAGCCTACACTTTTACCGACCCAAGGGATTTTTAACCTCCCACACCACATAGACATGGCATGAGAGCAACTGGCCTTTGATGGCGCTGTAAGTTGTACACAGCGGTGGAAATCCAAATTGGCAGAGATGGGGGCATGGGGAATCAAACCACCGACCTTCAGATTAGGAGTCCGACCTAGAATAAAGTCAGACACTCTAACCACTCCGCCACAGAGAACACCACTGATATGATGCTTTCATAGGATTAAACCTATTTCCTAAAGATATGGAGCTAACCCATGGATGCATTAGTAACCCCCGTTCATTCCTAGTTAGTTGTCCAGATACATTGCACGATGTAGCTATGATCAGTTGGGGTTGAAGGCGCAGGGAGGGGGGATTGGGGGTATCAGACAGCTGACAGCAGCTATTTATATACTCTGCGTCTAGTCTTTACCTGTTACCTCAGGTAACCATGGCCACATACCCTAAACACCATAACCCTGTCCCTCTTTTAAATACCACATAGTTTGTACTAGTTATGTGATGTATAACGCATTATGCGAGTATAAAGGTGTAGAAGGGAATTATTATAATTATTATGATGGTTATAATTATTATTATTACTCTGTATATTGCTACCTCCATGCTATGGTCATGACTGGTGGCGCCGCCACCGATGCTCTTCTTCCCTATCATGTGTGCCAAAAAGCCACTCGCACCAGAGGATTTGTTCTTTTAGGCAAGGGTTATTATTCCCTAGCCAGAGACTACATTTACTCATCACACTATTTTTGTCTTGTGTTCCTTTGGTACTGTAGCTTCTCCATTATATATATATATGGGTTATTCTTTCAAACTGGGCTCCACATATTTGATTTCCACATTACGATGCTGATAATTTGTTCTTTCTTTTATTGATTGCAAGTCAAATAATTATTGTATCCTCTGTGTATTAAGTATGTTAGCAATAGTACATTTATTGAAGCTATCCCAAGAAAGAAATTAGAAGTTTACTTATATGATTTTGTGCTAATGTGAACAAGTGAAAATTTACACATTTACACTATGCATGTAGCCAAACTTGTTTCAACTTATTTTTCAACGTTTTTCTTGTAAGTCATAACCTTGTCTGCTTAACAGTAATCAATCAAATCTTCTTTAACTATGTTGTATATGTTAAAATGAGGTTCTGGATATGTCTTTGATTTTCATGTTACACAAGTGATATTAATGTATTGCTCAATTTGTATAAGTTCTAATTCAAAAAGTGAAATTCATTTTTGTCAACTCTGACATATCACAACATGCAAACCTTCATAGGACATTGGATTAGGCTATTATTTGGAAGGAATTTTGCTATTATTTGGAAGGTTTTCACTTTTGGTTTCCATGTCACAATTTAGTGCCCAGATTTAGAGAATGACCCATATATATATATATATAATCTATATATACACATTCTAGTGTCACGCTATGACACAGCTATATGATAAGGGACTAAGCATGTAGAGAACCAGGCAGCTGTCTGTCTGAGTTCCTGACCACTCGGGAGGGACAGGAGCTGGTCCCTGGCGTGCTTATGTAACCGGAACGGACATCAAACATATGGTCATCCTGACATATGGCTTTGAAGGAAACCCGCCACATAGGCTAGTCTCTCTGATAAGTAGCAAGGGATCTTTTATATGCACTTTCCCACAGACAGAACAGCACATAGCACAGCCTTTGATGAACCAGTTGTGGAGCACAGAAAATAGCCCAAATTGCAAATGGGTTCACTGAGCAGGATCGATAGGATGACTGACATCTTAACAGGTGGACACTCTAATGCCTGAGCTAGGTCCTGCTCGCTGATACGAAAGTTGAAGAATCACCGGGTAACCATGGTGATATTAGGGGACAAAATACAGCCCTGTCTCAGCCTCAGCAGTGAGTGTACCGCTCCCTGTGTTAAGGGACTCCAACACACGCGGGGGCCACCACACTAATCAGGTGCGGAGGCGAGCTGGCGCCTAACCGGAAATGGCACAGGTGCATGCGCAGTAAGGGTCGGCGTCTACAAAACATGGCAGGGTGAAATGTACACAGTCAACACCTGCCTGCCATGGCATGGTCAATTCTATTTGCCAGGCAGTGTGTGGTGGTACAGTTTATTTTGCTCAGATTCTTTGGCTAAATTATTATCTTTATTTAGAGATTAACAGAATATATATATATATATATATATATATATATATGAATAAGTGCTGTAGTTGAAAGTAGTGGAGGCTAACGTAGTTGAACGTAGGTGAACGTAGTTGAACGTAGTTGAACGTAGTTGAACGTACCAGAGAAGTACGGATGCCGGATCCGTATTTTAGCAGGTATAGGGCATTGTAGCTAATTGATGTTGTCGTTTGTTGTCGGCAATCAATGTTCAGTGTGTCCCCTGTTCAGTGACAAATTAAGCTAGTGGCAAAAGTTGCATATATGCAATGGACCCTGAAGGCCCTGTGACATACACGTTAATGGACGTAGTTGAACGTAGTGGAGGCTAACGTAGTTGAACGTACCAGAGAAGTATGGATGCCGGTACATTCAACTACGTTCAACTACGTTCAACTATGTTCAACTACATTCAACTACGTTCAACTACGTTCAACTACGTTCAACTACGTTCAACTACGTTCAACTACGTTCAACTACGTTCAACTACGTTCAACTACGTTCAACTACATTCAACTACGTTCAACTACGTTCAACTATGTTCAACTACGTTCAACTATGTTAGCCTCCACTACATTCAACTGCGTCCACTAACGTGTATGTGATTGGGCCTTGAATGTTAAAGGGCCTTGTGCTAAATGCATGAAGCTGTCTATTGATACCTATGTGTAGGTAATGCTATTACTGAAATATCAGACATATTTGTTCCTTCTATATGGCCGCATAACAAATGAAAATAATTAATTAGGTTACTATGCAAGGAAACAATTCATGAGTTTTAATAATCATGTGTATTTCTTTATATTAGGGCCCCTTTGCAACATATGTAACAGGTCTCGCGGTAGAGTACTCCGGCCCTGTACATATTGATGTACCCACAGGGCATCCTCCAGGGTTTAATTTAATAACTACACTCATAGGGGTGTTACTATTAAATGTAGCCATCCATCCATCCATCCAGCCACCCAGCCATCCACCCACCCAGCCATCCAGCCATCCATCACTCACCTACCTTCAGTAGGTCCCATGTTTCTGCACACCCAGTAGCCCTACTCCCTTCCCTCCAGCAACGGTTTTAATAACTATTCGCCAAGTGATGTTAAAGTTGCATAGTCCGATGAAAAGATCAAATTTTCAAAACTAAAACAATTATCTAGATTTGATTCTACACATCTAACTTAGATACTGGTGCACTTATTAAGCATTGGTCATCACATATAAGGGAAAACTGGGTCAGTTTAATAGAATCTATTACTGCAGAAGTCTATGGAGTATGGTGTCAGAATTTTGGCAATCTTGCCAAAACTAATTTTCCATGTTTGCACCCAAAATATCTCAAAAGTTTACAATTTAAGATTAAAGTAACTTTGAACTAATGTAAAGTAGATACTAGTGATCGCTCTAATATATTTATCTCGGAAAAAATAGATCAATTCAAAACCATCGGACAATGCAACTTTAACCAGTACCCACCGGAAGCGAACTCGCCGCCACATGGGACCAACTTCGGCGGGGCCCATACAGTGCTGCAGATTTGCAGCCTTCAATGTGCCAACCTGACTGAAAACTCCTCCACGAAAAACAACCTGAGATGTGACAGTTAATAAAACATCCATCCGCAGGATGGTCTCCAGGCTGTGCACACACAATGCTGCCCGCGTTCCCTCGCACCTCCTCGGAGGGTTCTATCAAATATTCTACTATACACAACATAATACAGTATAATCTTTGGTTCTATTAGATAGGCTTATCAAGAGGCTTCAATGTTAAGTGGCACAGTCAATCAAACATCCCATTCAGAATGACTCCTCTATTTGTCCACATCCGGTGCCTCCGTTCACCGCCAGGGTGTTAATAAGTACACTCACCAGGTGGCGTTAATGTTACATGTGACAGTTGATTAAGCACCCACATATGAATGTTCCCTGTTAGTGTAAATACAGTTTGTCTATCTATGTTTGAATAACTAGACTCATCAGGTAATGTTAATATTACTTGTGGCAGTCAATGAAGCACACGTGTTCCATCTTTGTGTATGCACATTTCTTCTACCAGGGTTTTGAAAATTAGTCTCACCAGGTGGCGTTAATATTAAACGTTTTTGTTGTTGTTGGTTGATTACAAATTTCAATTGTGGACGATTGATCTCCCTCATTTCACTGCTCCTCGCACTATCCTGATAATGCCGAGCACTAGGCTAGGAAGTGACGAGTATACATTTTTAAGTCATCGGTTTGACTCAACCAGGGTTCGAGCCAACGATCCCACGATCTACCAGAATGGGCGACCTACGCTCAACTCATTCGGCCATCCCATCTGGTTAAAAAGGACAAAAAGACACCCACACGCAGACTCTTCCCTCTTTTGTTTAAAGTTGCATGGTCCGATGAAACATATATTTTTCAAAACCAAAGCACACACTTACATTTCTTTCTATCTATCCAACTTAGGTACTGTTGCATTAACTAAGGCTTTGGGGCAGCATATACAGAATAATCAGTGAATTTATTACCCACATCAGTTTGGGCACCTACTTTGAGACAGCCATTAGGCAGGGAGACTTCTAACCAATTAGGTCAATCTCGTGACCTTATTAGTTATTATCCTCATTCCCAGTACCATATATGGCATCAGTCAGGTTCCATACTACCTACACATTAATAGGTCATTCCTCATCACATGACCATCACAAGATGTGAATCTGGGCCACAACAGCAAGACTTTTGACAAGCTTGCCAACATGATTTTGGGTTCTTTCAACTCAAATTGCTCTAAAACTAGTGATTTTCCATCAAAATGACTCAGGAATAATGAATAGTAGGTTATAATAGTCAACTTGATATATTTATCTAAAAAAGATGCAAAAATTTGAAAGCCATCGGACTATGCAACTTCAAACACAATGTTAATAACTGGTCTCATAATTGAGTGTTTGAGTTAAATGTGACAGAATATGACACTATGCTCACACATTTCTACTTCAAGGGCTTACTTAATACCTAATGTTAGCAGTAACAATTCAATCGAACACCCATCTCTATTGGGCACCATACGTGTGCATACTAGTTAATAACTAGTGTATGTTGTTGATAACTAGTGTCACAAGTGGTAGTAGTGATAGTCGATCAAGCCTTTATTTCCATTAGGTACCTCACTTGAGCATACAGCGTTTTTAATATTACCTAGTGTCATAAGTGTCATAAGTGAGTGCTAAAGTGAAATGTGGCAATCAATCAAACAATCACCTCCAAAATGTTGTCAATTTGTGTACAGATAGTGCTACTTTCAGGGTTGAATTAGTGTTAGTGCTAGTGTCAGCAGTGGCAGTATTGACAGTATATTAAAGCTGCATGGTCCGGTGAAATATCAAATTTTCAAAACCAAACTAATTCTCTAGATTTGATTTGACATACCCAACTTAGATACTGATGCACTTATTGAGCATTTGTTTCTGCATAGAAGGCAATACTGAGTCAATTTAACAGAAGCTGTTACTGCAGAAGTCTAATTTTCCATGTTTGCACTCAAAATATCTCAAAGGTTTACCATTTAAAATAAAAGTAGCTTAGAACTAATGTAAAGTAGATACTAGTGATCGATCTAATATATATAAATACAGAAATTCAAAACCATCGGACTATGCAACTTTAATCAAACACCAATGTACAGTATGTCCCCTACTTGTATATAGACAGTTCTTATTAACTAGTGTCATAAGCTGGTGCTAGAGTTTAATGTTACAGGCCATCACTGACCTCCAGAATGTGACTATGTTTGTGTATATACAGTGCTAATTCCATGGTATAATTAATACACATTGTCATTAGTGGCAGTAATGACAGTCAATCAATCAATCACCCATCTTCTGTAGGTGCTCTGTTTGTGTACAGATATGGCTCCCTCCAGGGCTTACTTAATACCTAGTTACATCAGTGACAGTACTGACATTCTATTTATCAACAGCCACTTTCAATAGGGTCTCTGTTTGTGTAGAGGCAGGGATACTTATATGGTTTAATTAACACCTAGTTCCATCAGTAATACTACTGACAGTCAATTATTCACACACCCACCTTCAGTAGGGTCCCTCTTTGTAATACACAGTGCTCCCTCCAGGGCTTAGATAACCTAATGCCATCTCTGACAGTCCATTAATCAATCAATCACCCACCTTCAGCAGGTCCTCTGTTTGTACCTAATATTATACAGTGCTACCTCCATTGTTTAATTAACACCTACTGACATCAGTGACATAATTGACAGTCAATAAATCACACACACTCTCAGTAGGTGTTCTGTTTGTATACACACATGGCTACCTCCAGGGTTTAATTAACACTTAGTCCCATCACTGACCGTACTGACAGTCGATCAATCACCAATCTTCAGTAAGGTTATCTGTTTATGTATACACAAGGCTCCCTACAGGGTTTATTTAACACCTGGTGTACATCAGGACAGTACTGTTAGTTAACCCATCAATCATACACCTTCAGTAGGTCCTATAGTTGTGTACATACAGGGCTACATCCAGGCTTTAATTAACACCTGGGGCCACCACTGACATCACTGAATGTCAATCAATCAACCATTCACCCACGTTCAACAGGTCCTCTGTGTGTACATTCATACACAGTGCTACCGCACGGTTTAATTAACACCTAGTGTCACCACTGACAGCACCGACAGTCAATCAATCAATCAATATATCAATCACCCACCTTCAACAGGTCCTCTGTGTGTGCATGTATACACAGTGCTACCGCCAGGGTTTAATTAACACCTAGTGCCACCACTGACAGCACCGGCAGTCAATCAATCGATCAATCAATCACCTACCTTCAGCAGATCCTCTGTTTGTGCGTGTATACACAGTTCTCCCTCCAGGTGTTCCTCAGCTACAGGAGGAGGGTGTGTGTAAGGTGTAAGTACAGTCCACGCACAGTTCCACACTACACTGGCGCCCAGGCCGGACTGAGCTCCGCCAGGGTGTGTGCGGTGGGGAGCAGTATGCACCGGTGACAGGGAAGCCTGTCCCTCTCCAGGAGCCTCTCTTCCCTCCTCCCTCCTCCCTCCTCCCTCCTCCAGGGTGCTGACCCGTCACGCTGGCACCGATCGCACTCACAGACTGACTCCCTCCCTCCAGGGCGTCGGAACCTAGCCGACAGCTCCCGCCTCATCCCCCCTCCCCCATCTCACCCCGCTCCCCCTCCCACGCGCAACCGCCCCCCCCCATCCTCTTCCAGGCCATGTTGAGGTGGAGAGCGCGTTCAGCTCATGGAGGTACCACGTGACTCGCCTCGGCTCGCTGTGTCTGGTGCGTGGCGCCTTCCTGGAGGAGGGAGGAGGGAGGAGGGAGAAGGGGGGAGGGAGGAGGGGGGAGTGAGGAGGGGTGAGGAGGGAGGAGGGAAGAGGGAAGAGGGAAGAGGGAGGAGGCAGGAGGGAGGAGAGAGAGGGGGGAGGAGGGAGGAGGGGGGAGGAGGGAGGAGGGAGGAGGAAGAGGGAAGAGGGAGGAGGGGGGGGGGAGGAGGGAAGGAGGGGAGAGGAGGGTGGAAGAGGAGGGGGCAGGGAGGAGGAGGAAGGAGGAGGAGGGTAGAAGGGAGGAGGGAGGAGGAAGGAGAGGGTGGAGGGAAGGAGGTGGGAGGAGGAGGGGGGAGGGAGGAAGGAGGAGGGAGTGGGAGGAGAGAGGAGGGAGGCAGGAGGAGGGACGGACTGGACGGAAGGAGGAGGGAGGAGGGTGGAGGGAGGAGGAAGGAGGGAAGAGGGAGGAGGGAGGACGGAGGCGGGAGGAGGGGAAGGGAGGACGGAGGAGGGAGGAGGGAGGAGGGAGGAGGGAGAAGGGAGGAGGGAAGGAGGAGGGAAGGAGGAGGGAAGGAGGAGGGAAGGAGGGGCGGGAGGTGGGGGTGGGGTGGGGTTTGACGGAGGGAGATGGAGGGTGGGGGCGGGGGGCAGAGCGTGGTGGGTGAGGGGATGGCTCTGGTTCGTTTATTTCGTTTACGGATGAGTGTGTTCACACTTGTTTTCAACGCTGGTCCAGTTTGATTCAAATCTTTTGAATGTTGTTTTAGTAATAATTTGGGCATTCTTGCTTCTTGTTTATGGTTTGTAGCTGTTTGTATATTGCAAAGAGATTGGATCTGTGTGTTCAGTGAGGGAGTGGGGGAATGGATAGTTGTCGTTGGTTGGGATGTTACGACCTAGCAACATTTAAGGCCATATTAGGATGGGTACTGATTGTGACCGCGTGCACTCATGGCGACTTTTTAGTTTTGCCCCACTTGGTGCCCATGCTACCGACACCAAGACCCATATCGCATCCAGTCACATTATCCTGACACTGAGGTAACCAGTCCTTGTCCTATCCTATTAATGCCGAGTACCAAGTTAGGTATCGACACATATTCATTTTGTAAGTCATTGGTTTGACTAGACAGGTATTCAAACTCCAGACCTTCCTCGCGGGAAGCTTGCGCTCTGACCGATTGGGCCAACATCTGCAATTGAGCAGGAATGGGTGGATCATGTGACAGGTCAATTTTTGTTGTTGTAATTTTTTTATTGTCAAGGTATTTACTCTGCCCATAACGTATAAGCTCCTGTCAGGGTGCTTGTTTTCAATGCTGGACAGCTGTGGTGCTGTCTTGATCTGTTCCTTTGCCCAGGAGTGTTTACCTGTGTCTGCTCGGATCAGCCTTCTGCAATTTTGGTTGTTAGTAATAGCCTATGTTAGTTTTTTTGTAATTTTCCTGTTTTTTTTGTCTAGTCTGAGTATGATACCTTAGCCTACTATGTATATCTACTTGGGTGACATGCAGGCTTGCGGGAGAGGATCCCGTTCCATTCAGCTTATTTTTTCCTCACTTGATATGGTTCCATTTATTGCTGTGCATTGTTTTCGGTTTTTTAGGTAGCTTATTGCCCATTTTCCCGTTACTCCCGTTATTCCCATTCCCAGTGGTCTCAAATATATCAATAGTGTCTCAAAATAGAACATCTTACAGTTGAGTACTGGTTCTTGGTCTCCCAGTGGGGCAGCACTATAAAGTCACCATGAGTGCGCACTGTCACAAGTCGGTACCCATCCTGATATGACCGTAGATGCTGCCAGGACGTAAAACTCCAACAACCAACCAAGCAACCCATCCAATCAGGTCCATTGGCTGACAGGCCACCTCCTACCATACTACCTCTGAAGGTGTTGGTCATCCGATCGATCCTGCTCAATGAACCCATTTGCAGCTTGGACTATTTTCCATTCCAACCAGTGGTCCACAACTTGTTCATCAAAGACTGTGGTATGCTTTGTTCTGTCTGTGTGAAAGTGCATATGAAAGACCCGTTGCTTCTTATCATTATCAGAAAGAGTAACCTATGTGGCGGCAGTGGGTTTCCTCCAAAGAAATATGTCAGAATGACCACATGTTTGACTACCAATAGCCGATGATAAAAATCAATGTGCCCTAGAGCCGTCGTTAAGTAAAACAAGCATTCCTTGTTTCCCTACCATTCTAGACTGGTGCCGCCTGTGGAACAAAGCCATGCAGTTAGCAGAGAAGGCATGACCTTCAGGGCCTGCCTTGCTTAGACTCTCTTCCGAGCGAGGCAAGTCACGTGACTAGTAATCAAGGTCCGTTCTACATCCGGGAACACTGTGGGGGAGACACTCGGAAGAGATGTACTCGGCAACCCTGCTATTTGAGCAGGGCGCGGTGGACGAATTGGTATAGCGCGGGCCTCGTGTGTGGGAGATCGGCAGTTCGGCTCCCGGTCGAGTCAAATCAATGACTTATCAAATTGATACTTGTCGCTTCCTAGCCTGGCGCTCGGCATCAATAGGATAGGGCAAGGACTGGTTAGCTCAGTGTCAGGATAATGTGACTGAGGGGGATATCGGGTCATGGTGCCGGTGCCCTGATTTCCCAGCGAGACAGCACAACAAAGTTGCCATGAGTGTACACTGTCAAAAGTTGGTACCTATCCTGTTAGGGCGTGAGATGTTGCCATGACCTAAAGCTCCAACAACCAACCATCCCTGCTATTTGGTCACTGAATACTTAGTCGCAACCTGACCAGAAACATGCTGCGCATATGTGATGCATAATGCATTATGCGAGTATAAATGTGCAGAAGGGAATATATCTTCTGCATGGTTCATATAAACCTGCCAACATGCAACGGTGGCGCTCCCATCGGCCCACCTCCTCGCCTACCTTGCTACTGTAGACCTGCGGCAGTCGGAGCGGAGGATATATAAAATATGCATGCATATGGGTCATTCTCAGAAACTGTGGACCACATTTTTGGTTTCCATGTTACATTGTTAATGACTTTGCCTTCTTTTTGGGGAATAGCAAATCAAATAGTTATTTTTGACTCTGTTTATTAATTATATTAGCAATACTAAATGTATTTAATCGATCCCACAAAATGTATCCAAAATATTCTTATATGATTTTGTGTAAAAGTGAAAATATGAAAATTTGCATATTAACGCCATACATCTACCCAAGCGCTCTTAAATGACTAACTTTTGATATATTTGAACTGCAAACAGGCAGAAATAATTTGGTCAAGCACTCCTAAGCCCGACACGACAGGCTTCAGTAGTAACAGGTTCTATTAAATTGACTTAGCATGACCCACTATGCCCCACTATGCAGCAACATGTAGTAATACCTGCATCAGTATCTAAGTCAGGTATGTGGAATCAAATCTAGATAATTGTTTTGGTTTTGAAAATGTTATGCTTTCTTCGGACTATGCAGCTTTAAAGGCCTTGCCCCAGCAGGAAGGGTTGGACACCTTTCCCTGCTGGTTTTGGTATAAATAGGTGGTCAGTCCCCATCATTGACAGTCCCTTGCAGTAGTTTTATTTGTTGTTGTTTTATCTTCTAGCAACACCCAAGCTCATATCAGGACGGGTACCGACTTATGACAGTACACACTCATGGTGACTTCATAATTAGGAAAAACGTGAACACAGCAAATATAGTTATGGCATTTTTAATTAAGATAAAGTTACGAGGCTAGAGATGCGATGGCCCTACTTTCACTTTCACATGTAGGGTGGGTGGGAGGCCAATTTAAGGCTAGTTATTGTCTCCTGGCTCCTCCGGTCGTAGTGACCAAACCCCAGCGCTGTGCACCCTTATATAGTGAAAGTCTTCCCGAAAGGGGGGCATCAGCAGTTTGAGTGTGCTGCGTAATACATCATCAAGTCCTGTTTACCCGATCGGCGAACAGGTTATAAAAGACCCGCTCGTCAACGTTTGAGTTTGTTACATAGTTCTAAGTAATTCCGCTAGTAGGCGACACAATAGACGTCCTTAGTACTGGCACGCCTTGGTCTGTATTCGCGATCCTGATTACCCGTAATGCCAAAGCATTATGAACAATGCTGCTCCACTGTGAAGCCAGGCCACTAAGCACCATGACCCGATCTCCCCCTCAGTCAAATTAACCTGACACTGAGCTAACCAATCCTTGCCCTATCCTATTAATGCCGAGTGCCAGGCTAGGAAGCAACAAGTATCAATTTTGTAAGTCATCGGTTTGACTCGGGTGGGATTGGAACTCCCGATCTTCCGCACAGGACCTCTGCGCCTCGCCGATTCGGACATGGTGTCTGGGGGCCCGTGCTCTATTAGAGTGTGGTAGGGGAGTGTTGACGTGCTTAGGCATATTTTGCATTCACTTCACATGACTATAAAGCAATGCTGCAGTGACTGCATACTGTCACAAGCCCGTACCCATCCTGATAAGACAGCACATGTTGGTAGGAAGCAAAGCCCTAACAAATCAGTCATTAGAAGCTTCTTGTTACTGGGCACTATAGGTTTCCCAATGTCCACCAGGTGGCAGTCCCCTTCTTCCTTACTTTCCATCTCCCTGCGTGCTGTTCACTGGAATTCCGTCAGGTGGCGCCACTGCCAGCCTGTGCTCCTCGGATGTACAACACTCTCCATGAAAGTTGGTTTGTTGTTGGAGTTTTGCGTCTTGGCAACATCTAAGGTCATATCAGGAAGGGTACTGACTTGTGACAGATGTACTCATGGCGACTTCATAGTGTTGCTCCACTGGGAGACCAGGCCACCAGCACCATGACATGACATCCCACTCAGTCACACGATCCAGTCACAGAGCCATCCAGTCATTGCCCTATCCTAATAATGCAGAGCGCCTGGGTAGGAAGCGACAAGTATCCATTGTTAAGGCATTGGTTTGACTTGATTAGGATTAGAACCCCACGATCTAGCAAAACAGAAGAGGGATGCTCAACTCATTCGTCCATCCCGTCTGGTCTCTCCATGATGGAGATGGAAGGCTGTCAATGTCTTCTCCCCCAGCGAATCGGATAGAATTATTATGTAGAATGCACCAACTCAGGGGAGAAGTATATTGAAAGGTGGGGCCGGCAGTAATACCAGACGGGATGGCCGAATGAGTTAGAGCGTCCGTCTCCCGTGCTGCTAGATCATAGAGTCGTGGGTTCGAACACTGGTCGAGTCAAACCAATGACTTAAAATTGAGACTTGTCACTTCCTAGCCAGGCACTCGGCATTATTAGGATAGGGCAAGGACTGGTGTGCTCAGTGTCAGGATAATGTGACTGAGTGGGAAACCAGGACATGGTGCCGGCGGCCTGGTTTCCCAGTGGGACAGCACTATAAAGTCGCCATGAGTGTGCACTGTCACAAGTTGGTACCCGTCCTGATATGACCTTAGATGTTGCTAGGACGTAAAACACCAACAAAAAACAAACAAACAGCAATACTTCAGTTGGACATTCCCTCATCCAGTCAGCAGATCGGGGTTTCCATAAGATATGATGGCGCCCCAAGTGGGACAACGAGAAGGTATGTTTTACTGTGCTGCTGCAATATGTAAGGTTTTCCCACTAGGGGGACGAACAAGAACACGCCTTGATGCGTTCTTCGTGATTACTGCATGAGGTTTCCGATAGGTGGCGACATGATTTGAATGGATAGCATGATACCCGACGTTGATTCAAACAAAGACGTGAACAGGAATCGTACAGCGTCGTCTTACATATCTTAAGGCCCTGTCACACTACGACGTACGACGTGAACGTAGAGAGAACGTGAAGAACGTTGAACTTTTTGGCGTAGTATGCAAATTTGGGCACAAGTTGAACGTGGATGCAGCGTAGTGGACGAAAGCGTAACGTCGGTAAATCGTAGTGATACCATCATTCAACGAGAGAGGACAATGTCATTATGCTAACGGAACGTTATGAACGTTATTCCATCGCCAGAAGAACGTTATGTGACATTACATATGTCATGAGACGTTGAACGTACGTTGAATGCACGTTCTCCCGACGTTCTCCTGACGTTCTCCTGACGTTCTCCTGACGTTCCCATTACACCCCGTGGGCATTTGCACTCGGTTTAATGTGGGCCAAGGTGTTGGAACATAGTTGAACGTAGTGAGCAGCGTTGGAATAACGTCCATTTAACGTCATTGACGTTCACTGAACGTGAACAGAACGTACGGCGAACGTAAACCCTTACGTTCGAGCTACGTTGACATTTTTGAACAGGTTCAAAACTTTGACGCGCGCCGACGTAACACGACGTAACGTGACGTAGCTCGACGTCATTCTAACGTCATTCTGACGTCATCATGACGTCACCCAACGTACGTCAACGTAATGACGAAACGTGATCACGTCAGGCTTACGTTTGCTCGTTACGTCGTAGTGTGACAGGGGTATAACAGAGTTCTGGGTATGTCGCACGACGGTGTGGGTGTTGGGGGGGGGGGCGGTGGACGGTGTACCAGTGGGGAGTGGAAGGGAGTGGAGTGGAGTGGAGGGAGTGGCAGCACCCGTCGCGTTTCGTACATAGTGGAGGGGAGCACCCTGCCCCCCCCCCTCGTTACGTCGTAGTGTGACAGGGGTATAACAGAGTTCTGGGTATGTCGCACGACGGTGTGGGTGTTGGGGGGGGGGGCGGTGGGCGGTGTACCAGTGGGGAGTGGAAGGGAGTGGAGTGAGTGGAGGGAGTGCCCCCCCCCCCCCCCCCCCCCCACCACCCCCCCCACCACCCCCCCCCCCCCCCACCACCACCCCCCACCCACTGGTCCCAGCCCCTGCCCCGTGCATCGCCGCCGCCACCCCCCGGCCCGTCCCGGCCCCTAGCGCCCCTAGCGCCCCTAGCGCCCCTAGCGCCCCTAGCGCCCCTAGCGCCCCTAGCGCCCCTAGCGCCCCTAGCGCCCCTAGCGCCCCTAGCGCCCCACCCCAGCCCGCCCCCCTCATTGTGCCACAGTCATTTATGTCATTTCACTACATAATGTTATATACAATTCGACCTTGGAAATTCAATCCGGACATCCAATAACGACCGTAGCCCAAACAAGGTGAGCTCTCCAACCTGCTAAATCGAACGTCCACATGACCAACTTTAAATGGCCCATCTAGGGAGGTGGTCGGCTTAGGGACTTTTTTAAACAATTGTTACAATCATTATGGTATTGTATGGGCGATCGTTTGAGACCCACATAAAGCAATGGATATCAGGGAATGGGTGATCTGTGGAGGTGGTTGGTTAGAGAGGTTTTACTGTATATACATATTATCAACATATGTAGGTATTGCAGGTATAGCAATACCTCGGGGAGTTTAACAACCCTGCTCTGCAGAGTTGTATACCACTCACTGCCTTGTGGTACAGGTTCTTGACAGAACCGAAGGCTAAGGGAGCAAACCCTAAACAGAAAACCATGTCACTGTGGCAGCATTAAGGGTGGTTGATGTATGGAACTCCCAACATCTCCCGACCAGCCACTGCAGGGACAAATAGTTTTGCGCCTGTCTTGACATGTTCTTGCTGGTGTGAAACCTCTATTTGCTCCCCGAAGGAGTGCCGCTGGTAACTTGCAAAAGCCAGCAGCACTTCAACACTTTTGCAGGTAGCTTTCATGAAATGATCAAAAAGAATCTCCGGTGGACTGGACACCTCATGAGGATGTCATCAGACAGGCTACTAAAGCAGATCCTCTATTCTCAACTGTCTTCTGGTTACAGAAAGAGAGGGCGCCCTCATCTCGGGTTCAAGGATACCATCAAGAGAAACCTGAAGCTGAGAGACATTAAGACCAACTCATGGACGCAACTCTCACAGCGGAGAGCTAAATGGAGAGCGGCAGTCAAGTAATGAAAGCAGTCTTTGTCGCATCGCGACCGACAGCATGATGATGATGATGATGATATTATCAACATCACGGAAAGTAAACAAATTACAAATTGTAATTAGACTGGAGTGACAATATCTCAAGCTGGCCCAAAAGACCCATCGCTCTGTTTATTAAAGCTGCATACTCTGATCCTTTTGAATTTCTTTAATTTTTCTTACATAAATACATTGATTGTTATAGAGTCTACCATCCTTTAATTTGAAGTAACAATTCTTTTAAATGGCTAACTTTTGAGATATTTGAAGTGCAAACATGTGAAAATAATTGTGTCTAGCACGCCAAAATTCTGACACCTAGACTTCTGCAGTAACAGGTTCTATTAAATTGACTCAGTATTTGTTCCCTTCTATCTGGAGACAGGTGCTTAATACATTCACCAATATCTAACTTAGATATGTAGTATCACATCTAGCTAATTGTTTTGGTTTGAAATGTTGAATCTTCATCGGACAATGCCGCTTTAAGCAAACCAGATGGGATGGCCGAATGAGGTAGAGCATCAATGTCCCATGTTGGTAGATCATGGGATCGTGGGTTCGAATACTGGTCGAGTCAAACCAATGACTTAACAATTGATACTTGTCACTTCTTAACCAGGCGCTTGGCATTATTAGGATTGGGCAAGGAGCAGTGGAATGAGGAAGACCAATCATCCATGATTGAAATTTACCATGGTTAAACAACTAATTGAAAACAGAACGAGACAGTAGTATAAAGTGGCAATTTAATTCTTTCTAATTAGCTTGTTACATTACTAGGTTGATGACAATGACCTTAGATATTTCAAGGATTACAGGCACTTAACCCTATCGGTACATCATACTAGTTGGGTGGGTGGGAGGGAAATCGTGTCGGAAGAAGTACGTCCTCTCGGTTTGAAAAGTCTGGTCGAAGTGAAGATATCCAGTGCCACGTCATCGGCTTTGACTGGAAATCCCTACAGGTGGCGGGTCAATCGGCGACCATTTCTAGTTCTAAACTCAAATATAGGTGTCGCCACAATCTGATATTAAACTAACTGCGTAATTAAGTTAACTGCGCAATAAGGAGTTCAAGAAGTATCATGTAGGTGGCGCGTCGATCAGCGGCCAAAGTTATTAGTTCGAAGAATAGAATATAGTCGTCGCCACAGTGCCTAATCTACTGAGATTCACAGTCTCGTTCATTCAATTACCCATGTTGCGAACATCATGGACAATGTACCCAAGAAAAAGCAAATAACAGCAAACATTCTATCCCAGTGACCGGTTGCATGTTGGATCTGGCCTGATCCGACCCAAGTAGCACCCAGAACCGAATAACACACAATAGCAACAAAATCAGGAGGGTAGATGACATCAATGTAGTGTTCTATTTAATAATATATGCATAACACCTTACATAGGCATATATTTAAGAATTGTGCTATATAATATAAGGAAACTAAGTTCCACATGAAAAGGCCGGGCCTGGTGGCCGAATCGGTAGAGCCAGGGTTCCCATGTGGAAGGAGGGGAGTTTGATTCCCAGTCGAGTCAAACCAATGAGTACAATATTGGTACTTGTTGCTACCTAGCTTTATGCTCGGCATTACTAGGATAAGACAAGTACTGGATATCTCAGTATTAGGATAATGTGACTGAGTGGGAAATCAGGTTATAGTGCGAGGGGCCTAAGTTCCTAATGGGGCAGCACTATAAAGTCGCAATGAGTGCATCCTGTTATAAGTCGGTACTAGTCCTGACCTTAGATGTTGCCCTGACGCAAACCTCCAATAGCCAACCAATCCCCATGAAAGTATATCAAATAATGTACAAACAAGGGCATGTCTGCCCACCACAACTGACAAGTCTGTAAAGGTGACAAATACTTAATGGCGGCAATTGCTTATGTAGGTCACACTCCTAGGTTGCTTCCCGGGATGACAGAGCTATCTAGGTCACAAGCTGTACATTTCACAATCCTAGTGTTGTCGAGGCTGATGACGAAATGGGAAATATTGCACCTAGAGCGGGACTCGAACACACATCTCTGCATTCCAGGCCACAGTGCGCTAACCATTACACCACTTGGTGATCTCTGTGGCGGAGTGGTTAGAGTGTCTGACTTTTTCTAGGTCGGACTCCCAATCTGAAGGTCAGTGGTTCGATTCCCTATGCCCCACCTCTGCCAATTTCGATTTCCATTGCTGTGTATAACTTACATCATCATCAAAGGCCAGTTGCTCTCATACCATGTCTATGTGGTGTGGGATGTTAAAAATCCCTTGGGTCGGTAAAAGTATAGGCACTGGCTTTCTATCGACAAACTGTCTTATGGTGAAAACAAGCCTATTCAGGCTTATCCATGATAGGCAGTATAAATCTTCAAAAACCAGCTGTGCCACCCGATATCACCGCACTACCCACGCCTACCTCTCTATGCCGCTCCTTACCTGAGAGGTCACAGCAGACCACTACACTAGTCAAGTGACGGGGAGCCAGGTCACACCCCGCATCCAGTTTGATATTGCCTATGAATCTTATAGCTGGAAAGTATGTTTCTGTTCTTCATTGGCCACAATTATTACTCTGTACATTGATCTTACTAAGTATTTCTGTTGCTGACCGGACGCTGAGTATTCACTGCGGGTCTGCACCTTGAACCCGACGGTGGCGCCACCTGATATGACCTTGAATGTTTCCAGGATGTAAAACTCTAACAACCTGTAGAATGGCTAAAGCTCAAATCTGTGGTTGTGTAGGCATGCTATAGTGAAATCAATACAGACAAAGAAAAAGGGAGAGTATAAAGTGTGAAATTCTTGGCTCTACCAATAGGAATTCAGCATTCCTGCTCCCCATGGTTACCAGTGATCTGCCCACCACCACCAAGCTGTGTGGCTCCCCTGGCCACCACCTGCCGTGAGCCTGAGTGTGGTGATCCTACCTTGCAGAGGGGGGAGGGGGTAGCCTCTGAGTGTCCCTTACACACAGCCCTGCCAGCACCACTATGTCTATTTACATCTCACTCAGGCACCACGTAATATATATCGGTATCGGTGTGCGCACGAAGGAAAGATGGGGCGGAAACGCCCACCGAGACGGGTTGCGGTCGCTGATAATAAAATCAATTGTCAACCAGATCTCAAGCAGTTCAGACTTCCTTTACACCACCCGCCCACTCGAGGTCAGCCACCACCCACCCACTTCCGGTCGCATCTGGCGTGCTGATCCAACCAACCATTCGCCAGTAATTTTGAGCTATATGGGTCATTCTTTAAAATTGGCCACCACATATTGGGTTTCCAAATTACGATGCTGATAAATTGTTCTTGCTTTTATTGATTGCAAGTCAAATAATTATTGTATCCTCTGTGTATTAAGTATGTTAGCAATAGTACATTTACTGAAGCTATCCCAAGAAAGACATTAACAGCTTACTTCTATGATGTTGTGCTAATGTGAAAAAGTGAAAATTTACACATTTACACTATGCATGTAGCCAACCTTTTTTTCAACTTATTTAAAAAAATTGTTCTTGTAAGTCATAGGATTGTCTGCTTAAGAGTAATCAATAAAATCTTGTTTGACTATGTTGTATATGTTGAAATGAGGTTCTGGATCTTTCTTTGATTTTCATGTTACACAAGTGATATTAATGTACTGCTCAATTTGTATAAGATCTACTTCAAAAAGTGAAATTAATTTATTTCAACTCTGACATATGCACAACATGCATACTTTCATAGGACATTGGATTAGGCTATTATTTGGAAGGTGTTTTGCTATTATTTGGAAGGTTTTCACTTTTGGTTTCCATGTCACACTTTTGTGCCCAGTTTTAAAGAATGACCCATATACTAAAGGTGAGAGTTCAGCCTCAGTGACGAATGCCAGACCTCTGAACACAACCTACTAGTACTAGAGCCACCAAGAGGCCTTAATGTACACCTGCTATGGAGAGAGAGAGAGCACAGGACTTAAGGCCATTCCTGAATGAAATAACCCAGACGTGGTTACATGTCCCCAATGCCCTTCACCTCCAGCTAGTGCCCTAATCTCCCCTGCATGTAGACAAGTTGGGTAGTTGCTTTGTAAAATATTCTGATTTACGGCATTGGGGAGGAATCCAAATGTTCTATTACTGATCGCGTATACGTGACCAGATGCATGGATGTGTATATGTAGTGCTGGTGGTACCTTAGTGAGATGTAAATATACATAGTGGTGCTGGCAGGGCTGTGTGTAAGGGGCACTCAGAGCCTACCCCCTCCCCCCTCTGCTAGGTAGGATCGCCACACTCAGGCTCAAGGCAGGTGGTGGCCAGGGGAGCCACACAGCTTGGTGGTTGTGGGCAGATCACTGGTAACTATGTGGACCAGGAATGCTGGATTCCTATTGGTAGAGCCAAGAATTTCACACTTTATACTCTCCCTTTCTCTTTGTCTGTATTAATTTCACTATAGCCTGCCTACACGACCACAGATCTGAGCATTAGCCATTCTACAGGTTGTTAGAGTTTTACGTCCTGGAAACATTCAAGGTCCTATCAGGACGGGTGTTGACTTGTGACAATGCACACTCATGGTGACTTTATAGTGCTGCTCCACTGGGGAATCAGGCCGCTGAAACCATGACCCATGATATTCTACCCTGTCACATTATCCTGACACTGAGCTAACCAGTCCTTTCCCTAATTCTATTGATGCAGAGTGCCTGGCTAGGAAGCAATAAGTATCAATTTTATAAGTCCTTGGTTTGACTCGACCGGGAACCGAACTCCCAATCTCCCGTACGCGAGGCCCGCGCTCTCGCGATTCAGCCACCTTGCCCAGTGTGTAGACAAGTTCCTTTCTTCTTAAGCAAATACCTTTCCTTTCATCAAAGTCCCTATATTTATTGGTAGAAAAATACACGTTTCTTCATGGCAAGAAAATGCTTTGTTTGTGAGTTAATCGACTCCATTGTCCAAAGAAATTAGGTCATTTTTGACCATTCATTTACTAATAGCAAACTTGGTGAGAATTGTTGGATTTTCATAGAAGAGTTATTTCGGAAAGTATTTCAGGGGTGTAGGAACCCAATGTATATATCAGGGATGAAAGTGGTCTCCGGGAAAAAAAAGCGGAAATGCTGATATTCTCTCATAGGCTTAGCATTATCAGGGAATCGCTGAAAATTCCTGGAAGTCGGGTTTCATACATATTGGTATACGCTGATAGTGCTGCGGCGTTTGAACCACGTATTAGTAGTATACGCTGATAGTGCTGCGACGTTTGAAGCACGTATCCGTAGTATACGCTGTTAGTGCTGTGGCATTTGAACTCATTAGTAGTATACGCTGCTAGTGCTGCAGTGTTTGCACCACATATTAGTATACGCTGATAGTGCTGCAGCGTGAAACACCGTATTCGTTGGTTGGTTTTGGGAGGTTTATGTCCTGGCAACATATAAGGTCATATCAGGACAGGCGCAACTTATAGCTACAGGAAAAACCCTGGAAATCAGCGAAATCGCGGAGATCTTTCATCCCTGATATATATACTCATTTGTTTGATTGTTTATTTGGGGTTTTCACCACTGCAACATCTAAGATCATGTCAGGAAAGGAACCAACTTCTGACAGTGTGCAGTCATGGTGAAATTACAGTGCTATTCCACTGGGGGACAAGGCCGCAAGCACCATGATTTGATTTTCAATTCAGTCACACTATCCTGATAATGAGCTAACCACACCTTGTCCTATCCTAGTAATACCAAGCACCAGGCTAGGGAGCGAGAAGTATCAATTATGTAAGTCATGACGTTGATTCGGCCAATTTTTTAAGTCCTGACCTTCCGCATGTGAAACCTGTGTGGGCATGACCGATTCGATCCAATTACGTCTGTCTTGGCTTCTAGTTCTAATTTGTCATGGAAGGAATTAATAATACCGACCCCCCCCAAGGGGGAGACTAATGACTAACACATGTACATATATACATAAACAACACCCAACCTCATAGAGGTGGACAATGAAATAACCAAAATCCAGCAAACGGAAATGGAAAAAAGCCCTATATGGGCACTGCCATTTGTAAACTTGTGTTGAATAACAGAATAATCAAAACCCAGGAAATGGAAATGGAGATCGTTCATCGAGCTTCCCTACGCAGCAAACAGGGTGGAATACAGCGATTGGCTTAACGCCTTAACGATGCTCTGCGCAGTGTAGCATGCACTGAGTCGAGGAACAACTACACTGGTCCCTCGCTACAGATCTTCCATATATGGTGTGATGACGTCATCGGGACCCGTGTATGTGTTCCTCCATGCTACTCTGCAAGGCATTAACTCCATAGGCACAATTGATGGTATTCGGGGTCAGCGATTGATTAATACTATATCAAAACAAATACTCGCTGCCATATAATTTGCCGATATGCACAGTGCAAAACTTCGATTTTATTCAAAATTAAAAGAAATAAAGAACAATTTGGCATAAACATGGATGCACAAATGCAATATTAATAGTTTATTCCATGGAAACAATGGCCATATTCGATTATGACAACTGCGACTCGGGTCACCCAAGTTGCTAGAATTTTAAATCGAACACCGCGAGTGGAGTACAAAAATACATGCGCAATAATCAAATACTTTGCTGTAGTTATATCGGGGGGGGGGGGGGGTCGCCCCATAGCATTGCTTATTCATATTAGGGTTTATAGTACTGATAGACACAAATCTAACAAGTAACTTTTGTAGGACAAGTATCAACCCAATATCTTTGCAATTCAATTCAAAAGGAAATCTAAGACAGGAGTAGAAAGAAAACTTTGCCAACAGGAACCATGTGGGGTTTTGTTGTTGTTTCAAAGTGGGTTTGTTATATAGGGTCCATAGTGAATGATAGCACTGGTGGGTACAGTTACCGTAGTTCCGGTTTGTAAGCACACAAGGTCGCACCTTAATGGCTTCCTCAGAGGACCAATGGACAGTAAGTAGGGGACCAGATGGGATGACCGAATGAGTTAGAGCGTCCGTCTCTTGTGTTGCTAGATCGTGGGTGGGGTCGTGGGGTCGAACCCTGGTCGAGTCAAACCAGTGACTTAAAGATTTATACTTGTCGCTTCCTAGCCTGGCGCTCAGCATTATTAGGATAGGGCAAGGACTGGTTGGCTCAGTGTCAGAATAATGTGCTGATCAGTCCTTGTCCTATCCTAATAATGCGGAGCGCCTGGCTATGAAGCGACAAGTATAAATTGTTATGTCACTCGTTTGACTCTACCAGGGTTCGAACCCCATGATCTACCAAAACGGGAGACGATCGAATGGGGGATAATGTTTCTGCTGAATACGCATGATTATGCCTCGGTCACAAATGCGTTATGGCGTACTTGCAGCGACTATAAGTCACCGCATCGGCCAAACCGTACAGTGACCGCATGGTGAGTTATGGTCGCCATACGGTGACCGTACAGTTTTTTGCTCGCCGCAAGGTCGGAGTCATCTTAACTTTGGAAAATCGCAACACCGCAGGCCGGACTCCCCCGGAATCCCGCCGGAATCCCCCCAATGTCTATTGTTAACAGAATAATATGTTTGTATAGAAATTGTGAATACAAAAATGTCTTTAAATGTTTTTAACATGTCTTATCTGCGGTTGTGCGGTGACACACACAAAAATACAAGGCGCTGTACGCTGACCTATGCCTTGCGGTGTCCGTACGATTTGTGAATAGATAAACCGCAGACCACAACACCGTTACATTTGCCTAAACCGCAAGATGCACCACAGTCCGCAGCACCGTATGGCGATCACAGGATTTGTGACCTAGGCTTTAGCGTTTAAGAACATGTACTAAATTGTGCCAAGTACCCTCTGCATGCATCAATTAAAGTTGCCTAGTCCGATGGTTTTGCGTTTTGGTAATTTTTCTGAGATAAATATATTAAATTGATCGCTATAATCTACCTTATTTCATGTTGAAGTAACTTTTATTTTAAATGGATAAGTTTTGAGATATTTGAAATTCAATCATCTAAACTTAGTTTTGGCAAGCACGCCAAAACTCTGACACCATAGGCTTCAACAGTAACAGATTCTATCAAATTGTCTCAGTGTTCCCTTCTATGTGTCAATAAATGCTTAATCTGTGCATCAATATCTAAGTTAGATATGTAGAGTCAAATCTATATAATTATTTTGTTTTTGAAAAGTTGATGCTTCATCGGACTATGCAGCTTTAAGCCACATTCACAAATGCTGCGGTCGCCGTATGATGCTGCGGTCTGCGGTGTATGGCGGTTTATGCAAATGTTGCAGTCTGCGGTTTATCTAATCACAAACCATACGGTCAGGTGGGTCTTGTCGCAGTATTTATTGTTTCTGTCTTTTCATGGGTATATTTTGACATATTCCCTATTACAACCATAACTTTCTTAATATTGATCACCCAAACATGAATGTTGTATAATATTGATATTCATTTTAAGACATTTTCGTTGATCTCAACAAGGCTGCGATTTTCCGAAGTTAAGATAACTTCAACTTTAAAAAACCGCAACCCTTTGCGGTGAGCAAAAATCCTTGCGGTCACCGTACGGCGACCGCAATGCCTTGAGGCGACCGCAAGGGGCTGCACCGACCAGACCATACGGCGACCGCAGCATTTGTGACCGAGGCATTAGTAAACCCCAGAGGACAATATCATATATTAAATACAATACCTACAATTCTGCGTGTTTGCATTAGTGTGCATTTCTGCACCTTGCAGTCTGTTGTTTCATCCCCAGCCAATCATGCCTAGGGTCCTGGCTAACAACTGGGTCAACACCAACTATTAAATCTCGGAAGTACCGTATTCGCAAAGGACATTTTTGTTATATTTAACGACGCCTCTAGAGCAGATGGATTTTTATCATCGTTGGATGTTAAAGTGCAGTATTCCCATGCTAATTGCTGGACATCGCACCAAGTCCAAGTTCAAAGTCTGAGGTACTGGGCTTGTTGTCCGAATCGGTAGAGCACTGGCCTCGCGTGTGAGAAATCGGGAGTTTGGTTCCCGGTATAGAGTCAAACCAATCATTCATCAAATTGATACTTGTCACTTCCTAGCCTGGCGCTCAGCATTATTAGGACAGGGCAAGAAGTGGTTGGCTCAGTGTCAGGATAATATGACAGAGCTGGCTATAAGGTCATGGTGCCGGCAGCCTGATTTCCCAGTGGGGGAGCACTGTAAATTTGACATGATTGCACACTGTCACTCAAGTGTAGCCCAAACTGCAAATTGGTCCACTGAGCAGGATTGATAGGATGACCAACACCTTCAGAGAGGAACACTCTACCGTCTGAGCTGCGTCCCGCTCCCCTCATTGCAATGCAATTCGAAAAGAAATTTTAAGGCAAGAACAGAAAGAATACTTAGCCAATAGGATACTGATCCGTCCTGATATGACCTTAGATGTAGCCAGGACATAAAACGCCAATAACCAATCAGAGTGTGAGGAGGCTCAATGGCAATTAATGAATTGGCTGATATGTGTGACAACCAAGACAATGAGAAAGCTTGTTTGTTTGTTTGTTGTTTTACGTCCTAGCAACATCTAAGGTCATATCAGGACGGGTACCGACTTGTGACAGTGCACACTCATGGCGACTTAATAGTGCTGTCTCACTGGGAAACCAGGCCACCGGCACCATGACCTGGTATCCCACTCAGTCACATTATCCTGACACTGAGCACACCAGTCCTTGCCCTATCCTAATAATGCCGAGCGCCTGGCTAGGAAGCGACAAGTATCAATTTTAAATTCATTGGTTTGACTCGACCGGGACTCGAACCCACGACCCCACGATCTACCAGCACGGGAGACGGACGCTCTAACTCATTCGGCCATCCCGTCTGGGCCCATATGTATGAGCCCGGGTTAGCGGTCGTAACCCTGGGTCGTGCAGATTTCCCGGGTTAGCGGCCAAAAGTGCGTATGTATGTGTCGGGGTTAAACTAACTCGGGGAGTTTAAAGTCGCCTGCACTAACCCCATGCGAAAGGAGGGTTAAAGGTGGGGTTCCGCACCGACTTGGCCCAAATCTATTCAATGCGACCATATTTAACAGAATTAGATACGCAATAAGTGAAATTTGATCAATTTAACCCTAAATTCGAACCCTCCTTAAGGCTACATCCGCATTGGCGGCGATATTAATAGGTATATTTTCGAATCGACGAACGTACAGTCAACAAGCCACCGCCGCCGCCAGTATGGAAAGGGAGGTCGATGCGGCGTCGGCGGCGATTTGTTTACTTTACGTCCGTCGATTTGAAAATATAACGAATAATATCGCCGCCAATGCGGCGGTAGCCTTAAGGAGGGTTCGAATTTAGGGTTAAATTGATAAAATTTCACTTATTGCGTATGTAATTCTGTTAAATATGATAGCATTTAATATATTTGAGCCTAATATATGGCTACAAATGCAGAGGGATTTTCCAAATCTATAAATAACTGAAACGTTAGCTAACTCGGGCGCGTTTTGGTCACATACATCCCCCGTGACACATTTGGAACTCTGCGGTTAGCTAACCCGACACCCTCCTTTAACCCTGGTCCGGTTAAAAATTGGCTCATGCATATGGGCCCAGGTGCTGAGAAAGCTGGCTGCCCTAGTAGCATCGGGAAGCGTGGCACTAATAAGTGTACTACTCCATAGAATCTGTTGTAAATAGATACCTGCATATCTTTTTTTTCTTGAAGATTTATACTGCATATCATGGATAAGTTTGAATAGACTTGTTTTCACCATTAGACAGTTTGTCGATAGAAAGCCTGAGTTTACACTTTTACCGACCCAAGAGATTTTTAACCTCCCACACCACATAGACATTGTATGAGAGCAACCGGCCTTTGATGTCGCTGTAAGTTATACACAGCGGTGGAAATCCAGAGGTGGGGGCATGGGGAATCGAACCACTGACCTTCAGATTAGGAGTCTGATCTAGAAAAAAGTCAGACACTCTAACCACTCCGCCACAGAGAACACCACAAGACTTGAATACCCAATAATGCTGTCTTAGCTCCGTGCCGATGACATTAATTACTGCCTCTGCTTGACATGGTAGAGACGATCCCCACTCAATTAAGGGCGTGTTAATTGACCTCCCGCTGTGATGAAATACATGTTAGTACAACAGTTAAATTACTAGCAGGATTTTAGAGATTACCAAGAACGCGCTATGTGTTTTGCTATAGTTGCATAGTCCGATGGTTTTGAGTTTTTGTCAGTTTTCTGAGATAAATATATATTAAATTGATTGCTAGTATATACTTTACGTTAGTTTGAAGTCATTTCTATTCTAAATAACTAATGTTTGAGATATTTGAAGCCCAAATATGTCCAATTAGTTTTGGCAAGCATCCCAAAACTGTGACACCATAGTGTAAAGTCGCCGGCTGGTGGTGTGGGTGGTGTGGACAAGCCAAATGAAAGCAATACAGGTAATGAAGGAAAATAGTTGAAGAGTGAAAAGTAGGAGAGTGAGACTCCTTCATTTATTGATTTATATAGGTTTTCTAGAATCCAAGATGGCAGTGGTCACATGGTTCAATCCACCAATGAGAGTACAATGTGCTGTTGCCAAGGCCTGGCCACACCGGCTACAGTGCCCTGTAGTGGTCAATGATCCATAAATAACACCATCGGGGGGAGGGGGTATATGAGGTGATTCTTCCAAAGAGTTTCCTAGCAAATCCTAGAAGTGACACTCCTCCAAAGACTATTCTATTATACTATTTCTATACCTAATGAGTAATAGTTTACCAATTTCACACATCCCTCATATGGCTTTGGTTTTTATATATTACCTTTTTATCATTATATAGACAGTTTGTAATTTATTATAGTAATTTCACATCAGTCCTCATGTATTATATCAGACAATTTTACAATAGGTTTCAACAGTAACAGGTTCTATTAACTTATTTCAGTATCTGGCAACAAATGCTTAATAAGTACATCAGTAACCCAGTTAGGTATGGACAACCAAATCTAGATAATTTATTTGCTTTTGAAAATTTTAGCTCCATCGGAGAATGCAGCTTTAAACATTTTGGAATTGGATTGTGTAACCACTGCAGGAGGGATTGAATTCGCTGGTGCCTTTTAAAGGGGCAGTAACATGGGCAATGCAATGTTACGTATTTATCACTATCAAGTATCATGATAACTTGTTGTTCGGAACTCCACTTCATCCATTCCTCTTCTATCTCCCTACAGATGCCGGTCTCCTCTCCTGTATTTATCTAAACAGATATTGCAGGGGGAGGCCGGCCAGCGTTTCCCTTCCTACAGCATTACTTACTCCATTTATGTCTCCGGCTCGCTGACGGGTGACCACAGAGCAAGAAACCACAGATCTTTGACTCAACTCTCCTCACTTCTCTTTCCTCAATCCTACCTATTCTGGTCTTTTACTCCCAGGTTTTCTGTTCACGGAGCAAACCCTGAACAGAAAACCATGTCACTGTGGCAGCATTAAGGGCGGTTGATGTATGGAACTCCCAACATCTCCCAACCAGCCACTGCAGGGACAAATAGTTTTGCGCCTGTCTTGACATGTTCTTGCCGGTGTGAAACCTTTATTTGCTCCCTGAGAGAGTGCCGCAGGCAGCTTTCATGAAATGTACAACCGCACTGAGCTAAATGGAGAGCGGCAGTCAAGTAATGAAAGCAGTCTTTGTCGCATCGCAACCGACAGCATGATGATGATGATGATGACTCCCGGGCTTACTTCTCCTGATCAAAGGAGTTATTTGCTTGAATGGGGCCCTTTTCCTTTGACCCTGCTGCTCTGTGCTCTTTTGCTGTGAAACCCCTATTTTCCTTTCCTGCATCTCCATCCGTTTAGTGCCCGGACTCACGTTGACTTGGCTGTGTTACTTGGAGGTCTTAAACTTTCACCATCGGACCGATTTATTGATGCCGATATCAAATGCGGCAGGTTTGTGGCTAGTAAACGAAGCGCTTACAAACCCTCAAAGTCAGTCAGTCTATCATGATCAAATATTGATAAAAGATTCACCCGGTACTTATAGTACACAGGTGAAGACCAGCCTTATATAAAAAACGGTCGAAAAATCGGGCTAATGAATTGAGTCGTTATGAGAGCCTAATTTCACAATCTAAGAAGCAACATTTATTCTTTGTATATGTCTTCATGTTTACCCGCTACTTTTGAGTTGGAAAATATAATAAAACATATACTTTAATGCAATTTAAAAGTGAAATCGACGGCGTTCTCTGGCCGCCATCTTGTCTTTTTGCATTCTCTCCCATTTCACCAAATATGTGCCAATATATGTAGCCATTTGATCATGGAACCACAGTTTCTACTTCATGTTCCATACTAAAGCTATTTTTGCCCGTATTTAGACTACGTTGTCGTTCCCCCGTGTACTACAAGTACCGGGTGAATCTTTTATATAGATCAAATATGGTGAGTCCTAGTTTGCATATTTTGAAACTAAGTATTCCCTGGGAAGCGCTTAAGGCCAATCAATATTGAGGGCCTACATGGTCGAGCTGTGACCCATTAGGGTAATTTGACTCTCATGACCTTTTCCAGGTGTTATAGTGATGTGTATCAGACTGTGTAGGCCAAGTTCCTTTGTGGATAGCACCAAAGAATTTACTACACTATGTACTAGAATCGTTGTCAGGAGTAAGACTGTGTTCTTGAATTTGTTTTTTGTTGTTGTTTTATGTCATAGCAACATCTAAGGTTATATTAAGACGGGTACCGACTTGTGACAGTGCGCACTCATGGCGACTTTATACTGCTTCACCACCACGAGACCTGTGCAGCGGCTCCATGTCTCAATATCCCCTGCAGTCACAATATCCTGACACTGAGCTAACCAGTCCATGTCCTATCCTATTAATAATGAGCGTTATGCTAGGATTTGAAGTCAGGAAACACTCATTTTTCTTTCGAGCGACAGATCCATGGAACAGTCTCCCAGACCAAGTGGTTGAAACACCAATAGTAGAATCATTTGAGAGAAGGCTGGATAGACATAGGACTTCAGGGCTTCCTCGACCTCCATATGTGTGTAAACAAATAGTTCTTTTTTACCATAACGAGCTGGCATTAGAGGCCCAATATTACCTAGATCACACGACTACCAACTAACCACTAATTTTCCCTAACAACTAACAGGTAACACCACCCACTGCCTAACTAATTCCATCCTCACTTCACTTCTTCCTCTGGCCTTGGCCGGACTTACTGTGCATACCGGTGAATCTGGAGGGACTGAAGTTTGGATCCTGGTCCAGTCAAACCAATGACTTACAAAATAGGTACCTGTTGCTGCTCGGCGCTTGGCGTTATGAGATCAGGACAGGGACTGGGCGCACAGTGTCAGGATAATGTGACTGTGTGGGACATCAGGTCATGGTGCCGGTGGTCTGATTTCCCAGTGGGGCAGCATTATAAAGTCACCATGAGTGTGCGGTGTCACAAGTCGGTGCATATCCTAGTACGGTCTAGGGTCTTACTGGGGTGTAAAACTACACCAACCACCCAGCCTCCCCCAGCCCTCTCAGAGGATTGTGGTTGGGCTCTTAGGCTGCCTTTTTCCTCCCCCCCCCACCCTATAATTTCTCTGACCACTACCCATCGGAAGCCAACTCCCGACCAGATAGGACCCTTTCAGTGGTGCCCATGCAGTGCTGCAGATTTGCAGCCTTCAGCGCACCAATGCAACTGAACCCCCCCCCCCCCCCCCAAAAAAAACAACCTAGATCTGCCAGAAGAGGATCTGTAAGTTAATCTGTGACTAACGTAGGTTGCAATAAGTATACATTTTATAAGTCATTGCTTTAACTCGACTGCGATCCGAACTCCCGACCTTCCGCACGTGAAGCATTCGCTCTCTCGATTCAGCCACCGCGTCCGGTGGGTCCGTGAAGGGTGCACGATGACGCACGCGCGCCACCAGGGGGCGTACCTCCCCGCCTCCAACCAGCAACGCTGCCGCCAGGTGGTTCCCGCCGAGCCCGACAGGTGGGGCCAGTGTCGGAGTGTCGCCGCTGGGTCTGGGCAGGCAGATACTGGCACTGTGGTGGTCGGCACTGGAGCAGCAGTTGGACAAGGCTTCTGCAGTGGACTGGAGGCGAGTGGGCGCCAGTGTGACCACGTGGGTGTGTGGGTGACGGTGAGAGAGGGACAAATAGAGAGAGATAGGGCGAGGCAGAGGAAGAGGGAGAGACTAGCTAGATTCATATGTGTGGTTGAATATATTAGCAAATCCACTGTGGTGGGGGTATTATTTGACGCGCTTCTGTGGTGGTGTGGTGGTGTGGTGGTGTGGTGGTGTGGTGGTGTGGTGGTGTGGTGGTGAGGTGGTGTGGTGTGGTGGTTGTAGTCAGTGAAGTGAGTGTGGGGGCGGTGTGGTGTGGTGGTGTTGTGGTGCTGTGGTGGTGGCAGTCAAGAGGTGAGTGTAGTTGTGCTGTAGTGGTTTGGTGATGTTGTGGTGGTGTGGTGGTGGTGGCACTCAGTGAGGCGAGTGTGGTCCTGTGGTGTGGTGGTGTGGTAGTGGTGCTGTGGTGCTGGCGGTCAGTGAGCTCGCTGTAGCATTTACCCCTGTTTATTTATTTGTTTGTGAACGAGGGAGCACCTAATGGGACAGACAATACTATATAAATCAGTAGTGTGATAAGATACCATGAATTGCTCCAACCAGTCCACACTGCTTTCCTCCCCATTCTCCTCATACGGGGCAGGCTATCACACGCTGCCCTGGCTTGTGCCCTCAGGGAACAACACGGGAGGAGAGGCCGGGATGAATGTGTTCCTCTCCGCCGGGGGTGTGACGGTCGATCCCCGGGTCGACTGCTACAGCAACAGTGACGAGCCCCCGGCGGACGCCATCCTACGTGGGTTCACCACGAGTTCCCCAGGCGGGGTGGACAACTCCACTTCGGCGACACCCTCTGGGCTGCAGGGCATCCCACGTGAGCTGACCTTCACCGATGACGCTCTCATCTCGGTGATCACTTATTTGGCGCTGTTTGTCGTCGCTGCCTCTGGCAACCTCACCGTCTTCGTCATCCTCTTCCGCAACCGGCGCCGCCGCTCGCGTGTCAATCTGTTCATCATGCACCTGTCCATTGCCGACATGATTGTGACGTTTGTCATGATGCCCATTGAGATTGGCTGGCACGTGACTGTGTCCTGGACAGCCGGAGATAGCGCGTGCCGGATGCTAATGTTCTTCAGGGTTTTCGGGTTCTACCTGTCGTCGTTCATCCTCATCACTATTTCGTTGGACCGCTACTTTGCCATCACGCACCCGCTGAGCCTGAACGATGCTGACCGACGTGGCAGGCTCATGCTTGCGCTCGCCTGGGTCGTCTCTGCAGTCGCCAGCATACCACAGGTAAGGCAAGCCATCCTACTCAAATGACCTATGACCTTTCGGTATGTACACTGCCACCTCCACTTTGTCTTGCAGATCGGCTACATTCAGAAAAAAACTTAATCCCTTTCGAGTCACATTTAATGACTTACACTATTGGTACTTGTGGCGACGAAGCCTGGTGCTCGGTATTACGATGATAGACCAAGGACTGGTTAGGACAGTATCAGAGTAATGCGACTGAGTGGGATATTTGGTAATGCTGCCAGGGCTATGGTCTTCCAGTTGCACAGCACGATAAAAGAGCCATGAGGGCGCACCGCAACAAGTCGGCACGTACCCTGATATTACCGTAGATGTTTCTAGGACGCAAAGCTCCAACAAATAGAAGCGAGCATGCAGTTGCACAATCCTCTGAGTTTCTGCCATATTTTAAAATAAATATATCCAGTTGGTGATGTATAATCGACTTTACTTTAATTTGAAGTGATTTTTATTTGAAAGGGTTACCTGTGGAAATGTTTGAAGCGCTAACATGCTAAATTAATTATGCATGCACACCAAAGCACTGGACATGGGTATTGATGACCCATTTAGGAGTACAGGAGCATAGCTCTTGGAGCAGTGCACTCAATCAATCAATCAATAGTTCCATCCTCTAGTCGAGGGTTGGATGCAATGGTTCTCCACTTGTCCCGATGTTGTGCTGTTCTGATAGACTGTGAATAATTCAAGCCTGTCCACTGTGAAATATTTGTAAACCATGATGTTCTTGGTCTCCCTCTCCCTCTGCTGCCATTCACCTTCCCTTCCAACAATGTACGGTATATTGAACTCTGACGAATGATGTGGCCAAAATAAATAAGTTTCTTTGTCTGTATAGTGGCAAACAAGCTTTTCTTATTTTTAATTTTTCTGAGAACTTCTTTGTTGGTGATCTTCTTTGTCCATGATATTTTCATCATCCTTCGATAAGTCCACATCTCAAATGCTGCTAAACGTTTGTACATTTTCTTAGAGATTGTCCATGTCTCTGCCCCATACATTAGAGTAGACCACACATAACACTGAAGAATACGCTTCCTTGTTTGTATTAATATCTTACTTGATGTTAACACTCTATACATTTTGGAGAATGTTGTTCGGGCTATTGTTATCCTTCTTTTAATTTCTTCCTCACATCTCCTATCATTTGTAATCTTTTGTCCGAGATATATGAATTCGGATACTTGTTCTATGTTTGTGCCATCTATGGTTATATTGACATTTGGTTTATCTGTCTTTTTACTTATAACCATTGTTACTAATAAACGTTTAATGAATGCACCAGAATCTAAGAATGCGGTGTTCTCTCTGGCGGACTGATTAGAGTGTCTGACATTTTTCTCGGTCAGACCTTTTAATCTGAAGGTCAGGTGGTTCGATTCCCCATTCCCCCACCTCTGCCAATTTAGATGTCCACCATTGTGTATAACTTACAGCATCATCAAAGGCCAGTTGCTCTCATGCCATGTCTATGTGGTGTGGGAGGTTACAAATCCTTTGGGTCGGTAAAAGTGTAGGCTCAGGCTTTCTATCGACCAACTGTCTAATTGTGAAAACAAGTCTATTCAGACTTATTCATGATGAGTAGTGTAAATCTTCAAGAACAAAAAGAAGGATATGTAGATAATAATAAAACATTGATATAGCGCCCGATCCAGCAAGCCGTTCTCAGGCAATTTACATAGCAAACAAATATAGGCGGAACAGCAGCTGGCATAGTAATTCCAGCAGAAACAGCAGCTGGTGCCAGCTGTGTTACTTCGGTGGCAATTGCTCCTTGCAATAGACCTTATGCAGCAGATCTCTTTGGCATCTTAACGTTAACAATAACCGCTGATGGCTCAGTTCTCAGTACCACAGTTCCCTTCCTTGTGGTATCTAGTAGAGGTTTAGGAAATTGTTCTCCAGTCCCACTGCATGGTATTCTATCACCAGAGAGAATTCCTCTATGGATAAAAAATGGACATATTCGTCTGGGACCTTTCGTTGCGCAACATTTAGGCTAGAATCAAATATTGGCAAATATTTAGGTTTTGGAAAATTTATACTTTCTTCGGCCTCTGTAGTTTTCATATTCAAAGGTGCAATATAATAGTTTGCGATAAAGGCATTCATGATCCACTTGATCATGCTCAGCTGGAATGCATTTATTTTATTTACATTGCGGCCATGGCACACAGGATAAAGGGGCACGGATGGGATAACATGTCTTTATTCCGGGAAGTCCCCGGGGGCATTACATGAATTGCTTTCTAGTTTGCTGGCGTCCGCGAGCTGCAAAGAATCGGTGTCATGCGGTGCATTTCCTTGCACCCTGGGCCAGTGTGCTAACCATTACACCACCTAGGCTCCCCCATGTCACCACACTACCCACGCTGAACCGTGCATTTGAATCCCATGACCTACCAAAGCGAGAGGCGGATGCTCAACTCATTCAGCCATCCCGTCTGACTGACTGTTAAATGTAATTTGAATTTGAATGGTTTGGTAAGAGCTGCGAGGATTACTTAGTTTCATCATAATTAATTATTAAAGGATTAATACACCAACTCCACCGTTAACACCATGGTTAGGTTTTTGAAAGGCACGGCTTTAATTGAAGCTATACATTGCTGCGTTCAGAACTCCAACATTGGCCAGCAAAGTATATCCGTGCTACTGTTGTTGGCAAACACAGAACTGTGCACACATATGCGTTTCATTTCCAAAGACATACCGGGGTGGTGGAGTAAGAATAGTACCCACTTCATATGTGTCACTTCTTAGGTATGAGGCAGGGAGAGTCAAAGCGATTATTTAAATAAAGATTAATATATAGATCTACTTAGCCTGATGCTCGGTATTAGAAGGACAGGTCAAGGATCTATAAAAAAAAATAGAATATGAAATAAAACATTATTTAGACAAATAATTGTTTTATTTTTGTTTATAAATATTAAAAAAAAAAATAAAAAATATATAAAAACATAAAAATACGAATATAAAATATAAAACATAACATAAAAAATTAAACAAACATAAAATATAAAAATATGAAATATAAATAAAACATAAAATATAAAAATATGAAAAATAAAAGTATAATATAAAAAATATAATAATATAAAATACACACAAGGATAATGGGATGACCTTAGATGTTTCTAGAATGTAAATCCCAAACAGCCAAATAAAAAAAGCAGTGGCATGAGGAAAGCCAATTTCTATGGCTGATATGACCATGCTTGATCCATGATGGTAATTACAAAATAATCAAATTACGGAACTATGACTATGGGGAGGTGCTGACAACACGTAAGTGGGTTTGTAGAGTTGTGCACTCTAGCTGGTCACGAAAGCCCTACCAACAAATATCTTAAAAGAAAATTTTAAATGGAAATGGGCTCAGCGGAAGTGGAGCAAGATGGACGCTGGAGGAAGTCACAGTTGCATGATTGAATGCAAGGGGCACCTGGTCTCCAGGTCGCTCCAACTCCAGCTAAATGTATAGCATTAACATTTGTGGTGTTCTCTGTGGCGGAGTGGTTAGAGTCTGACATTTTTCTAAATTGGACTCCTAATCTGAAGGTAGGTGGCTTGATTCCACATGCACCAATTAGGATTTCCACCGCTGTGTATAATTTACAGCATCATCAAAGGCCAGTAGCCCTCATATCATGTCCATGTGGTGTGGGACTTTAAAAATCCCTTGGGTCGGTAAAAGTGTAGGCTCAGGCTTTCTATTGAGAAACTGTCTAATGGTGAAAACAATTCTATTCAGACTTATCCATGATAGGCAGTATAAATCTTCAAGAACAAAAAGAAGAAAAAAGAAGCATATTTCAAGCAGCAATGAACAGGGACATACTATGTATTAAATAATATGCACATAATGTTTATGCCATACATAAATTATCCCACACAAGAATTTGAGGCTAACTAGCTCACTTTCTCTTTCCTGCTACAGACGTAGATGTTATGTTGTAATACTAATTACATTATAAGTGTTCAGCTCCACATGTGAAACAGAGAAATATATGAAAATTAATCAAATCTCCTCAATTTTAATTCTGCATTCAAGGATTGACCAAAGTTTGATGCCTCCCTCTGATCTATTACCCTTCTATAATCCTATGCTTTTTGAGTTGTAAGTTGTAATTGTAAGTTGTAATTGTAAGTATTTTAATGCTTACAATTACATACATACAGGCAGTGCACTTACATATATACATACACAGGGTAGGTTCAACAACCATACAGCACATCGCTTGTACAGGATCATGGTCACGGCAACCAGTGTTGTGGGGGTGATGAAACTGGGAAATATTGCACATAGAGTGGGACTCAAACCACATTTCCTTGCATCCTGGTCCAGTGTGCTAACCTGTACACCACCTAGGCTCCACCATGTCACAACACTACACACGCCTACCTGTCGCTGCGACTCCTTCCTCGAGAGGTCAGTGCAGACTACTACAAATGTATGAGGTTAATTGTTGTAATCTACTCTGTGAAAGGCCATGTACGGCCGATTCCTCCTGGTTTGTACTCTTGAATGTGACCCAGAAAGCAATGATGGCAAGAAGAAGCGAATGACGACAAGAAGAAGCATATACTTCCATGTTTATTTCCGCATCTCCACCCATCACGGCGTCACAAAGCCAAGTGACCTGCCCCCTGACCAGCCAGGTTGCAGGTAATCTCTCAACGTGGCGGGAGCAACTAGCCGGATGAAGTAAAGGCAGTCCACCCGGGGACCCGCCCACTCGCTAGCCTGCCACCACCTGTCACAGTAGAATTGCAACGGTGGGTGGCATACTCTCTTCCACCAGTGCGTCGTGGTGAGGCTCATGTGGAGACAACTACGCTACCTTACTTCAGCTCAGACTAACTTTTATTATAAATGGCTAACATTGGAGATATTTAAGTCCAGTGTAAAGCCACGGATACAATTAATTTTGGCATGTACATAACAAATACTGGACGCAATAGGCCTCAGCAGTAACATGTTTGGTTAAATTGACTTGGTATTCCCTTCCATTGAGCAACTTATGCTTAATAAAGGTTAGAGTATCTAAGTTTTAAATGAGGATGAAATGTTTCTAACTGTTCCTGTTTTGAGAATGTTAAAGTGGCATAGTCCGATGCTTTTGAGTTTTTCTATTTTCTGAGATAAATATATTATACTAATCTTTATATTCTACTTTACTTTAGTTTGAAGTAACTTTAATTTTAAATGGCTAAGTTTGGACATATTTGACGTCAAAGCATGCCAAAATAATGTTGGCAAGCACGCCAAAACGCCACCATAGACTACAGTAGTAACCGTTTCTATTAATTGATGTATTATGCCCTTCTATGCAGCAACAAATGCTTAATACATGCACCAGTGTCTAAGTTGAATATATAGAATCAAATCGAGTTAAGTGTATTGGTTTGAAAATTTGATGTTTTAATCGAATTAGGCGACTTTAAGTTTTGATTGGACTATACAGTTTGACTTGCGTTGCTCTTCAGTTTTAACTGCCTTTCTTCTGTTGCTATAACTTATAAGGCATCGTTTCACCCTTAAAGGTGAAACTACAGCACAGAGCGGCCAAATCGGTAGAGCACAGGCTTCCCGTTCGGAAGGTCGGGAGTTCGATTCCTGGTCGAGTCCAACCAATGACTTACACAATTGATACTGATCACTTCCTAGTCTGGCAATTGGCATTAATGGGATAGGACAAGTTCAGTGTCTGGATAATGTGACTGAGTAGGGAGATTGTGTATTAGCAGCAGGGCCAGTAATTCAATATTCAATCTCCTGCCCCCCCACACACCCCAACACCGATAGAACAATTTCAACCTCCACGTCATCCCGACCGCCATCTGGTGAGAACTGGATTTGTCATTTGCATATAGAGTAGCACTTCTCTAAATCGACCGACCATGGGACCAACTTTAAATGGTCCATTTAGGGAGGTGGTCAGTTTAGGGATTTTCTTAATATCGTTACAATTGCATTGTATGGCCGATCGTTTGGGACCGAAATAAAGCGATCGATACAGGGGAGTGGTCGATTTGTGGACGGGGTCAGTTAGGGAGATTTTACTGTACAGTAAAACCTCCCTAAATCGACCGAAAAGGGGACCAGCTATAAATGGTCTATTTAGGGAGCTGGTCGATTTAGGCAGTTTTTCATATCGTAACAACTGTATTCTATGGGTGATCTTTTGCGACCTAAATTAAGCGATCAATATAGGCAGGGGCGTAGCTAGACCTTTAACGATGTGTCCTCCTAATTTTGGCAGGGGGTTTAGGGGTCCGCTTACGGTGTCACACCCTTCCGAATATGAAATCATATCTAAGTAACCCCCCTCTCTCTCTCTCTCTCTTTATTATTTTGTATTTGTTTTTTGTTTTGACAAAACGATGTGGATGTTTTGGCGTACGCGCATACGCCTAGCTACGCCCCTGATAGGGGAGTGGTATCTCTGTGGAGGTGGTCGGTTAGAGAGGTTTTACTGTAGATGGTGACTTTTGCTATCCCTATTCCAACCTCAGAACTGAAGGTGGAGTCACAAACACTGGAGTATCAATTTCAATCAGTATTCCCCTCAGAGGCAGCGCGTGGCGGTTTAGATGCTGATTGCCCCTAAGGCACATGTCACTGACTCCTAAATACCATGCCCTTATGGGGAGGAAGGGTTGGGCACCTGACTAGAGGTGCTGATTCAGCATATTCTTTGCCTTTCTTTTTAGCGGCCGTCCAAAGTTGCCAACATTTTCCACGGACATACAAAGGATGTCATTTTTAACTGGGGAAAGCGCTTTATTAGGATTGCATTTCTGCTTTCTCCTTTTTCATGTGAAGCATTACTGGTATAAATATTAACTTTTATGTACAGTGATCATGTGGAAATAAATATTCTATTATTGTTATTATTGTTGGTATTATTATTGTTATTATTATTGTTGTTATTATTATTGTTATTGTTATCACTATCACTATTGTTATCTGTATCGTTGTTGTTATTATTATTGTTATTATTATTGTTTTGTATTATTATTATTATTATTATTGTCGGTATCGTTATCATTATCATTATTATTATTATTGTCGTTGTCATTGTCGTTGTCATTGTGCATGTTATTCGTAACATGGGTAATTCCGGGCGGAGGCGAGAAACCCCACTGCACTGACTAACCGACCGCTGGCGCCACCTCCCCGATCGCCCCGAACTAACCCGAATACCACCAGTGGAGCCACCTACCGGTTTTACCCAACCACCTTAACCGGAAACCGACTTGTGACTGGATTCAAACCCAACCGCTCCCTCCATGGCCAGTTCTCTTCCCACCACCATCCAGTATGGACCTACACCACCTTCTTCACCCACCCACCCACACCGGAGAGAACGGACAATGGGTAAGGTTGAGGGTTCGGTGCCAAAAAGACTCTGAGATCGAAAAGGGGGGGGGGATTACCATTGCTCTCTATGACCTATGTACCTGAAGAGAAAAAATAAAGACCACTGTATAGAACTCGCCTCCGCCTTCGTGAATTGTCGTTATCGTTATCATTATCATTATTATTATTATACGACAGGGTAAAAGGGTGGTTGTTGGTAAAATAGGCCTACAACTTAAGTGTTTAATAATAATTTAATGTTGATATTTGCTGCCATTTTTGTTTTGTTTTGGTACATTAGTTGATTACGCAGAGGAATTTTCAATCGCGGACAATTGGTCTTCCTCCTTCCTCAATCCACTGCACCTTGCCATATTCTACTAATGTCGAATGCCAGGCTAGGTAGCGACAAGAATGCATTTTTAAGTTCTTGGTTTGACTGGACCAGGGTTTGAACTCAGGGTTTTGTTATCGGGATGTGTGCAATATTAACGCATTGTCTGTTTGTTGGGGTTTTACATCCTATAAACCTAGACACATCTATGGTCGAAGGTACCGGATTGTGGCAGTGCACACTCATGGCAACGTTATAGTGCTACCCCACTAGACATCCGGTCCGTAAGTACCATAACTTGATATCCCACTCAATCACATTATCCTGGTGCCGACCCAACCAGTCCTTGCTGTGTAGATATGGCGTTTGCTGCTGATACTGAGCTAATCAATCATCAATCAATCAATCAAGTCCTGGCCATGTCCTATTAATATTGAGTGCCAGACTACCTAGGGACAAGTATCAATTTAGTAAATCATTGTGTTGACTCGGCCAAGGTTTGAACTCACGACCTACCATAAGGGAAGCCAGCCAGCCAACGCTCTTACCGATTTGGCGACTCCTGGCGGTTGTTAATATGAATACATGTAAGCTGCACATGTACGATCAAATCGAACCAATTTCTCACGTTTACAAAATGATTCATGGTGTCTCCGGAAAATGAAGCATTAAAATGGTTGCGATAGTAGGCAGGCACTTGAGTTAACAACAAATGTTTTGGAAGAAACCTAATTAAAATTGTTACCACAGTAGGCAGTTGTGCTAAACAAAACCCAGATGTTTTGAGAGAAAAACCGAAGTTGCTTCCCAACAAAACTGAAAGAATAGAAGAGGAAACATAAGAGGTAGCTGACAAAGTCCAAATGGTCTGTAAGCAGATGGTGGCTGTTTTTCCACAGTTGTTGACAAATTTGATCAATAAACCATCAAATCATACGAAGAAGCAGCGCCGGACGCTGGGGCTAATCAGGGTTTGTTGTTGTAGTTTTACGTCCTGGCACCATCTAAGGTCATATCAGGATGGGTACCGACTTGCGACAGTGCACACTCATGGCAACTTCATATTGCTGCCCAATTGGGGGACCAGGCCACCAGCACCATGACCTGATGACTCAGTCATGTTATCCTGACACTGCGCTAACCAGTCCTTGCCTTATCCTATTCATGCCGAGCGCCTGGATAGAAAGTGACCAGTATCAATTGTTAAGTCATTGGTTTGACTCGACTAGGGTTCAAACCCACGAACCCATGGGTTTGGATGGCCTGATCTCTCAAAGCAGGAGGTGGATGCTTAACTCATTCGGCCAACGCGCCCGGTCCAAAGGCCAGTTCGTCTCATATTATGTCTATGTGGTGTGGGAGGTTAAAATTCCTTTGTTTCGGTAAATCTGTAGGCTGGGGCTTTCAATTGACCAACTGCCTAATGATGAAAACAAGTATATTCACACTTACTCCAGTAGTGCATCCGTAGATAACAAACAACCACAAACCATCAAAAACACAGACTCCCGATTTGAAAACATACAACAATATATATGTAAAAAAACGGAGACCCTGAAAACACTCTGGGGCAAAACCCCAGAAGGGCATGTGATAGGTCATGGCCCCCACACTGGACTGCCCCAAGGGGGTAATCTGGACCACCCTCAGTAGATAATAAACAGCTACAAAACTATGTACAGGCCTATAATTGGCTAGTTCATAAGTAGTAGTAAAACAAAAACCAAAAATAAAAAAACTAATATACTTCATATACTACTCGCACCTACTACAAGGGTGATCAGAAAATAAAAACAATATACCTATGAGAACACCTGCTACTAAATAATAACCATGTACCTACTACTGTGTGAGAAACAAAAACATATTTTCACCTCCTGCGTGATAAGATTAAACCAGTTCTATCGCTGTCCAGCATTGAAAACAAGCCCGAGCACTCGAGCTTGCATTCTATGGACAGTATAAACACAGCATCAACCAAAAAAACAACAACAACTGATAGGAATATAAATATTCAAGAAAAACAAAACAAAAAAACAACATGAACAACCCAGCCTTCCGACACTTTTTCTGTAAGGTCCGTCGATGCTGCTGGAGTAACTTCTCGGGCGACTGCTTTCTGTTTGCCGTCGGCTACTATCGGCTACTATCCGACTGGTTTGAGGCCCACATTAGGGCTACTATACAATACCCTGACTTGAGGCATTGCCATTGGTTACGTGGTACCCCCAGGGACCTGTACAACTGCAGCGTGGGAAACACATGTGGTCTCTGGGAGAAGGCCATCCACACCATGTACATTACAACCAAACCCGCGGTGGGTAGAGCGCGCCTGGTGGGTTCGATACCCGGGGGAGTCAAGCTAAACTAAACAATAAAAAAATAGTAATAATACTTGTTGATGGCTTTCCTAACGCTACGCCATTATTAGGATACGGCAAGGAGAGGTTGGCTTAGTGCCAGGATAATGTGACTGAGTCGGATATCGCGTGGTGGTGTCGGTGGGGAAGCACTTTTAACGCGCCATCAGCGAGCATTGTCAGGAGTCGGTACCTGGCAGGAAATGCCTCTGATGTGTTGGTAGTATGCAAAACCCCCAATAAACAGTGTCCTTTAAAGGTACAGGAAAATGACTGACGACAACTTCTGCCACCAGGTGGAGAAGTAAATTAGAGAATCAAGAGAGCAGCAACAAAGCTGGTACCAGCTCTAAGAATCAGTGTTTTCTCTCTTTTTGTTGTTGTTGTTGTAAATATGCTTATTCTGCTGAATAAGTCTTTTGTCAGTGAATAAGTCCAGCTGAATAAGTCCCGCCATTTTTCAATTCAGGGTTATTTAAACAAAAGGTACATCATCATCATCATCATCATGCTGTCGGTCGCGATGCGACAAAGACTATTTTCATTACTTGACTGCCGCTCTCCCTTTAGCTCTTTGCTGTGAGAGTGATGTCCATGAGTCGGTCTTAATGTCTCTCAGTTTCAGGTTTCTCTTGATGGTACATTTCATGAAAGCTGCCTGCAAAGTGTTGAAGTGCTGCTGGCTTTTGCAAGTTACCAGCGGCACTCTCTCGTGGAGCAAATGGAGGTTTCACACCAGCAAGAACATTTCCAGACAGGCTCAAAACTATTTGTCCCTGCAGTGGCTGGTCGGGAGATGTTGGGAGTTCCATACATCAACGGCCCTTGATGCTGCCACAGTGATATGGTTTTCTGTTTAGTGTTTGCGCCCTAAGCCTTCGGCTCTGTCAAGAACCTGTACCATAAGGCAGTGATTTACAACTCTGCAGTGCAGGGGCGTCAAACTCCCTGAGGTATTGCTATACCTGCATAAAAGGTATATAGAATAAGGTATACAATAAATGCTGAATACACAATTTGCAGCATTGTAAGGCAATGAAATTCTGTTGAGCGCCCACTTCCCACTTTGGCAGGTCATGGAAATTGAAACTCCCAATTCAAACCCTGCTTGAGTCAATGACTTAAGAATTGCTACTTGTCACAAACTTGGCATTTGTCATTACTAGGATATAATAAGGCAAACCAATGACTTAAACATTGATACTTGTCGCTTCCTAGCAAGGCACTCAGCATTATTAGGATAGGGCAAGGAGTGGTAGAATGAGGAAGACCAATCATCCACGATTGAAATTTCCCCTGCTTAATCAACTAATATACCCCAACAAATAAAATAATACAAAATTTCTAGGGCAATCTTTCCTCAGCCAACGTCTCGACATTCCTTCTTGAGTTACCTAGCTAATTTTATATGAATATAATACATTATACAATATACATATAAACACAATGCTGGTCAAAGGGCGCTTCATTACACGGATAGATACATCTGCCTTCGGGAGATTCTGGTTGCATTCTGGCCTGACGTAAGAGTGGCTGCTGTCAGAGAACTCCTGCAGCTGCGCACGCAACACGTGTGAGTGCATCTCTGTGACGTCACTGGGACTAATGCGCATGTCAGTGAAACTAACACTTCCGGTGGGAGCTAACTCTGTTATATGGTAGCGAATACACCTGTGTCAATGTGTGTTGTGTGTTTTTGTTTTTGGGGAGTTTTCAGTCGCGTTGGCGTGTTGAAGGTTGCAAATCTGCAGCGCTGAATGGGCATCGCTGAAGGCGGTCCCATGCGGCCACCAGGATTTGGGTTCCGGTGGGTAGTGGTCGGCGAAATAAGAGGTGGAGGATGGGGGTTGGCAGGCGCAGCAGTACCGGGGGTGGAGAGAAAATGGTAATCTTGGAGCCCAACCCTGGTGCGATAAGGGGGCTCGGGGAGATTGGTTGTTTGCTGTAGTTGTTCACACCAGCACGCCCCTCGGCCATACCAGGATGGGCACCGACTAGTGAGTCATGGTGGCTTTATAGTGCGGCCTCACTGGGAGATCAGGCCGCCGGTACCATGACCTGATGCCCCACACAGTCACATTATCCTGACATGGTGAAGCGACAAGTCCATACGCATGCATTCCAAGTTTCGCTGGTCCCTCAGGAATGACCGATGCTGTGACCCTACATGCCGTTGTAATATCTTGGGAACTCGGCCGTCAGAGCCCCGGATACCACTACTCTCACCAGGTGCGTTCTGACAACTGTCTGTCAGTTCCCACCCGATGTCCCTCTCAACAAACTCATAAGTAAGAAATGGGAAGATCAGCTGCGCAAGATTGACAGTGAAGAAGTTGAGCTTTATTGGCATCAATTCCTGTTCACCTACTAGCGACCTATCACCCTTACTCCTTACCAACGGCCCACACATATCCTGATGTCTCTTGCTAGTGTTTATAAGAATCAGTGCCTTTTGAATAGCTGCTCTAGTTTGTGTATAGAAAGTGAAGCCTCAGACAGAGTGTCTGGGGTCCTGGACAAGAGAAGAGTGCCTCCTGCCTAGCCAAGAGTCACAGAGTGGGTCTGCGTGTCCGGTATAAGGAATGCAGGTGACTTGACTCCAACAGCCAGCCAATCAGACACCCTCTACAGCCTGGGGGTGATATCCTAATAGGGGGCAGCGGTCACTCAACCCCCAGCTGCAGGTGTCCATAATGTATGCAGGATGGCTGGGTGTGCTTGCCCATCGGCCCGTGGAAACAGGTAGTTGCAGACAATTACAATAAACATATATGAAAAATGTCCTTCCCCTCCACTTGCACTCTTTCTTTTGCAAGGATGGAACATTTCACTAAACATTAACTGTCTCTTAAATATGAACATCACATCACAATCTTGACTTGTTGAATTTTTTCACTTCAAATATATCCAAATTTAGCCATTTATTTATTTTTTTTATTTTTTATTGAGGCTATATTTATACTGTCCATTGGGGCACCCACTGCTACTCTGTTACATAACCTTGGTCCCCACTCCATCGCCCGAGAATAGTAATGCTCTTTGCCAATATATAATAAATCCGAACCGAAAATCCGTATATTTTACACCATGTTGCAGCTTTAGCTTACATGAGGCATTGATTGGTTGTTGGAGTTTTACATCCTGGCAACATTCGAGGTAATATCAGTTGGGTACCGACTTGTGACACTGACAGTGCGCACTCATGGCTACTTTATAGTGCTGTCCCATTGGTTAATCAGGCCACTGGGGCCATGCCCCGATATCCCACTCAGTTACATTATTATTGCTGCTTTTTGAGATCCAAATAATATTGTGTCTATACTTATAGCCGAATTCCCCTTAAAACGGAGTGCATGAAATTTGAGTGTCACCGTATGCATAATGGAATTACATCTCTATGAAACTTAATGGCAGTAGTATATAGCTAGAATAACTGCAATAAAATCAAACTGTTTGTATGTTCGTCATATTCGTTGGTTAAGTAGGAAAATGTCATTCCTGAGTAATTGGTTTTCCTAATTCCACTGCTCCTTTCCCTGACCTAGTAATGCTACATTAGAAAATGTAGACCATTATAAATACCTAGGCCTTGAGTTGGACAGCCAACTAAACTAAAACCTATGTATAGACAAAATTATCCAAAAAGTAAACCACAAACTGTGGCTATTTGCAAAGTTAAGAGACTACATGACACAAGAAATGTCAATAAGAATCTTCAAAGGCCTGGTGCTCCCCTATTTTGATGATGAGTATGTAAACTACATGGGTGCGAACAAAGAACTTCTAAAAAAACTGCAATACTGCAGAACATAGCCCTAAAAATCTGCCTAAGAGTAGACAAGCTGCGCCTCACCTATGACATACACAGAAGAATTAAAGTAAAATTACTAGAAAAGAGGAGAATAATTAATTTAAAAGCAAAGGATTACTACAGCAAATAATGTGCCACTACTAAGGGAGACCAGAAGCCCAATAAAAGCTCACAAGAAAAGCATGCTGGAATGTCTGCAAAGGTGTGGAATGCCCAAATGGTAAATGAATGACAAATTCCTGACCTAAAAATATACAACAAATATCTGTACAAAATAAGGATAGGAAACCCCCAAAAGCTGCACTGCAAAGGGGCACATGATATGTCATGGCCCACCAGTGGGACGGCCAATGGAAGGCAACCATACCAAAATTAGCCAGATAGCACACTGCACAGCTACATACAAGCATATGTTATGTAAATAGGAGTAGGCTAGTCTAGTAGTAAGAGTAGAAACAAATATATATAAAAATAGATATATGCCAAGAAAATAAAAAAAAACTAACATAGACTACTAACCATACCAACCAACTACATACCTTATCAGCAGCAACTGTGTGATAAGATAACACCAACACTACAGTCGGCCAGTATTGAAAACAAGCCTGAATACCTGGGCTTATATGCTATGGACAGTATAAATATAGCCTCAATAAAAAATATAAAAAATAAATAAATGGCTAAATTTGGATATATTTGAAGTGAAAAAATTCAACATTATTTTGGATATGCACATTGAAATGCTAACTTCATAGACTGCGCCAATAACAGATTTGATTAAATTAACTTAGCATTTCCATGAATGGAGCAATCTTTTATAACTACACTGGTACCTTAAGTTGGATATATAGAATCATATCGACCAACGTGCTTTTAGTTAAAGTTGCATAGTCCGATGGTTTTGAATTTCTGACATTTTCTGACATTAGCGTGATCATTATAATCTATCTAACTTTAGTTTGAAGTAACTTTTATTTTTAATGGCGAACCTTCGAGATATTTGAAGTGGAACCATGTTCAATTAATTTTGGCAAGCATGCCAAAACTCTTGACACCATAGACTTCTGCAGTAACATGTTCTATTAAATTGCTTCAGTAGTCCCTTATATGTAGTGACACATGTTTAATAAGTGAACCAGTATCTAAATTAGATATGTATAATCAAATCTAGATAATTGTTTTGGTTTTGAAAATTTGACTATGCAGCTATAAGAAAAGTATCGGACTTTGCAGCTATTATGTCTATACCATTAATCTATGTTTGATATGTAGCACCAAATCCAAGTAAGCATTTCGGTTTAGAAAATGTGATGCTTTGATGAGACTATGCAGCATTGATAAGCATACCAGTATCTACGTTGGATATGTAAGATCAAATCTAGGTTTAGAATATGTTACACTTCCATCAGACTATGCAGCATTATTTTGCACATCAGTATCTACATTGGATATGTAAGATCAAATCTAGGTTTAGAATACGTTATGCTTCCATCAGACTATGCAGTATTAATTTGCACACCAGTATATGCATTGGATATGTAAGATCAAATCTAGGTTTAGAATATGTTACGCTTCCATCAGACTATTCAGAATTAAGTTGCACATCAGTATCTACGTTGGATATGTAAGATCAAATCTAGGTTTAGAGAACATTACGCTTCCATCAGACCATGCAGAATTAATTTGCACACCAGTATCTACGTTGGATATGTAAGATAAAATCTAGGTTTAGAATATGTTATGCTTCCATCAGACTATGCAGCATTAAATTGCACACCAGTATCTACGTTGGATATGTAAGATCAAATCTAGGTTTAGAATATGTTATGCTTCCATCAGACTATGAAGCATTAATTTGCACACCAGTATCTAAGCTCGATATGTAAGATAAAATCTAGGTTTAGAATACGTTACGCTTCCATCAGACTATGCAGCATTAATTTACACACCAGTATCTACGTTTGGCCTGTCTGGACATGTCCTTGCCAGTGTGAGACCTCTATTTGCTCCCCGAGAGAGGGCCACTGGTAACTTGCAAAAGGCAGCAGCACTTCAACACTTTTGCAGGCAGTTTCATGAAATACATACCATCAAGAGAAACCTGAAGCTGAGAGACATTAACACCACCTCCTGGACATCACTCTCACAGCAGAGAACTAAATGGACAGTGCCAGTCAAGTAATGAAAGCAGTCTTTGTCGCATCGCGACCGACAGCATGATGATGATGATGATGATCTATGTTTGAGATGTAAGATCAAATCTAGGTTTAGAATATGTTATACTTCCATCAGACTATGCAGCATTAATGTCGACATCAATATCTAGTTTGTATCTATATTGTTGTTTTACATCCTAGCAACATCTAAGGTCATATCAGGATGGGTACCGACTTGTGACAGTGCGCATTCACGCCAACTTTATAGTGCTGCCCCACTGGGAGACCAGTACTCCAGCACCATGACCTTATATCCCACTCAGTCACATTATCCTGACACTGAGCGAATCAGTTCTTGCCCTAGCCTAATAATGCAGAGCACCAGGCTAGGAAGCGACAAGTATCAATTTTTAAGTCATTGGTTTGACTCAACCAGGGTTCGAACCCACGATCCTACCGTCTACCAACACGGGAGACTGACGCTCTAACTCATTCGGTCATCCCGTCTGGTTTCAATATCTAAGTTGGATATGTAGGATCAACCTTAGGCAGGCACTTTGGTGATGCTTTTATCGGAATATCCGGCGTTAAAATCAGTGATATTGGTTACAAAGTGATATATGGCCACAGAAGAACTGACTCCTATCAGTCTGTGTTCGCGACCCGCTACCTATCAAGCCCCAGTCACACTGCAGCTTACGACCTCTTTGCGACCACTTTGCTACCACCTTGCGACCACTTTGCAACCAACCAGTTTGCTACCACTTTGAGACCAAAAGGCCGACTGGTCGCCGACTTGTTACCAACTGGTCATCGATTGACCTGTCACAAGCGCTGAAAGTGGTCGACGACCACGCTTTGGCCATTTTGGTCACAAGGAGGTCTTTGGTGCAGCATCTGCAACCTCCTTGTGACTAAAATGATTGCTCGGAGATCGCCGACCGATCGATAACTGATCACTGACTGATCGCCAACCTATCGCTGACCGATTCGCCGACCATTGTTTTTCCCGCCTTTCTTTTTACTTTAGTCGCAAGGAAGTCACTGACTTTTGGTTGTAAAGTAGTAGCAAAGTGGTCGCAAGTGGTGACAAGCCATAGTGTGACTGAAGCCTTACCTGCTACTTATTTCGCAACAATCAGCAAATGTCATGATTGCCACGCCTACTACATGCATGCAGGATTCAATCAATGCCAGCTCTCCCGGCATTCGCAGGTAAAAACCACACTCACTGCCGATAATCGAGCATTGTCGGAGCGTAGCAGTGGAGTCAGTCAATGGCGGAGACATTGCATTGACAAACTTCCTTCTATGCAATGGAGTCGCATGAGGTGGGGATGAAGGTGAGGGTGTGTGTGTGTGGTGGGATGGGGTGAGGTGTAGAGGGTTGGGGGGATGGTTTGGGGTGTTGTGGGACGGTGTGGAATGAGGTTGGGCTGCGGTGGGATTGGGTTGGTGGGGTGGGGAAGAGGGGGAGGGGTTGGGGGGTGGGTGGGTGTGGTGAGGGTACAGGTGGGTGGGTGGGTTGGCGTGTGGGTGCGGTTGGGTGGGGCGGGATGTTGTGGGACGGGAGGGAATGAGGGGGGCGGGTGGGGCTGTGGCGGGAGTAGGGGTGGACTGAGTGGGGAACGGTTCGTGGGGGTGGGGGTGGGGAAGGGTTGTGGTGAGGTGAGGGTGGGGTTGGGGTAAGGTAGAAAGGTGGGGGGGTTGGGGCGGGGGTGGGGTTGGGGTTAGGTTGGAGCGGGGTGGAGTGGTGGCAGGTGAGGGAGTGGGTTAGCGTGGGGGTTGGGTGGGGTTGCGGTGTGGTTTGGGGGTGGGGGCGGGGACGGGGTTTGGGAGTGGGTTGATGGTGGAGATGGGGGTGGAGATGGGGGTGTGAGGCGGGAGGTGGGGGTTGGGGCGGGGTGGGGTTGGAGTGGGGTTGGAGTGGGGTGGAGTTGGGGGTGGTGAGGGAGTGGGTTGAGGTCGGTGTGCGGGTGTGGTTGGGGTGGAGGTGGGGCGAGGGTTGGGGGTGTGTGGGTTGGTGGTGAAGATGGGGTGGAGAGGGGGGTGAGGTGGGAGGTGGTGGTTGGGGCAGGGTGGGGCGGGGGCAGATTGTTGATGTTCAGTTGACACACGCTGATGGGGACAATGTCATTCAATTGAAAGTCTCCGGGTGGCGTGCGTAGAGAAGGTATCGTCAGATAACATCAATAAACATGTTTTGTGGAGCATGCGAAGTGGACTTCTACCCACAGCTTTAATTCTTGCCACTCCCATCAGAGGGCGGGTTGGCGGAGAAATCCTTCATGATACATTTTGCACAGACTAGCCTGCAAAATGGTTTACGTTCCACCGTATTCGGCTTTCCATTGCTGTCTCAGGGTCGGTTGGTGATGGAAATCTTATGTAATACAGGGGTGATCCGTGACTTGTCCGTGGCTCGTCCATGCCGACACCCCCTGATCCGGCCTGAGCCGTGGCTCGTCCGGTTTCGTCCGGGCTCAGCCCGGATGTTTTAAAATGTTTAAAACATCCGGGGTGGTCCAGGGGATTTTGTGATCCGGGCTCAATCCGGCCTGATCCGGGGGTGGTCCGGGTATTTCGCGGGTGGTCCGGGGTGGACCGGGGGTGTTCCGGGGTCATTTTGAGCCACAGTTTGACCCGGACCATCCCCGGACTATCCAGGACTACCCGGCCTAGCCACGGACCACTCCCGGACTGCCCCCGTAAGACGGGGGTGACCCGGGATAGTCCGGGGGTGGTCCAGGGCAGTCCGGGGGTGGTCCGGCCTCATCCGGGGTCAGTCCGGCCCAGTCCGGGGGCAGTCTGGGACTGGTACGGGGCAGTCCGGGGCTCGTCCGGGGCTCGTCCGGGAAAGTGTGACTGCGAGGCAAAAATCGACGAAAAGAGTGATTTTTTCCGTGGCGGTCCGGGACAGCCGGGCCATTGGTCCGTGGGTGGTCCGGCTCAAATTCCGGGGCTCGTCCAGCTATGTGTGACTGGGGCTTACTAATTTAGTCCCAACGACAGTCGTTCTTCCGTAGTCGCCAGAGGGTGGGTTGATTATTTATTGCCAAATAAACGGGAATACTGAAGCAATGTAATCAAACCTGTTACTGCTGAAGTCTATTGTGTCAGAGTTTTGGCCTGATAAAGCCCCCAGTCACACCTACCCGGACGCGCCCCGGATTTTTAGTCGGACTACCCCCGGACCAGTCGCTCGGACTGTCCCGGACAGCCCCGGGTAAAATCGCTATTTTTGTCATTTTTGGACTCGCGGTCACACCTACCCGGATGAGCCACAGACTAGCCCCGGACCAGAGGCCGGATCACCCCGGGCTGAGCCGGACCACTCCCCGGACTACCCGGGGAGTGGTCCGAAGTGGACTTACTCCTCATCATCATCATCATGCTGTCGGTCGTGATGCGACAAGACTGCTTTCATTACTTGACTGCCGCTCTCCATTTACCTCTCTGCTGTGAGAGTTGCTTCCATGAGTCGGTCTTAATGTCTCTCAGCTTCCGGTTTCTCTTGATGGTATCCTTGAACCAGAGACGAGGACACCCTCTCTTTCTGTAACCAGGGCCCATATGCATGGGGCGGTGGTAGCGCTCTACCCCTGGGGGTAGAGGGGATATCCGGGGTAGTGGCGAAAAGTCGGTATGCATGTGACCGGCGTATGCAAACCCCGGGTGGTAAACGTAGGGTAAGCTACCCCCACTCAGTAGCAGGTATAAGGGCTGGGGTAGGGACCGACTCGGGCCAAATCTATTGAATGCGTCGAGATTTTTTGAGCATGCACAAACAAATTTGGACAGACGGACGGAGGGGAGAAAGCGTATGGCGGCGTACAATGGCGTAAGCTGGCATAGGCCAGCACATGACGGTGTATGAGTAGCGTATGCATAGCATATGGTGGCATATGGCGGTGTATGCCGACGTATATGACGTAATGCGCCTACACCGCCGTACGCTCCCGCAAAAAACCCTAATGTGACAGCCCCTTTACAAACAATGTGCACAAGAAGTCTGCCACTAGCAATTTACGAAGACGGAGGCGGACAGTGACATATATTGGTCATATATTTTTCAACAGGACATCAAGGTTAATTACAGTGCAATATGTTCAACCCCCTCCATGTTGTCAGCATCTAGAGTCTTTCATTAGTGCCGGAACCCGTCAACTATGATTTAGGTGTGGGTGGGTGAAGAAAAGGTGATGGTGGTCCTTGCTGGATGGTGGCGGCAGGAGGAGTGAGACAGTGGAGGGGGAGGAGCTGTTTGAATTTTCAAATCATGTGATGTTTTGGTGGGAAAGACGCGCGCATCTCCAGCGTCTGGCTATGTTAATTTGGGTTTAAGCCGGTAGGTGCATGCACTCGCGGTGGCAGTTCGGGTTGGTTCTCTCATGAACTGAGAGATGGCGCCAAGATGGCGCCCAAGTCAGTGCCGGGTTTGAGTGCCTCCATCCGTAAATTACCCAGTAACATGCACAATGGTAAAATCAAAATGCGGTGCATATGATCACAGTGTTGCTAACATGAGTTCCAATATTTGGAATAAACTGCCAGGTGCAACAGAAAATGCAGAAAACATATTGGTGCTTAAAAAACTAATACAACAATAATCTAACCTAGAAAAACAGATGACGTTTAAATGGATTAACACAAAGCATAGCAAAAGCTGGATGTTGAACTGTTTGCAATCTACAAACAGCTACAAGCCATAAACAAGAAGCAAGAAAACCAAAATTATAACTAAAACAAAATTCTAAAGATTTGAATCAAATTGGACTAGTGCTGCCCAGAGGGGAAAAGGAGTGTCAACACACTTATCGATTACGGGCATGGTAAATACATTCATCTAAAAAGACAACTGACGTGCGACTAACACTGGTCTACATCTGGTGGAGGCGAAGACGGTAGGCGGAGCCACCAATACAGTGTTGGGCTTATGGAGTATTACAAATAATAATAATAATTAACCCTTTCATATCTTTATACTCGCATACTTCGTTATACATCACATACATATATGGATTGCGTGGTGGATGAAGCCGGTTTTCTGTCTAACTGTCATTGTGCAGTATTGCCATTAGGAGCTAAAACATCACTGTGAAACTGCTTGGAATAGTATGTTGTTGAACAAAAGTTGTCAATATCTTTGTCACAAACTAAAATCATGTTCATGTGGCCGTCAGTCTGCTAATTTGTAGACAATGTGCACTAATAGATGTATGTGTTGCGCAATGGATTATGCGGATATAACTAAATGAAAAGGCTACGTATTTGTCATTGCCGTTATTGCTCAGAGACTATGCGCTAGTTGTGGAGCAGCTCTCTACTGGACTGGACGCGTTTGCTGAATCAGTAGAGCGCAGGCTTCCCATGCAATAGGTCGGATGTTGAATCATGAACAAGTCAAATCAATGACTTACAAAATATATACTTGTTGTTAGCTAGCCTATCGTTCGACATTACTAGGAAAGGGAAAGGATTGGTCAGCTCAGTATCAGGATAATATGACTGCATGGGATATCGGGTCATGGTGCTGGCAGCCTGGTATCGCAGAGGAGCATCACTGTGAAGTTGCCATGAGTGCATTGTCACAAGTTGGTAGCTGTTCTGATATGACTGTAAAGGTTGTTGGGATTTAAAACCCCAACAAACAAGTAAGCAGCTCCTGACTTCCGAACTGTAAATGCAATGTGAATCCTAGCCGGAAGGATATGACTTTAATTAATAATCCATAAATACATAATTACACCCAGATATATATATATATCTTTCGATGTGACTGACACTTGTCGACACCCGTTGGAGGGGAGGTGGGCCTCAGGTGGTGCCACCAGTCAAGTGCGGAGTCTTACGGAGAATAACAATGGTAGTAACTATAATAATATAATATCTAATGGAAACAATTCCCTTCATATTTGTGTACTCGCATAATTTGTTATACATCATATATATGACGCGAATGAGGTTTCCCCAAGCCAGCAGGTGCGGGGGAACACCAGAGGGGGCGCCACCAGTCATGATCATGAGTGGGAGGCAGTAGAGAGTATTCGGTGTTATAAAATATATAACAAAATAATTCCCTTCCGCGTCTTTATACTTGCATAATGCATTATACATCACAGATATATTACTGCTGAAGTAAAAACTCCTGCGTTTTATTCAGATCTGGCGTTTTAAAGTTGCATTATTCATCATTCTCTGAGATCATGTCATGCACTCTAGATAAATATAACAGGCTAGTCATTTCAATCTACTTTGCTTTAGTGGCCAAGGATAGGAGGAGTCCATGGTGTGCTTCTATTCGCAAAGGCACACCACCATTGTTTGAAACTGATCGTATGTCTAAAGCTAAACAAAATGTGTCAACAGAGGAAAGATCGCCTCCTTCACCCACCAGACTCTCTGACTGCAGCTATGCACACATGTCCGAGCACAGATTGGACTCATCAGTCACCAATGAGTTCACAACAAATGATGAGTTGCTGTCATCATCGCATGCACTAGATAACATCGAAGAAGGTTTTGGTGTACTTTGAAACTCAGAAGAGTAACCTACTGGGCGCGGTGGCCGAATTGGTAGAACACTGGCCTCGTGTGCGGGAAATGTGGAGTTTGGTTCCCGGTCAAGTCAAGCCAATCACTTATGAGATTGATGCTTGTTGCTTTCTAGCCTGGTACTCAGCATTAATAGGATAGGGCAAGGACTGGTTAGGATAATGTGACTGAGTGGGATATCAGGTAATGGTGCCAGCAGCCTGATTTCCCAGTGGGGCTGCACTATAAAGTCACCATCAGTGCACACTCTCACTGTACGAGAATCAATCATCATTGATTGCCATAGTATGAATGTTTTATCGCTTACTAGAATTTTACTTTGTAATCTATCACTGCCGCAATAATCCTATTGTAATCTGACAATGAGGAGTACAATCTGGACTATATAATGAAGAACAATAGGGCAATCAAGGTTGATTGATTGATTGGTGGTTGATTTATGCCGTGTCGGCAGCATAGGCCATATTCACGGCGAGAAATGTTTGTTTTTTGTTCAAACCATCGCTTTTACATGTAAAAGCAGACAATCAATTATGTGCCAATAGACACTCATTAAATTAGAAAGTTCACAATCATATATTTGTGGTCAAGGGAAACAAATTCCCATAGAAAAAGAAAAGTTTTATTAATAATTGATAGAATCTATTTAGTAAACTATATGAGGTGGTACAGTCCAGCTGCCCTCAAAAAGGCTAAAATGTTTTCCTGTTTTACCTTAGTAAAAAGGTCATGCATACTGTCTGCAGTGTAGAACTGTTGGCGCAGGGCCAAAAAATCAACGCAACTTAGTAAAATGTGTTTGAGTGTCAGCGGGGACTGACACCCAATACATTCAGGGGGAGGTTCCCCCTTGAGCAGAAAAGCATGTGTAAGCCACAAGTGGCCAATACTGCAGCGGCTAAGGACCACTTGGTCCCGCCGACTTCCCGCATGAGTCTGTGGTGGCTTTCCCACAGATGGTTCAATTTCTTTAAGTTTATTAATGTTTTCATCCCACTCAAGATCACAGTTCAGGGCCTTCTTCGCAGCCCGATCACCTCGTTCGTTTCCTTGTATGCCGGCATGGCCAGGCACCCAGCACAGGTGGATGTCATACCCATCCGTTGTCAGTTGGTTCATTTTATAAATGACCGTTGCTAGAATAGGGTGATTCGTTTTCAGTCCAGCAACAGCCAGGAGGCAAGAGAACGAATCACTGTATAGTTAGTGTGGTTGGAATCAAGGGACAGTCAATCTCAATAGGTAATAACAATCAAGGAGCAAGTCAGATAACCTGAAGAGGAGTCCAGTTAAATTCAACGGGGGGGGGGGGGGGGAGAGAAGCCCCGAAGAGCCCTCCACCCTAGGAAGTAGAGAAGAAGGAAAAGAAAAAAAGTAAGGTTGCGTGGGCGTAAAAAGGAGGTAGCAGGAGGAGGTAGCAGGAGCAGAGCAGGAGGCGGAGTGGCTGGAGCCAGCGGCGGGCACGGTTATAAGGGCCGAGACGGGGGGGGTGTGATGATGTAACACTCAACTGGCAGGCAAGGGGGCCCTCCTCCTCCGCTGCGAATCAACCGCAATGAGAGCATTACGACCAAGTCTGAAGAGTCAGTTTTCAATTACCAGACTGGACAGGTAGAAACTGATCATGAAGAGTGGCAGCCTTGGTTTCTAACAAGGATCTTAGTATGACATAGTCGGATAAAAGCATCACATTTTCACAAGAAAAGCAATTATCTACATCTTATCCTACATATCTAACTTGGATACTGACAGTGACACACTTATTAACTAAGTACTTGTTACCACACAAAGGGGATACTGAATGCAAGTCAGTACAGTAATTCTCATTGACTAATAGTTATGAATGAGCAAGTGCTCAGTCGGGGTCATTGCAGGGCGCGCAGGGCTTCTAGGCCCCCCTCCCCCCCTCCCCCCAACAGCCCCGTGCAGGGCCGGGGTGGGGGGGGGGGGAGGCGGCCCACACACAACCTGCCACTCACTGCAACTGGCCCCTCCCTCACTGCTCTCTCCCTTCCCTAGCACTCAGGACTCACTAGCCAATCACAGCCCCTCCCAGCTCACAAGCACCAGCTGCCCCAACACACTGGTCACTCCACATCACACATCCGGACTGACCACTCCGCACTTTTAATTGACAATAATTCATTATTTGATAACATATTACACTTATCAACTACTGCTACCCGCTAGTTGGCATCTTTTTACCTCGCTGCGCCTTGCTCATATGTTGCACCTCACTCATGCCTTTCCCATTCCCATATCCCTGACTATGATCACCACATGACACTCTTCCTTGCAGCACTCGGAGTACACGCTGACCATAAAACCACTCATGTAATGCCACCGGGGGCTGCCCGGAATAAATGCCATGTTATCCCACTCATGCCTCCTCGTCCTGTGTGCCATGGCTGCAATGAGTGTCATGTGTACAATTAGAAATGTCCAGGTACTGCACTTTCAATATATATTAAATGAGGAAGCTTCACCTTGATACTTATATACTTTCAACTTTCAACTTTTAAAATTTATTATTTTTCTATTCTATTAGCAATACCGGGTGAGGTATTATTTTTACGGAGACAATTTAATACAATATGTTACTGATAAACCCTATGGTGTCAGAATGTTGGCATGCATGCCGACATTACTTGTCCATGTATCAACTTCAAATATATTCAAAATTAGCCATTTTAGATCACAGTTACTTCATATTAAAGTGAGATAGATAATAACCATCAACCTAATATAGTAGTTATCTTAGAAAAGGACATACACTCAAAAGCATTGGCCTATGCAGCTTTAATATGTGGATGATTCCACAGTGAGAGTGCGTGGGGGAGGGAGAGGGAGAGGGAGAGGGAGGAGGGTTCTATAATGGGAGGACTTGGCGTGCATTCGCTGGCATTGTTCTGCAGAGAAGGAAATACAAAAATACAACAATAGTTGTCCAAATTAATAGAAATACATAACAATTTTGCATAAACATGTATGCACACATGCAATATAATGATCTGATGAATATAACTAGGACAAAACTAGCCATAGTTAAACAGTTATAGCTTTGACAAATACAATTCCACACAAAGGAATCAGTCACTTTAAGGCTGATATCCACATCACTATTATTAATTCTTGTTCTAAATATTAAAATGCCAAATGTGTTGACAGACACTTGTTTCAGAGAAATAGATAACCAATATATGATTAACCATCCAATTTTCTAGTTCTACATATGTCATTAACCATAGGATATAAATAAAAACATGAATAAAATAAGTAAAACTGACTCTGGCTATGGCACTAACACTAGTCTGAGTGCCCATATTTCTCTAAATCTAAATGCACATGACATATGATGTGCTGATTATATTGATGTAAATGCAATGCTGGATAAAACATTAATATCTTAATTTATTATATATATTTTTTTAGTTAGTGTTCTAGGTTTCAAACAAGAGCTGAGATGAGCTGAAACTACCACATTTCATAACTGCACACAGTGTATTAGCATGTGCCATATGCTTCTCATGGGTTTGTTTTGCTTTGACGCATCCCACAATGCACCGTGCCGCTGAAATGGCGATGTAGTCTATTCACTGCACCACAGCGCTCGCCCTGGCTCCCATGAGCCTTTACGCCCCTTCGTCCAATCAGAACTCGCATCGCCTCACCTCGCTCTTTTGTGACGCACTCCTTCCCAACATATTGGGAACCTGTACATCAACCCCAACCTGCCTACACCTGTTAGCTTGTTCCTTTACCAACCAACTCTTATTTAAAGCTGCACAGCCCGATAAAAGCATCAAATTTTCAAAACCAAAATAATTATCTAGATCTGAGTCTACATATCTAACATAGATACTGATTCACTTATTAAACACTTGTTGCCACATATAATGGCATACATAATCAATTTAATATAATCTGTTACTGCAGAAGCATATGCATGGTGTCCGAGTTATGGCGTGCTTGCCAAAATTAATTTTCTAATATAAAAATGGGTGATCTCCAGCTTTACATCGAATCAACAGTGGCGCCACCTAGCGGTTCCTGATAACCCACACCCCACAACACATGCCTGCCGTACACCAAACGACATGCGCCTGTATCCACCCCTATATCTCGGCTCACACTTCATCATCATCATGCTGTCGGTTGTGATGCGACAAATACTGCTTTCATTACTTGACTGTTGCTCTCCATTTAGCTCTCTGCTGTGCCTTAAAAATCGCCCGCCCCTGACTTTTTATTATTATTTGTTTAACTGTTATAAATATATCCTAGAACCGGCCGAATGATACAATAATATAGCAGAACAAAAATAACATGTTTGTTGTTTGTTGGAGTTTTGCATCCCACTCAGTCACATTATCCTGCGACTGATATAACCAGTCCCTGCCCTATCCTAATAATACAGAGCGCCAGGATAGGAATGATTGATTGATTGATTGATTGGTGGTTGCTTTACGCCATGTCGGCAGCATAGGCCATATTCATGGCGGGAAATGTTTGTTTTGTGTTCAAACCATCGCTTTTACATGTAAAAGCAGACAATCAATTATGTGCCAATAGACACTCATTAAATTAGAATATCACAATCATATATTTGTGGTCAAGGGAAACAAATTCCCATAGAAAAAGAATGATGTCCCTGGTTTCTTTCCACAACCCAGCCTTCATACACTCTTTCCAATTAGTTTTCTTTTAGCAGCCCTGTCACAGTCATACAACTTTCATAAAGTAATATTAAGAAAGTTATAGCAGTTTAAATTAAAGAAAAAATGTTCTGTAAAGGCAGAGTTTTCATGTCTTGCTTACAAGCACCAACTGCATTTCAGCATGTAAAATAAAACATTGTGAATCACATAAATAACCATCACGCTGACCAAACAATTCCGTGCCGAAATCGCTGTTTGAAACACGTATTAGTAGTATATGCTGATAGTGCTGCACCATGAAGGCATTAGTAGTATACGCTGCCAGTGCTGCAGCATTTGCCCCACATATTAGTATATGCTGATGGTGCTGCGGTGTTAGAAGCATGCACTAGCAATATACGCTGACAGCTCTGCGCTGTGAATGCATCAGCAGTATATGCTGCCAGTGGCAGTGCTGCGGCGCAGGCACCACACACCATATACGCTGATGGTGCTGCAGCACGAAACAACGCACATGTTGGCCGACTGTCATATGAACTATCCGCATACTAACAAAAGTTGGATATCAATCATTATTTGTTCGATTTAGATCAAATAAAGACTGAAATCTGTCAATTTAATGGCCTTCAAAATGACAGCATTCACATAAAGCTTGAGTGGAGGTAACCTTCCGAATCAACATTTTAGTGTGCAATGAAAATCATCGCGATTGAAACATGATGATGTCACCCTGTTGCCTAGTGCTACTGCCAATTGCGGATTTCCAATTCCAAGTATTATGTGTGCACATCACAATTTTCATGGATATTTGAATGAACTATGCATAATGATTGACATGAACATCACCAAAATAATGTATGCATACCACAAATGCAATCATACACATGAACCCAATGTGAACCTCACACACTGCACAGAACAAATTTACACATCGCACACCACGCTAATGTGCGCGTACGTGGCACTCTCCACACAACCACCCATCAGTCCATGTGAAACAAACATGCGCATACAAAAAAATGCCTATCATGTGGACAAAATCAGACACCTAGCCCAGAAGTTGGAGTTAAAATGTTGTGGTCGCCACTGAAAAGTTTGTGTATCTCAGAACAATTGATGGTATTAAAGTCTATGTTGTTAGATTAAATTGAAATAGTTGTCAGAGAACTTCTACACATATTCTTTAGATATATCAACTATCTACTTCCAAAATCACTTGTTGGGCTCAGTAACTGAAATATCACACAAGAAGACACAATATTGTACTCACATGGTTTAATCCAAAACTAAAGTTGCTACAGGCACATGTACATAGTCTGGGCTGGCTGGTGGTGGTGGTGAGAGAGAGTGCACACGCACCATGCACCCTTATTTATAGGTTTAAATCCAGGTACCAGTCAGGAGACCCCAGCCTGTACCCAGCAGGCCCTTGGCTTCAGAGCGTCTAACCCAACCACTAAGGGACACCAGAGCAAGCAATGCACCACTACTAAGGCAGACCAGAAGCCAGATCAAAGCCCATGAAAGGAGCACACTGGAAATGGCTGCCAAGGCATGGAATGCGCAAACGGTGAAAGAAAGACAAATCCCTGACCTAAAAACGTACAAAAAATATTTGTGCAAAATAAAAACTGGGAACCCCAACTGAACTGCACCACAAGGGGGCAGGTGATATGTCACGGCCCACCAACTGGACAGCCCAGGGCGGGATAACCGGAAATATAAAAGCCAGATAACATACCCAACAACAATATAAATCAAATCAAATTCAAACAAACATAACTCAACCACCTATTACGTACAGGCCTATGGACATGTAAATAAAATAGGCTAGTATGGAATTAAGTAGAAAAAAGCGGAAAACTCTTCCCAAGAAAATCCCAAAACACTAACATAGAACCCTAAGAAAACAACTAACATAGTAATAAGAATAGAACAAAAATTCAATGCCAAGAGGGCCCAACAAAACTAACATAGGCTACTAAGCGCACCAACAGATCTATCTGCTACTGAAATGCAGACAATCAAATAACTTATCAGCAGCTACTGCTTGGTAAGACAACACCAACACTACAGCTCGCCATCATTGAAAACAAGCCTGGATACCCGGGCTTACATGCTATGGACAGTATAAATACAGCCTCAATAAAAAAAGAAAAAAAAGAAGAAAAAAAAAAGCACTAAATAAAAACCACCCCAAAATTCTCAAATATTTTACAGAGGGTTAGACTATGTATTCACCGGCCAAAGTCAAATCAAGTACCGCCACTGTGGCACTTAGCTTCATGATGCGACATCTCTGTTCAATCATGAGGCTAACCTGAAAGGACAAAGTGACAAATAAGGAAATACTCAAATGGACAGGTCTGCCGTCTAGGGAAGATCTTCTGATTAAAAAGAATCTCTGGTGGACTGGACACTTCATGATGATGTCATCCGACATGCTACCAAAGCAGATCCTCTACTCTCAACTGTCTTCTGGTTACAGAAAGAGAGGTCACCCTCGTCTCCGGTTCAAGGATACCATCAAGAGAAACCTGAAGTTGAGAGACATTAAGACTGACTCATGGTCATCAGTCTCACAGTAGCGAGCTAAATGGAGAGTGACAGTCAAGTATTGAAAGCAGTATTTGTCGCATCACAACCGACAGCATGATGATGATGAAGTGTGAGCCGAGATATAGGGGCGGATACAGGCGCATGTCGTTTGGTGTATGGCAGGCATGTGTTGTGGGGTGTGGGTGATCAGGATCCGCTAGGTGGTGCCACCGTTGATTCGATGTAAAGCTGGAGATCCCCTGTTTGGGATCAGATCCACAGTAGATGCTGCCGCCATCAGCTGTATTTACACTTTTACGTGTATTCTGGATACAGTATTGAACGCTCACTCACACTCATGCATAATACCGACTCACCCAGGGGGGGAGGCTAAGGACTAATACATGTATATATATATATATATATATACATAAACAATACCCATATTCATACTCATAGAGGTGGAGAATGAAATCATCAAAACCCAGGAAACGAAAACGGAACTAGCCCTACAGTGGCCCCCATTTGTATATTCGTGTTGAATTGCATAATAATAAATAAATAATTATCCAAGCGTTAATAGGTATATGTCAATAGAATAGTTTGTAATTCCAAACTTTCATGTTTATGCCAAATTGTTCTGTATTTCTATTAATTTAGTTTGCACTGAGTGTAGCGGCAAACTCAATAGAATGCAAATTTGATGGCCACCAGCATTTGTTTGGCTCTAGACGCCATTTTCAGCACATGCAAACTCGTCGAACTTCTGTCCGCAGCAAACGGTGGACAACAGCGATTGGTTAATAATATTATATTCAATTTCTATAGACAATTTTGTAATTCCAACTAATATGGGCGGGTCAGTCCTATGCATTGCTTATTCATATTACGACCATGTAGGTTTGGTCATGCATAGCTATGCACGGGCAACAGTTAGTGATTTGTATTCATATAACTTGCTATAAGGCCTGGTCATTTCGTGACATCCATCCATGTACTTAGCCAAACCTAGAATATATACAACATTCGCTCTTTAATGCTTGGTCATGTAGTGTCATCCAGGTAATTAGCCAACCCTAGAACTTATAAATACGGTTCTTTCTGTAAGGTTTGGTTATGTATTCACAGACATATACAAATCGAGACTCTACTGTCTACATATAAAGCTCTCGGTTTAGGAATTCGTTATGTAGTAAGACTCATGATTGATTGATTGATTGCTGGTTGCTTTACGCCGTGTCGGCAGCATAGGCCATATTCACGGCGAATAACAATCTTGCAGATGCTATTATATATATGAAGCTTTCTCTTCAGGGTTTCCTCTAGATAAAAGATTCACCCATACTTCCAGTACAGGGGTGAATGACAATGTAGTGTAAATACGGGCGAAAATAGCTTTAGTATGGAACAGGAAGTAGAATGCCTGCCTCCAGTATCAAATGGAAAATTATATCGGCACAGAGTTTGTGAAATGGGAGAGAATGCAAAAAGACAAGATGGCGGCCATAGAACGCCATCAATTTCACTTTTAAATTGCAATAAAGTGCAGGTTTTATTATATTTTCCAACTCAAAAGTAGCAGGTAAATATGAAGACGTACATAAAGAATATATTGTGCTTCTTAAATTAAGAATTTACCAGGTCAGTTAATTTCCCCAGCATGTCAACATTCTTTGCAAGTTTTTCTAATGGGTTGGTTTTCACCCATGTACTGGAAGTATGGGGTGAATCTTTTATCTGGGTTTCCTCATGTAGTGGCAGTCATGCATGCACGTACATATCCAAACCCACAATCTACATGTAAAGCTATCACTCTATTAGTTGGTCATGCAGTGGAAGTCATGCATGCACAAACCCACGTTCTATAAGGATTGGGCATGCAGTGAAGTCATGCATGCATATACACAGCCAAACCCATAATCCATATATAAATATTTCTTTAATGATTGGTCGTGTAGTGAGTCATGCATGCATATACACAGCCACACCCACAATCACTATGCAAAGCCCTTTCTTTAATGCTTGGTCATGTAGTCACAGTCATGCATGCACACACACACCCAAACCCATAATAAATATACCAAGCTTTCTATAATGCCTGGTCGTGCACATGCATGCACATACACAGCCAAACCAACAAAGCTCTTACATTAAGGCTTGGTTGTGTAGTGACAGTCATGCATGCACATGCACATCCAAACCCACTATATATATGAGTCAGGATCATGAAAATAGGCCAATTGGGGAAAGTTGTCAGCGTCGAGCAGTGGATGCCGGCATCGAACAGCATAATTATAGTTAGCATTGACAGAGATATTGGAAAGTCCTTAAATTTAACCTCAATGTAAAGATAGAGAAAATACAACAACCTTATTTGTTTCTAGGATAATTTAATATAAAACAAAGAAATGCACTACATTTAAGAATTGCGACGCCAACATCTGTTAACGCTGTCAGCATCGAGCATTGGATGTCGGCGTCGAACGGCATAATTATAGTTTAGCATTGACAGAGGTATTGGAAAGTCCTTAAATATATCCCAAATGTAAAGGTAGAGAAAATACAACACCCGTTTTTGAGACTCAGACTGGATTTATACCATTGAATATGAATGAATCCATATTTGTATGACTCCCAAAGAAGCTAAAACCAACATTGTGTACTGAGTACAGAACACTAAGCCTGATGAGTCATATGTTGAAGATGATCCTGAAAATCATTTTACTGAGAAACAGACAGAAAATTGAAGAACAAGTCAGTAACGTACAAAGTGGGTTTATATCTGGAAGAGGTACACGTGAAGGGATTTTCAATATGAGAATGATTTGTGAACGTTATTGTGAAATGAACCAGGATGTTTATGCCTGCTTTATTGACTATGAGAAGGCCTTCGACCGAGTCAATCATGAAATGTTAATCAAATGTTTAGAAGATATTGGTGTCAATGGCAAAGACATTAAACTAATTGTGAACCTATACTGGACACCACATGCATTTATAAAAATGGAGCAGGGCCTATCGGATGAAGTTATGATTAAACGAGGAGTTTGACGGGGGTGTGTATTGTCACCATGTCTATTTAACCTGTAGACAGAGATGATTTTCAGACACATTGAAGATTCCAAGGGAGTGACAATAGGTGGCATGAACGTCAACAATCTTAGATATGACGATGACAGTGTAATACTAGCAGACAGTGAGAAAAACCTACAAGATATAGTGAATAGAATCAATAAAGCTGGAATACTATTCAACATGAAGATGAATGCCAGGAAGACCAAAACAATGGTTATAAGTAAAAAGACAGATAAACCAAATGTCAATATAACCATAGATGGCACAAACATAGAACAAGTATCCGAATTCATATATCTCGGACAAAAGATTACAAATGATGGGAGATGTGAGGAAGAAATTAAAAGAAGGATAACAATAGCCCGAACAACATTCTCCAAAATGTATAGAGTGTTAACATCAAGTAAGATATTAATACAAACAAGGAAGCGTATTCTTCAGTGTTATGTGTGGTCTACTCTAATGTATGGGGCAGAGACATGGACAATCTCTAAGAAAATGTACAAACGTTTAGCAGCATTTGAGATGTGGACTTATCGAAGGATGATGAAAATATCATGGACAAAGAAGATCACCAACAAAGAAGTTCTCAGAAAAATTAAAAATAAGAAAAGCTTGTTTGCCACTATACAGACAAAGAAACTTATTTATTTTGGCCACATCATTCGTCAGAGTTCAATATACCGTACATTGTTGGAAGGGAAGGTGAATGGCAGCAGAGGGAGAGGGAGACCAAGAACATCATGGTTTACAAATATTTCACAGTGGACAGGCTTGAATTATTCACAGTCTATCAGAACAGCACACCATCGGGACAAGTGGAGAACCATTGCATCCAACCCTCGACTAGAGGACGGAACTATTGATTGATTGATTTGTTTCTAGGATAATTTAATATAAAACAAAGAAATGCACTATACTTTAAGAATTGCGACACCAACATCATAGCGTGGAGGAGGGCTGGAAGGCGAATGACTGAGAGAGGCCGGCGGGCGGCCTTATAAGGGAGGGTAGGAGGGCGGTGACAGGTGAGGTGCGAAAGCAAGGCCGGGGGGAGGGGGAGGAAGAAAGCTGAGAGGCGGGCGTCGTGCGAGGTGAGAATGCTGCGCGACGACCGGGGAGGCGGGGGGAGGGTCTCTTCCTCTCCACACATCAAGCGCAATGCTTCGCATTACGACCAAGAATTGCGACACGAACATCATAAATAAACCACCAATTGGCCCATTTTCGTGAGGCTGACTCATATATATATAGAAACCTCTATCTCCAAGGGCTGGTGATATAACCACCATCATGCACACTGATGCAAGCCAATAGTCAAATCTACAAAGGTGCTAAGCTACAAGCCGCATCAAAATATTAACCCGCGCTTCTCCACAAACAAGCCCATCCACGTGATCATGTGACCCACTTACGCAGCGCCCCCTACCTGTCAGCTCTGATATTCAGTTCCTTCCATTTGACAGTGCTCTGTCGCCTGTAAGTGCTCTATTGGCTCTAAGTGTATCATCGATCACAGTCACAACACTGTGGCCCGGTCATGCCAACGTGTGCAGGTTCTGATTGATTGGTTGATTGATTGGGTGTGGTTACCATCTGTGTCAGCAGCAAAGGCCATAGGCACTGAGAGACATGAGTGCAGGCCTCCCGTGCAGAAGGTCAGGAGTCCCATTCCCGGTTGAATCATACCAATGACTTACACAATTTATGCTTTGTCGCGACCAGACGGGATGGCCGAATGAGTTAGAGCGTCCGTCTCCCGTGCTGGTAGATCGTGGGGTCGTGGTTTCGAACCCTGGTCGAGTCAAACCAATGACCTAAAAATTGATACTTGTCGCTTCCTAGCCTGGTACTCGGCATTATTAGGATAGGACAAGGACTGGTTGGCTCAGTGTCAGGATAATGTGACTGAGTGGGATATCCGGTCATGGTGCCAGCAGCCTGGTTTCCCAATGGGACAGCACTATAAAGTTGCCATGAGTGTGCACTGTCGCAAGTCGGTACCCGTCCTGATATGACCTTAAATGTTGCTAGGACGTAAAACAACAAACAAACAAATACACTTTCTTGCTTCTTAACCAGGGGCTTGGCATTATTATGATAGGGCAAGGACTGGTTGGATTGCTGTCAGGATAATGTGACTGAGAGGGATAGCAGGTCATGGTGCTTGTAGACTGCTATCCCAATGGGCCAGCACTATGAAGTCACCAAGAGTGCGCACTGCCACAAAGTGGTACGATCCTCACCTTAGATTGTGTCAGGATGTAAAACTCCAACAACCAACCACCTTGTCTGTTGCATTACTATTCAAGCTATAACTTCACAGACAATGCAACGGCATACAATCAACCTCGTGTTAGAATACTCCCAAGAAGCTAGAGGCTCGCAATCCTAAGAATTGCCATCAAGGAAAACTAAATCCTAGGCAAAGTTCAATGGGATCATTTCATCCAAAATTGTTACAAATTTGTTTAATTGCCAATATGCGATGGCATAGCCCTGCGATTCTCAAGAAGGCCATCCTGGCTTTTTGTCATTGGTAAGCATATCATGAACGCTGTTTGCATTGTTAAATTGTTGGTACAAGGCCATACATTCAACACAGTTGAAGTAAACATGTTTCAGTGTGAGTGGATATTGATACCCAATAAATTGGTGGGGAGGGAGGAGCGGGACGTAGCTCAGGCAGAAAGAGTGTCCACCTGTGAAATCGTAGGTCATGCTATCAATCCTGCTCAGTGGACCCATTTACAGTTTGAGCTATTTTCCATTCCAACCAGTGGTCCACAACTGGTTCATCAAAGGCAGTGGTATGTGTTGTCCTGTCTGTGGGAAAGTGCATATAAAAGACCCTTTGCAGATTATTGGAAGGAGTAGCCTATGTGGTAGCAGCGGGTTTCCTCTAAAGAAATATGTCAGAATGACCATATATTTTACGTTCAATAGCCGATGATACAAAAAGCAATGTGCTCTATAGGTGTCGTTAAATAAAAGAAGCGTTGTGGGGAGGTTACCCCCTGAAAGCCACAAGTGGCCTAAGGACCACCACCTGTTCCCGCTAACTCCCTGCATGAGTCTCTGCTGGTTTACCCACAGATGGCATGATTTAATGCAATTCATTATTTGTGTTTTCATCACAGTCATGCTGCCATATTGATTTGATATGTGTGAAGACGAATGGTCTCAGATCAGTGTGGGTTATCAGACAAGGCGTTATATCACAGTTCAGAGCCTTTCTCACAGCTCGATCAGCACATCGTTTCAATATAATGGCAACATTATTTAAAGAAATAACAAAAAAAAGAACATGTAAACACAATCAGTTTCCATAAATATGTCAGTAGAAAATAAAAGCACTAATTGAATATATATTTATTTCAATTCATCACTAATAAAAAGAAATTATTACTGCATTTGGGGATTTTACTTTTACAACCTATATGGCAATAAAAAATAAAAAATAAAACTAAGATAATAATATAGAGAAATAACAAATAAAAACCACTTTAGTAGGAAGGACCTTGTTTCTCGACTTCAATACTCTCATTCCGCGAGGATAACTAGCCTGAAGCTTATTGTACCCCATATGATGGTTGGGGAGAGATCACATTACTTCATTACCTATAGGCCCTGGGGTACATCGCCACTGCAAAGCCACCATCCATCCCCCTTTCACTTGCCCATTCGCTGCTACAGCTTCCCCTTCCGGTTTCCACTTCGCATCTGCGCGCTCGATGAGATCCGGTTCCGACTAGAAACCTTTTACTCCACGGTGTCAACAGTCTGCAACGCAGACCTCCATCCCTCCAACCCCCCTAACCCCCCCTCAGTCGAAGCCCCTTCCCCCTCCCTCCCACCTCTCCCCATCCCTCCCTTCCCTCCCCCTCCCTCCCACTCCTCCTCCCTTCTACCCCCTCCCCCTCCCTCCTACCCCCAACTCCCTCCCTCCACCCCCTCCCCCTCCCTCCTACCCCTGACTCCCTCCCTCCTACCCCCTCCCCTTCCTTCCACCCCTCCCCTTCCCTCCCTCCCCTTCCCTACCACCGCCTCCCCTAACCCTTCCACCCCTCCCCCTCCCATCAACTCTCCATTCCCTCGCCCTCCCTCCCCCTTGTTCCTACCTCCCCACCTACATCCCACCTCTCCCCATTCCTCTCCTCCCACTGCTCCCCTCACTCCCACCTCCTCCATCTCCATCACCCCCTTCCCTACACCCCTCCCCTCCCACCTTCACCCCTTCCTGCCCAAACTCTCTCCCTGCCTCCAAGGCCCCCCCCCCCTGCCTCCACCCCCTTCCTCGACCTGCCCACCCCACCCCTCCCACCCCCTCCCCCCTCCGACCCTTGCCCCCCTCCCACCCCAACACCCCAACAGCACCCCCCCTTTACTCCAAGCGCTATATATGCTGCGGAGTATTTACTAACAAATCATCGTCCATACTGTTCACCTATGACAGTAAGTAATGTCGGGGGTTTGTTGGCAAAATATAAGCGGGTGAGGTGGAATTGTGACGCAGCATCCGCGTCCCGTGCGGAAGGTCCTGGGTTCGATCCACCTCCCCCCCACCGATTCAAGCTAAAGATTCCATGAACAATTGGTGCTTACCACTACTACACTAGTTGTTGGGCCTTGTCAGAAGGAGTGGGAGGAGAGAAGGGAACCCAGCACTCTAACCAATTCAGCCACCGTGTCCGGTGGAATATTATAATCATTATTTTGTTTGTTGTTGTTGATTTGTTTGTTAGTCTTGTTCGTTTGCTGTTTTGAATTTGCCTGTTAGTCTGTGCCATTTTTAATTGTCCCCAAAATTGTGCAAGCGGGTGGATGTACTATTAGCAACTACTGTGATGTTTCTATTTTGTGAAATGACATTTAATTTTAAACAGGTGTCTGCTATCTGACTCTTATAAAACACATGTGGGTGTTTGTTATATTTCTGCACCTAAATGTACTATATAGTGGTTATTAATACTCTGTGTTTTAAAATATGTAGTGGTACGAGTTGGAAGCAGCCATACAAAAAAGCCTCTTGCTTAGTTATGATATGATATATATTGATATGTATATTTGTAAAAGAAAGTCATGAACATTACTTGCATGAATATGTTATTTTGAGTCACTATTTGTTATATGTTGATATATTGTTGCTATAATACCATGTGAGAGGACGACAGAGTAATAATAATATCAATGTCATTGTCAATCATTATCATTGTCATCCTAGCAACATCCAATATCTGAACAGGACAGGTGCCGACTTGTGACAGTGCACACTCATGGTATCTTTATAGTGCTGCTCCACTTGGAGACCAGGCCACCAGCACCATGATCCAATATCCCACACAGTCACATTATTGTGGCACCATTCTAACGAGTCCTTGTCCTCTCCTATTAATGCTGAGCATTAGGCTTGCTAGTGACGCGTATCAATCTTATAAGCCATTGGTTTCAATCAATAGAATACAGCTATAATAGGCCTTGGACCTGTTAGCCGCTCTTAATTAATAGAAATGGAGACAGTTCTTCAGATGTGGTCGATCGTAGCAACTGTCACTGGCTCCAAGATATATGTAATGCTTGACAAGTATGCATCCAGTCGGGACTTGAAACAGTTCACCGACTCTGCTGCTACGACACTCTCCGGCAGGTCATTCCACAGGTCAACCACCCTAAAGCCGAAAAAGTTGTATTGCAGGTCCAGTCTGGAGTACCGCTTCCTCAACTTCAGGGAGTGCCCTCTGGTCCTGGTGTTGGAGTCTCTGATAAGGGGGGCCACCTGTTTTGTAGATACCATGGAGATATTTGAATACTTCAATCATATCCACCCGGGCCCGTCTGTAGTACATGCTTGGGATCTTCAAATGATGCATACGTTGTTCATAGGGTGTTCATTCGAATCCATGTACAAGCTTCGTTGCCCTTCTTTGGATCCTCCACATGACCACACAACATTTCCATATTCCAAAAGTGGACATGCAAGGGATGTGTACAGTCTGCGCACAACATCCTCGTCTAGGTATGTGTACGATCCTTGAATGATAGCCAGTATTCCATTAGCTCTGTTGGTGGCTTCCTGGATGTGGTCGCTGAATGTCAGTTTGTTGTCCACCTTGACACCCAAGTCCTTTTCTATCATTGTTTCGGCTAGGATTTGAACTCCCGATTTTCCGCACGGGAAGCCTGAGCTCTACCGATTCGGCCACAGCGTCCGGTATATTATCATTATTAGTGATATGCATGTCATTGGTGACTTTTCTAAATGACATGCCATTTCTCACATGCTTCAGCTGGTGATTTTATTTTTTCACTGACAAGCATATTGCTGCTAACATTTCTCTATGTTCACAACTCACTCACTATTCGTGACGACCGTACAGGCGAATCGGTAGAGCGCAGGCCTCCCATGTGGAAGGGTGGGACTTTGATTCCCAGTCGAGTCAAACCAATGACCTACAAAATTGATATTTGTTGTTGCCTAGCCTAGCGCTCAACATTACTATGATAGGGCAAGGACAGGTTGGGTCAGTATCAGGATAATGTGACTGAGTGGGAAATGTGGTCTGGTCTCCCAGTGTGACAGCCCTATAAAGTTGCCATGGGTACACATTATCACAGGTCGGTACCCGCCCTAATATGACATGAGATGTTGACAGGATTTAAAACTCCACCACGCAAGCAAAACTAATCTATTGGTGACTTATCGAAACTGCAAAGATATACTTTTGATTAACAAAACATTTAAATCAACCAGCCAAGACCAAAGCAAATCAATGATACACTGGGTTGGGGTTGCCATCCCTTTCCCTCTCCCCCCCCCCCCCCCCCCCCCCCCCCCCCCCAAACAAACACTGTAAACTCAACCAGTAGTGGCTAATTAGACCAAATAAATCCATCTACAACAGAATGAGCCTGGAAATGATTAATCAATATTAACCTACTTACTAACTCAATAGGCCCCACCTGAGATTACGATGAGCACAAGTTCAATCACAAAGGCCCACCCTACATCCCCCATCACCCTTTCAACGAGTATGTTACTACTAGAAAGATAATCAGTTATGCCCCACCCCCTACTAACACCTACCATACTATTCTAACATAGTTACCTCCCCGCATATGTTTCTTTTTCTCTTATCTTGTTCTTTACCTATCATTCATGTACCGATGCTTTGCTTATTTTCCTGTAATTGTCTATCTGTATATTGTTGTAGATTTGTTTACTGTGTAGAGGCAATTGTGATTAGGGCTGGAAGACCAGTGCATTAGCACTGACAACATGTTATTCAGAGGAATAAAAACACTTGAAGAAAAAAAAAGAAATCTAAGAGTTAATTATGCATCAATTGCGTTTATTCTCAATGGTTGGTAGGACAGAACCTATTGAGACGATAGCTGCCAGGGTGGTCCCTGCGCCCACCAATACTCCTTACTTTGGACCAGAATTGGCAGCAAACTGTTAGTCAGAAGGAGCCCACCTGGATCCAATACCTCACGCGATCGGTATAAGGGCCACTGATTGTGTGGTGGAAGCTAAGCTATGAGTGTTGTACTCTAGATAGAAGCCACACCCTGCCCTCCTCGGTACGCCCCCCCCCCCCCCCCCTCCACATCCACTACCACAGTCCACTCACCCCAACACACTCTGCCCCACACGCCCTTTACAAAATACACAGAACTATTTAGATAGCTACCAGACCGGATGGCCGAATGAGTTGAGCGTCCGTCTCCTGCTTTGGTAGATCCTGGGATTCGAACTATGGTCAAGTCAAACCAATGACTTAACAGTTCGCTTCCTAGCCAGGTGCTCTGCATTATTAGGATAGGGCAAGGACTGGTTGGCTCAGTGTCAGGATAATGTGACTGAGTGGGATGTCAGGTCATGGTGCTGGTGGCCTGGTCGCCCAGTGTTGCAGCACTATAAAGTTACCATGAGAGCACACTCTCGCAAGTCGGTGCCCATCCTGATATGACCTTAGATGTCGCCAGGACGTAAAACTCCAACAATCGACCGCCCAACATAGATAGTGTGTGATGTTCCGACCCGACATCTAGTTCTCGAGGAGAATTTTGTCAGCAGCAATTGTAGAACAGTTTAGTAGTTTACACTGACCTGTCAGGCAAGGAGCCAGATAGACATGTATGTGTGGAATGGGCGATGGCATCAGGGAACCTAGATAGTCTAAAGCCCTGGACTCAACTCCCGGAATGGCAAGAAGTATGGGTTTGAATGCTGCTGTAGGCGCTAAACCAACAAGTCTCTTATTATTTATATTTATAATAATAATTATTATTATTAAGAAAGCCAGTACTATCAATAACAAGCTTAATACCTCTGCTCCAAAGGATTTGTTTGTTTGTTGTTCTTGCACGTCCTAGCAACATCTAAGGTCATATCAGGACGGGTGCCGACTTGTGACAGTGCACACTCATTGTGTCTTTATAGTACTCCCCCACTGGGAGACCGGGCCTCCAGCACCAGGACCTGATATCCCACTCAGTCACATTATCCTGACATTGAGCCAACCAGTCCTTGCCCTATCCTAATAATGCAGAGTGCCTGGCTAGGAAGCGACAAGTATCAATTTGTAAGTCATTGTTTTGACTCGACCAGGGTTCGAACCTATGAACTCATGGTCTACCAATACAGGATACGGACGCTCTAACTAAATCGGTCATCCTGTCTGGTTGCTCCAAACGGAAACGGAAATTAAGCTTGCTCATGTGAAGGGTTATTTCAGTAATTGGGCCTTCGGTCCATTTAACGTAGAGTTTAAAATATTTAAAAAATAATTTCTATTTGTAAACAAAAGCTATACAATATTGCTGCTGAGGAGCATCAACTCTACCGATTTGGTCAGCTCGTCCGTGTTTATATTATATATATATCTACTATATAATATATTATGTGGATATAAATAACGGCAGCCCCTTAAATGTTTCCCATTACCATCTTCTTCCATGTTATTTGCTGCGGAGCGGGTCATTCTCTACTCCCCCCGCCTCCTATACCGTGAGCCAACTGCCACTCTGCTCACTTTTAAAAGTATGATATATGATATATATACATAAACAGCTGAATTGATGACGTGGGGAGCGGGACTTAGCCTAGGTAGTAGCGGGTCCACCTCTGGAGCTGTCGGTTGTTTAAAAAAAGAAATTGTTATTGACAAGGTATTTACCCTGCCCATAACGTATAAGATCCTGTGAGGGTGCTTGTTTTCAACACTGGACAGCTGTTGTGCTGTCTTGATCTGTTCCTTTGCCCAGGAGTGTTTACCTGTGTCTGCTCAGGTCATCCTTCTGCAATTTTGGTTGTTAGTAATAGCATATGTTAGTTTTTTTGTAATTTTCCAGTTTTTTGTCTAGTCTGAGTATGATACCTTAGCCTACTATGTACATCTACTTGGGTGACATGCAGGCTTGTGGGAGAGGATCCCGTTCCATTCAGATTTTTTTGATTTTTTGATTTGTTACAAAAGCTAGACATCCGCAATTGGGGGTCGGCATGGGTACTTATGCCGCATACAGCATTTTCATGCCGCATGCCGCATACCGAATTGGAAATCCTAAACCAATTTCAGAATCTATTTCACATTTCAAGACACCATATAAACCATGCTTAGCAAGAAATTGTGTAAATACCAAGATACCTGTAACACTTACGGCTGGAAGACCAGTGCTGTGGCGCTGACATGAAGATTTACATGAATAAAATTCAACCACAATCACCATATAGTTCTAGCAAATTTTTTTTTCTTTTTTTGTCCCCTTCTATCATATCAAGTTGGTAATTGAACAAAATGGCCTATCAGATTGTAGAAGGCGATATCAGGCATTAATTAATACATGTAATAGTAATAAGAATAGAACAAAAATACAATGCCAAGAGGGCCTGGTTCTGCAAAATCCATAACAAAAATGCTTAACTGGTACCACATTAGCACCCCGTTGTGGGATAATTCAATTGACGGCATTGATTTGGTGGCGTCCCGACAGGTGGAGCTATGGAAGGGTCTAGTAACCCAATTGAGCCAGAGAAACCTAGAATCCCTGTATTGTATGACAGTGCTGCCCCCCTTGTGGGTGAATTCACCTGGCAGCATTAATTCAGCGATGACCCGACATCTGGTGTTGTGAGAGGGTTTTAACCCAATTGAACTACAGGAACATAGAATCCGTCGTGGAATTCAAGTAGCAGGATTAATTCAGTGATGACCCACCATATGGTGTGATATATGCGTAGTAGACGTCTAGACCTGTGGTTAATATATGTTAACGAGATGCAGAGTTGGGGACAAATATGCAGCAGGAGCCACTCCCTTGATCCGGACAGAGGAAGCCCGAGACGGAAGTGGGAGTGAAGGGAGGGGTTTATTCAGCAAAACAGGTACACAATCAGTATGAAGCAACGGGGTAGTAGAGGGCATGCAAATGTTCTTGGGCAGGTCAGTCGACGTGAGGATATGAGGCCCGAATGCAGGCCAGGGGAAAGGGCGGGAAGGAGGGAAGGTTCGGGGGAGCCCGGTAGGGGGCGTCTCGAGCTTCCCGCCGGATCAACCACAATTCGGAATTATGAGCCAATTCTACAGGATCGGTGCTGTAACTAATACAGCACTGATCAAACTTAGATTATTAAGACTGTCAATTCTAATAGTAAGATGGCCGGTAGACTAGTGCCCCGGCGCTGACAAATGTCATGTTCAGATGAATAAATACTTTACAAAAAAAAAAGAAAAAAAGATTGGTTTGTGGGGTACAATGTAAGACAATACAAGTTGAGTATTGCCTTTACGTAACAGAGCTGTCCTGTCCAAATATCTTTGACAATGTCCTAACTACACAAACTTTTTTATTTTTTTGATATGCATGAAACGTAATTGCATCAAGCGGTTGACCCAATTGATTATGTTTCAAGAGTAGTCTCATTTTGAACGTAATCGATTTTTTCGTACATATCATCCTATCCATACATAAATTCAAAATTGTCTGCCCCCTCTGCGAGGAGACCAATAGCAACAAAATAGTAAGTTTTAATGTCAGTAATTTTAACGACATGTTAGTGTTTGACCCTAGTGTTTCTACCCACACCAGGGGCCGAATGTAAGAGTCACAATTTATCGGCTGCGGAGTTAAGGGCGGCCGGCGGGTTATCTATTGTCGGCGTTAATATATTTGTCACGGGGGATGTATTAGTCCAAAGCGCGCGGGTTAGCTAACGTTTCAGTTATTTATAGATTTGGGAAATCCCTCTGCGTTTGTAGCCATATATTAGGCTCAAATATATTAAATGCGACCATATTTAACAGAATTACATACTCAAATCGTGAAATTTCATTAAATTAACCCTAAATTCGAAGCGTTATTAAGGCTACCGCCGCATTGGCGGCGATATTAATATTTATATTTTCGAATCGACGAATGTACAGTAAACAAACCGCCGGCGCCGCCAGTATGGAACGCGACGTCGATGCTGCGGTTGCGGCGATTTGTTTACTTTACGTTCGTCGATTCGAAAATATAACTATTAATATCGCCGCCAATGCGGCGGTAGCCTTAATAACGCTTCGAATTTAGGGTTAATTTAATGAAATTTCATGATTTGAGTATGTAATTCTGTTAAATATGGTCGCATTGAATAGATTTGGCCCGAATCGGTCCCTAACCTGCACGTTATCCCAGGCTCAAGTTGGGGTTAGTGAACTCGACCTTAACTCCCGAGGTGTTTGCCTAACCCGCCCTCATACATTGACACTTTGGCCGCTAACCCGGGAAATCCGCACGACGCGTGGGTTACGAGCCCTAACCCGCCCTCATACATTGGGCCCCAGAGCTTTATCAACTGACCAGAAACTAGCATACCGTGGCTGTGACGGTCGCTGTTCATGACAACTTTTACAGAACCATTTTATAAGAAAATGCTCCCCTATAGTCTTTCCTTCATAACGTGGTAGCATCAAGCTTAACGCGCACCGGGCAGTATTACCCAGATAGCACACAGCCGGCGGCCCGACGGCGGCCGCTCCGGCGGCCCGACGGTGGAAACCGCCGTCGGGCCGACGTTGTTTTGTCCAACCTCCCGCCGTCGACTAGACGCCGGCTGCCGCCGTCGCCCCGACGGCGGAAACCGTCGACGAGCCGACGGCGACAAAACAACGTCGGCCCGACGGCGACAAACGCCGTCGGCCCGACGGCGACAAACGCAGTCGGCCCGAAGGCGACAAACGCCGCCGGGCCGACTTACCTGTAAGCCATTCTCGCACTTGTGGCTTTTTTCGCCAACAAGTTCAAGAAAATAATAATGGACTCATAGTATGCCTTGGCGAGAATCATAAATGGGGAATCTTATTGAGACCCAGGGAATGAATCCCTAACAATGTAACTGGCTCCTGCCAAATATCTCTCCGTTCGGCAACGGGACCAAACAATGGAAACATTGTTCTTTCGATCATGCCAATTACGATCGAAACTAAGCTGTAAAACAGTAATATCTTATCGAAAAGCTTCAAGAAACTTTGTATGTGAATGCTAACATGAACTAAACCAAAGTATTGAGTTTGAAAGATACTAACCCATTTGGTTTTGTAGTAAATGTAGAAAAACTGCCAGAGCTGCTCACAACACATCCTCCTGTGAGCTGATTATGCTAATTGCTGGACCCGGATGTGCTTCCTTCTCCCAGGGCTATGAGTAGCCAGAGGCATAGTACTGAGGTAAAATAAATATATGTATGCATAAATATATACATTCATTTGGCCAGGCCAGGTTTGGAATCCAGGGTCATCATCATCATGCTGTCAGTCGTGATGCGACAAAGACTGCTTTCATTACTTGACCGCCGCTCTCCATTTAGGTCTCTGCTGTGAGAGTTGTGTCCATGAGTCGGTCTTAATGTACATTTCATGAAAGCTGCCTGCAAAAGTGTTGAAGTGCTGCTGGCTTTTGCAAGTTACCAGCGGCACTCTCTCGGGGAGCAAATAGAGGTTTCACACCGGCAAGAACATGTCAAGACAGGCGCAAAACTATTTGTCCCTGCAGTGGCTGGTCGGGAGATGTTGGGAGTTCCATACATCAACCGCCCTTAATGCTGCCACAGTGACATGGTTTTCTGTTTAGGGTTTGCTCCCTTAGCCTTCGGTTCTGTCAAGAACCTGTACCACAAGGCAGTGGTTTACAACTCTGCAGGGCAGGGGCGTCAAACTCCTGAGGTATTGCTATACCTGCAATACCTGCATACCAGACCTGGAATCCAGGGTAGACTTCTTTATTCTGTATTTTGAAGGGCCTGTCCAGTGAGATATTATGAGCCATGACGTGTTTACTGATTGAATAAACCGTAACCAACAACAAACCAGCAGTCATCGTTCCCTGGTCTGTGTCACACTTCGCGAGATCTTAAAGTTGCATATACCTATAAAAAATAAAATTGTCTAAAGCAAAGCACTTATATATAATATATGGATTGTAACTGTAGTATCTAACTTAGAGACTGGTGCGTTTATTAAAGTTGCATAGTCCGATGTGGACGACTGCGACGACCGCATCGCCCGCCCCACCCTCCGGAAACAAGAGCTACAAAGCCTCCTCGGCCGCCTCAACCACGTTAGCGGTTGCGTGCTCCCGGGCCGCAAGTTCATGGCTCGGCTCCTCGGGGCGCTGCGCAGCTGCCTCGGGGCCTTCACTCTCACCCTTGCGGACGACGCCCTCCGGGATCTGAGGTGGTTCGCCGCCTACGGGCGGTTCACAAACGGCCTCTGCCTCCTCAGGGCCCCCGAGGGCCGTCGCCTGGTGATTGAGTGTGACTCCTGCCTCACCGGCGGAGGGGCCTTCTCAGCCTCCCACTTCTACGCCCGAGGGTACTCCGAGGACTTCCGGACGCGGTACCCGACCATCCACGAGCTCGAGGCGGTTAACCTTGTCGTCGCCCTGCGCGCCCTCCTCCCGGACGACGTCGCAGGGGCGACGGTCATAATTAACACCGACAACATGGCCTCCGCTGTCGCGCTCGAGTCGGGCCGCGCCCGAGACCCTACCCTCGGGACTTGCGCTCGGGAGCTCTGGCTCATGGCGGCCACCGGCTCTTTCAAACTCCACATCGTCCACAAGCCCGGGGCGGATCTCCTCCTCGCCGATGCCCTCAGCCGCGCCCACCTTCCCGGGCCCTGGGCCGAGACGGCCCGCGCCGAGGTGGCCCGCCTCGGGCTCCTCCCAGTCGAGGTCTCCCATGACCTTTTCCCTTTCTTTCCCGGGCTATAGGTTTTCCCCCTGCCGAGGTTGCCGCCGTCGCCCGCTTCAGAGTCGCAGCCCTTGCCCCGGCAACCTGGAGGAACCGACGTCGCCAGGCCGAGGACTACGTCTCCTACGCGGTTGCCCGAGGCGCGGACCCCCTCGCGCCCTCGGCGTTCGACGTAGCCGCCTTCACCGCCGCCCTCTACCTCCGCGGCCTCGCCCCCGCCTCCGTCAAGAACACCATCTCGGGGGCCCGGTCCTGGGTCGAGGGCGCCGGGGGCCTCACCTCAGGCTTTGACGCCCGCCTCTCCAAGGACGTCTGCCGAGGCGGGGAGCGGTCCTCCACCCACGTACCCCGGCAAGCGCCTCCTCTCCTCCCGCAGCATCTCACCATGGTCGTCACCCACCTCGAGCGAGCGGGCCCCGCCTCGCTCGTCCCTCGGGCCGCGCTCCTCCTCGGGTACTTCGGGATGCTCCGGCAGTCCAACCTGCTGGCCCCGAGCCCCGAGGGGTGGGGCGGCCCCCACACCCTCACCCGCGATGACGTTCGCCCCGCGCCCGGAGGACTCCGCCTCCTGATCCGCTCATCCAAGACGATCTCCAGCCCCTCGGGCGCGGTCGCCCTCTTCGTCCCCGCCATCCCCGGATCCTCCATCTGCCCCGTCTCAGCCTGGGACGCTGCCGTCGCCCTCTGCCCAGCCCCCCCAGATGCTCCCGCCTTCATAATGCCCTCCGGCCGCCCCCTCGACCCGAGGTCCCTCACCGCGCTGCTACGAGGGGCCCTGCGAGCCCTTGGACTACCGACGCCAGAGGCCTACACCCTCCATAGCCTCCGTCGAGGGGCCGCCCAGGCCTGCCAACGCGCCGGGGTTCCCCTCCCCGAGATTATGGCCCAAGGCACCTGGACCTCCGAGGCGGTCCACGCTTACGTGCCCCGCCTCGCCCCCTCGGGCGCGCCGCGAGCCCTCTCCGCCGTTTTGGTGGAGGGCTCCTCGGCGCCCCCTCACACAGCATCACCGTCACCACGAACTCTTGCTCCTTCTGAGCCCCACATTTGACTCTCTTACCAGCTCCTTAAGAGCCCCTTATCATCATTGTTTGCATTGCTCCTTATGAGCCCCTGTATACTTGTCATTTGCATTTGCTCCTCATGAGCCCTGTACCTTTCTACCACTGTATAAAACCTCCTCTGTACCTCCTGAGGCGCTCAATAAACGCCTCTTTTCTCCATCCCTGCCTTGCTTTCCTCCTTTTCGCGCATCGGTCGTAATGCGTAGCATTACGTTTGATGCGAGGAAAGGAGGAGACCCTCCCCCGCCCCGGCTGTCGCGCAGCTTGACACCTCGCCCGAAGCCGCCGCGACTCGCCCCCTCCCCCGCCCTCTGCCGCGCAGCATTCGCGCCTCACCCGACGCCCGCTGCTCGCCACCTTCCCCCCCCCTCCCCCGGGCCGGCAGCATTCACACCTCACCTGCTGTCGCCCTCCTCCTTTCCCTTATAAGGCCGCCTCCGGCCTCCCTCAGGCACTCGCCATCCTGCCGCCTTCCAGACTTCTCCTGAGGAGGTAAACAGGCTGAGGAGGCACATAGCAATACAGGGGGCTCATGAGGAGCAGGGGGCTCGCGAGGAGCAAAGAGTCAGGGGCTCATGAGGAGCAGAGGATAAATAGTGAGGGGCTCATAAGGAGCAGTGTCAGAGTTGGTAGAGGGGGGGCCGAGGAGCCCTCCGCCGCAGAGGGGGGAGGGTAGAGGAGGGAGAGTTGGGTGGGTGGGTGGAGAAGAAAAGGGCAGAGAGCTGGAAGGCGGCTGGAGGCTGAGTGCCTGAGGGAGGCCGGCGGGCGGCCTTATAAGGGGGGAAGTGAGCAGAGGCAGGAGGGGGGTGAGTCGCTCAGGGGGGAGGTGAGCAGTGGCAGGGGTGAGTCGCTCAGGGGTGGGGGGAGGTGAGCAGTGGCAGGAGGGGGGGGTGAGTCGCTCAGGGCCGGGTGAGTCGCTCTCCCTCCCCTCGCATCAAACGAAATGCTTCGCATTACGACCGATGCGCGAGAAGGAAGAACAGAGGCGGAGGTGGGAAAACTGAGGCGTTTATTGTGACGCCTCGGGCAACAGACAGAGAAACAGTGAACATAACAATAAATGAGAAAGTAAGGTACAAACAGGGTAACTGAGGAGGTAAACAGGCTGAGGAGGCACATAGCAATACAGGGGGCTCATGAGGAGCAGGGGGCTCGCGAGGAGCAAAGAGTCAGGGGCTCATGAGGAGCAGAGGATAAATAGTGAGGGGCTCATAAGGAGCAGTGTCAGAGTTGGTAGAGGGGGGGCCGAGGAGCCCTCCGCCAAAGAGTAAGGAGAGGGCTCGAGGCACGCCCGAGGCGGGGGCGTGGGGCGCCCGAGGCGGGGCCCGGAGAGGTGTGAGGTGCGGGTTCCCTGTGTGGGCGGGAGTGTCCGGGGCCTACGTCGACAAGGGGCGGGCGGCCAAAAATAGAGGAGGCCCGCTCCTTGGGGGGGTCCGGTGAGGAGGTCCGGCGGGGCTGTGACTGGGCGGCGCTGCGATCGGTGTTCGCTGGGAGGTTGTCGGTGGACGGCATGGTCGGCGGCGGTGTTGTCTGGCATAGGGTTCCTCGTGAGGCGAGGCTGGGCTGTGGTCTGAGGTGTGAGGTCCGAGGTGGTGGTCCCCGGCTGTGACTGGGCGGCGCTGCGATCGGTGTTCGCTGGGAGGTTGTCGGTGGACGGCATTGTCGGCGGCGGTGTTGTCTGGCAGAGGGTTCCTCGTGAGGCGAGGCTGGGCTGGGCTGTGGCCTGAGGTGTGAGGTCCGAGGTGGTGGTCCCCGGCTGTGACTGGGCGGCGCTGCGATCGGTGTTCGCTGGGAGGTTGTCGGTGGACGGCATGGTCGGCGGCGGTGTTGTCTGGCAGAGGGTTCCTCGTGAGGCGAGGCTGGGCTGGGCTGTGGTCTGAGGTGTGAGGTCCGAGGTGGTGGTCCCCGGCTGTGACTGGGCGGCGCTGCGATCGGTGGTCGCTGGGAGGTTGTCGGTGGACGTCATGGTCGGCGGCGGTGTTGTCTGGCAGAGGGTTCCTCGTGAGGCGAGGCTGGGCTGAGCTGTGGTCTGAGGTGTGAGGTCCGAGGTGATGACCCCGGCTGTGACTGGGCGGCGCTGCGATCGGTGGTCTCTGGGAGGTTGTCGGTGGAGGTCGCGGGGCTGTCGGCAGTGGTGAAGGTGAGGCGCCGGGAAGGGCCCCCCCGGGCCGGCCGGGGGGAGGCCGGCGGATCAAAAATCCGCCGAGGCGGCCGGGGTCTGTGCTCCCCGGGGCGGTGCCTGGGCGGCCCGGGAGCCCTTCCGTCCACGTCCTTTCCCTTGAGGCATGTTGAAGCTGAGGCGTAGCAGCGATCCGAGGTGGAAAAAGAGGAGAGCTGGGGGGGAGACCGAGACGGAGGCCGGTGACTCGTCCCTCCCGGGGGACGGAGAGGGCCCCGGGGTGCGGGGGGCGGCCCGGGAGCCCTTCCGTCCACGTCCATTTCCTTTAGGCATAGCTGAAGCTGGAGCTGGGGTGAGTCAGCGATCCGAGGTGTAGAGCCAAAGCAGGAAAACTGGAGAGAGGCAGAAGAAAAGGCAGAAGAAAAGGGCAGAGAGCTGGAAGGCGGCTGGAGGCTGAGTGCCTGAGGGAGGCCGGCGGGCGGCCTTATAAGGGGGGAAGTGAGCAGAGGCAGGAGGGGGTGAGTCGCTCAGGGCCGGGGGGAGGTGAGCAGTGGCGGGGGTGAGTCGCTCAGGGGCGGGGGGAGGTGAGGAGTGGCAGGGGGGGTGAGTCGCTCAGGGCCGGGTGAGTCGCTCTCCCTCCCCTCGCATCAAACGAAATGCTTCGCATTACGACAAAGTTGCATAGTCCGATGGTTTTGAGTTTCTGTCATTTTCTGAGATAAATGTATTAAGTTGAACATTCTAATCTTTATTACTTTAATTTGAAGTAACTTTTATTTTAAATGGCTAACTTTTGAGATATTCAAAATGCAAACATGAAAAATTAATTTTGACAAGCTCGCCACCATAGGCTTCTGCAGTAACAAATTGGAACTATTAAATTTGTTTGTTGTTGTTGGTGAATATGTTTATTCTGCTGAATAAGTCTTTTGTCAGTGCTGAAGCACTGGTCTTCCAGCCATTTTTCAATTTAGGGTTATTAACACAAAAGGTATATAGAGTAAGGTATACAATAACTGTTGAATACACAATTTGCAGCATGTAACACGGTGAAATTCTGTAACCCAAATGTTCCATAGCAATATGGTACCAGTAGTTTCATATAACTAGATCAATATTAGTCCCCAGTGTTCCCTTGTATCTGGCGCCAAATGTTTAATAAGTGTGACAGTTCTAAGTTACATATGTAGAATCAAATCTAGGTAATTGTTTTGGTTTTGAAAACGTTATGTTTTCATCGGACTGTGCAACTTTAAGTATCTGTTGCTACATAGAAGGACATACTGAGTCAATAGAAGGGCATACTGAGTCAATAAAAGGACATACTGAGTCAATAAAAGGACAGACTGAGTCAATAGAAGGACATACTGAGTCAATAGAAGGACATACTGAGTCAATAGAAAGGCATACTGAGTCAATAAAAGGACATACTGAGTCAATAAAAGGACAGATTGATTCAATAGAAGGACATACTGAGTCAATAGATGGGCATGTAATGTACGTGCGTGTGGACGCTGTGA
>CM059188.1:11607528-11691852 GCA_030323885.1 Branchipolynoe longqiensis | reverse complement strand
CCCACTACTGTCCCTACCTATTCCCATACACCCATCCCTAACCCTTCCCCTCCACACCTCCCCACCCTAACCATCTCCAGTTCCCCACACACTATTTCCTCCACCCGTCCCCACCCTACTTCCACCTTACCCTCCGTCTAGATATGACCTTATATGTTTATAGTTAGCATAATATTATGCGGGTATAAATCTTCGGCAGGAGGTATTATTATTTGTCCTAATATTCTATCATTTTTGTATTACTTATTAACTAATCTGCTATCGGCTATGTTAAGCTGCAGAACTTTAGAGCTACTGTGGCGCCGCCACTGTCGTTTCTTGGTACTGGTGGGCCAGCTATGCCCTGCTCACTCTGCTTCAACAAGTTGCCAATTGAATAGTCCGTTAAAAGCATCACATTTTCAAAAACAAAACACTTATCTAGATTTGAACCTATATATCCAATTTATATACTGGTACACTTACTCATTCCATCAAAATATGACAAGGATACTGTGTTTCCTGATTTTATGTTAACTGGTGCTCCCCTGTCGATCTCTACTGTAGTCAACTACTTAGGACACTTTATGACTGATGACTTTAGAGATGACAGGGATATTAATAGACAGTGTCGCAAGTTCTATGCTCAGGGAAATATGCTCATCAGGAAATTTCATATGTGTACAGCCGATGTGAAGGTAAATTGATTTAGAACTTTCTGTACTCCCTTGTATACTGCCCAGATCTGGTGGAACTGTAGAATGTATACCATTAGAAAACTGAATGTAGCATATAATGACATTATGAGGTTATTACTCCGGCTACCTAGGTATCACAGTGCTAGTCAGCTGTTTGACAATATTGATGTGCCAGCCTTCCAGGATGTTATCTGGAATCTAATATTCAAATTTATTAGTAGACTTGACAAGTCAGAAAATTTTATAATACAAGGACTTGTAAAAATAGAAGAGAGTGATCTCAGATTGATGACTGCCATATGGAGGCATTGGTACAAACTACTGTATGTAGACCAACATTTTGATATTGGTTAGTATGGTAGTATTCATACTATTACTTATATCCTATTCACATTAATTTGTATATCTACCTATTATGGACCAAGTTATGTAACTACCATAGTCCTGAGTCTGAAATAAAGAAGTGAATTGAATTGAATATTAACTGGCACATAGAAAGGCATACTAAATCAAACCAATGGAACATATTGCGGCTGAAGCCTATGGTGTTAGACTTTGAGAATCACATCAACATTAATGGTGCATGGGTATCTTTCAGTTACTTCAAAACAAGATAGTTACTCCAAAACAAGTTCCTTCAGACTAACTTAAGGTAGATGATAATGTTCAACCGAATATATTTGTCTCAGAAAATGACTGAAGCCCAAAGCCATCGGAATATTCAATTTTGGAGGTAATTTGCGTTCAAATCACAAAATCAAATTTCAGCATGCACAGCAAATTGCGGAATATCATAGGATACCACACTAGCAGACCAGACCACATTAAATGTACCTAATATGCCTTCAACACTCAACCAGTATGTAAGTTCGAAAGATTAGATTATATTAGATTAGAACATTTGAGCTCTAGGCTCAGGCAAAATCAAAGACTCCACCATGAGGGCCCACTACATGTGGTGAGGATGCTTTGCTCAATGTCATCATGGACAGCAATGAATTTGAATCTGCTGGTGTTAGCTGGGTGCATTCTGCAATCTGAAGACAACATTGATATACATGTAGAATAAAATCTAGCCAGGCGCTCTGCATAGTCATCACATTGTTTTAAGCTTTAGCTTAAAACAATGTGGTGACTATGCAGTTTTCAAAGACAAATAACAGTGTCTCAATGACAAGACAGACTGGAACTTACTCGTGAGAGCATGTTTTCTCAGCTGACTTGGGAGGGGGAAGCGGAGCTGGGGTATATACAGACATAGCCCCCCACCATAATGCCCTTGTGTATACCATACGCAACCTCTCCCTATTTGCCTAGTTGTTTATCTCTACACACACGACATGATGAGTTATGTTATAGCCTCACAGCAGCACTTGTGTGGGGTTATTTGGGCGCAGCACTCAGCCTTCGACTTCCTGCTGTTGTTATAAACAGCTGCGCTCTTGACGTTGTGTTACCCACTCACTCTGCCCAACATGACATTTACACCGTTGTGTGTGTCTATATATATATATATACATATATATATATATATATATACATATATATATATATATACATATATATATAAAATACGGGGAGTAAGTAGTATATGGAAGCGGAGGCTCTGCACCGGGCTACCGGAAGTGGAACCCGCAGCGCCCCCTTACCGGTGCGCAGTGGCGTAAAGCAAACAAATAACGGTGGGGGGAGGGGGTAAGGTGCACCCACATTCCACTGTGAGCATGTGGTGAACCAATTAATATTTTGCAATAAAGATTACTTCAAACTAAAGTAAAGTCCTGGACACTGGGGCAGGAATGGTAGAGAGCAGGCTTCCCGTGCGAAAGGTCAGGACCCGAGTCAAACCAATGACTTACAAAATGTATACTTGTCGCTACTTAGCCTGCTGCTCGGTATCATTAGGATAGGGCAAGGACTGGTTAGCTCAGTGTCAGGATAATATGACTGAGTGGGATACCAGGTCACAGTGCCAGTAGCCTGGTTTCCCAGTGGGACAATGCTATAATGTTGCCATGAGTGTGCACTGTCACAAGTCGGTACCTGTCCTGATATTACCTCAGATGTTGCTAGGACGTAAAATAACAATCAACCAACTAAAGTAAGGTAGATTATAGTTATCACCCTACTGTCATCATCATCAATCCCTTAACTGTGAGTGTCGTTGAGGTACCCCCCCCCCCCTCCCGCTTTTTCTCCATTTGTCCCCGTCTTTCACCACCATCTGAGACTTGCCAAACTCCAGGCCTGTCCATTCCCTGATGTTGTCTTCCCACCTCTTCCTCTGTCTGCCTTGTGTCTTTCCCCACCTCAGTGTCCCTTGCATGATGATTTTGACCAGACCTGACAAATCAGAAGAAATTGCCATACCACTGACATTTCCATCTCTTTATGATCCATATAAAATCTGTGTGTGACCCAATAATTGTGTGTTAGATATCGTCACAGAATTCCTTATTGATAACAATGGTCTTTGTGCGAGATGTCTAATAATATCTTGCAGTTGCGCCTCATTTCCATGGTTTATATTCTTCTTTGGAGCTCTGCTGTGAGCATCCATGATTCACAAGTGTACAGAAAGATGGATGTGACAAGAGAGCGCATCAGTTGTATCTTGGAGCTGAGAGAACTAGTTTCAGCTTTGTCTGTGTTCTATGTAGCAGAATGGTTAGAGTGTCTGGCTTTTTTCTAGGTCAGACTCCGAATCTGAAGGTCAGTGGTTCGATTCCCCATGCCTCCCCCCCTCCCCACCCACATCTGCCAATTTGGATTTCCACCGATGTGTATAACTTATAGCATCATCAAAGGGCAGTTGCTCTCATACCATGTCTATGTGGTGTGTGAGGTTTAAAATCCATTGGGTCGGTAAAAGTGTAGGCTTGGGCTTTCTATCGATGAACTGTCTAATGGTGAAAACAAGTCTATTCAGACTTATCCATGATAGGCAATATAAATCTTCAAGAAAAATAAATCTTCCGGAAAAGAAAACCTTGGACCCTCCTCAGTTCGAATTGAGTGCTGGTAGCTGAGGATTCTGACCATCGCAAGTCTCTGTCGATTCACGTTGGTCTCAGTGTAGATGCATGTTACTGGTGTTGGTTGCCATTCGCTCATTGTCATGCAATCAAACCAAGTCCTTAAGAATGTACTACTGGAAGTGGTGGCCTAATCGGTAGCGTGCAGGGCTCCCGTGCGGAAGGTCGGGATTTCAATTCCAGGTCGAATCAAACCAATGACTTTGAAAATGTATATTTGTCTCTTCCGAGCCAGGCGCTCAGCATTATTATTATCGGGCAAGAACTGGTTGGCTCGGTGTCGACATAATTATGACTGAGTGAGATATCAGGTCATGGTGCTAGCAGCCTGGTCTCCCAGTGTGGCAGCCAGCACTATAAAGTCAACATGAATGTGCTATGTCACCAGTCGGTTCCAGACCTTAGATGTTGCCAGGACGTAAAACTCCAACAACTAATAACTTGCCAATGTACCTGCTGATGTCCTATCCACTCGGTTAGTGAGGCTTGTACGTGAATTAGACTTTTGTTATGGTACTATTTGGCTTAATTCTGACTCGTCCTGTGGCTAAACCTGCGGATGGTTCTTGGACAGTATTATTGACGTATCGATCACCAATGCTCCCATTATCGAAAACATCCCTTCACAATAAACTTCCCTGCCACTTTGCACACCATAGTCCCACCCACATTTACAATTCGCAGCACCCACACCATACACACGCCCACAGCCAACACCCACAGCCACAACCACAATGCCCGACATACTCGACACCCACAGCCACAGCTACAGCTACAGCCACAGCCATAGCCACACTCACACCAATGCCCATAGCCACAGCCACACCCACACTCACACCCACACCCACATTCAATGCCCATAGCCACATTCACAGCCACACTCACACTCACACCCACACCCACATGCAATGCCCATAGCCACAGCCACACCCACACCAATGCCCAGAGCAACAGCCACAACCACCCCCATTCACATCCCCACTCCTACCCCCAGCCCCACATCCACCCCCACTCCCACATCCACCCACACTACTACACCCCACCCACATCCTTGCCCATCCCAATCCCCATCCATGCCCACACCCATTCCTATCCCCGCACCCACACTCACACCCACACCCACACCCACACCCACACCCACATTCATACCCACACCCACATACGCACCCACACCCACACCCACACTCACACTCACCCACACCCACATCCACACCCACACCCACACCCACATCCACACCCACACCCACATACACACACACCCACGCCCACGCCCACACCCACACACACCCACACACCCACACCCACACCCACACACACACACACACCCACACTCACATCCGCCATTGCAAACATCCGACGACGGACGCTACCACAACTTCCGCTATCCACACTCGCCAACTCCATCCACCATTGATCATTCGCGCGAAAATGACCAATCTTCATTTCCTTTCTTTATTTTCACTCAACTTAGACCATGTTTTTCGGTAAAATCCAATCTCAATTAGATCTAAATATAGTGCCATAATAGAAACTGCCACGACAATTTAGTTAGATCAATGACATCGCTGGAATAGCTGCTAAATGGGTATTTCAACAGTTAATATTTTCGCTGAAACAGCAAAACATTTTTTTTTTGTTCATACTGTAGATGGCGCATGCGCGGCCCCCTCCCCGCGCTTAGAGCTAATAGCTGCCGTACATTACAGGCTCACGTCGACGTCCCATTCACCCTTAATGACGCCGACCGACGCCCACACCGGAAGTGTCGCCACGCAGCGCCGGAAGTGCCGGTACGGCGGCACCGGAAGCGCCGGTGTGACAGACGCGCATGCGCGCGCCAAGGAATAAGTCTCGTTTGTGTTCTCGCGGTGGTTTCTTTCTCGTATTTTCTTGCTTAGGATAGTTTTTTGTTGTGGTAGTCTGTTTTTTCTTTCAATAATTGATGATGCAGTTATTGAACTCTCTGAGGTCAGAGTACATGACCAATAGCTGAGAAACAAACAACCATAATTAGAATAAGACAACGGTATTTAGTTCAGTTAACTTATGTTATTCTTTATTTTGGGAAGTCCAATTATATTTAAATATCAGCCGATGTTATATGTATAACGAAGCACACTTCTTAAATGTTGAATGGTAATTTAAAAAAGAGATAACTCCTTAAAATGTACTCACTGAAAGAAAGTATTAACTGTGTTTTTAATATAAATATATGATATTATTTGGTAAATATTTTAAATGTGACAAATTAACTTCAAAACCTCACTTCAATTATTTGCACCTCAAGTGGCGATGCATCCATGCATACATACCCCATACATTTCTTCTGGGCCATCGCCGTGAATATGTCCTATGCTGCCGACAGGGTGTAAAGCAACCATCAATCAATCAATCAATCTTCTGGACCACAGTTGGCTAATACTTGCAGAGGGAGTTTAGACCTGGTGTATTTCATCAGCATCATCATCAGCATCAATCCCTTAACCATGGGGGTCACTGGGGTACCACATCTAACTATGCAACCCATTTCCCCATTTTGTCCCTGTTCTCCACTGCCCTCTGGGACTTAACCAAATTCCAGGGCTCTCCATTCCGTAGTGATGTCTTTCCACCTCTTCCTTTGCCCAAATTATCTTCTTTCTGATTTCACTGTGGCTCAGAACATGATTTTGGCCAGACCTGCTGAACAGCAACTATGGCCATACCACTGCAGTTTGGGTCTCTTTATGTCTGTCGGATTTGTGTGTTGTCCAAGTTCCATGGCAACATCCAACAAACAACTGGACAAAATTGTGTTTACACGGTTGGTAAAAACATGAATAAACAAGCACTAATTGTTACTATATGTTTAGCAATTTACAGAATCAAAATCCAGCTGAAGATATTACCTGCTGGAAACCAAATCTACTTACTCGGATTTGATCTTTTTTTCTTGAAGATCTATACTAACTATCATGGATAAGTCTGCATAGACGTGGTTTCGCCATTAAACAGTTTGTCGATAAGAAAGCCTGAGTCTACACTTTTACCGACCCAACGCACTTTTAACCTCCCACACCAGATAGATATGGTATGAAAGCAACTGGCCTTTGATGTCGCTGTAAGTTATACACAGCGGTGGAAATCCAAATTGGCAGAGGTGGGGGACACAGGGAATCGAACCATCGACCTTCAGATTAGGAGTCCGACCTAGAAAAAAGTCAGACACTCTAACCACTCCACCAGAGAGAACACAACTTTTATATCCAACATATATATTAGAGCACTCAGACAATATTGCCTGTTGCATAGATGGAATCATAGATCAATTTAATAAAAAAAGAATAAAAATCTGTCAGTGCGGCACCCCGTCCTGATATGACCTTAAATGTTGCTATGACGTAAAACAAAAGCAACCCAGTGCGACAGCACTTGATGTCCGCCATTTCGCTGTCCACATCAATATTAATTTAGCAGGATTTAAATTAAAATATGTCTAAATTCAGCATTTTCCAATTAAGATCACCTCAAACTAAATTAAAGTAGGCTATGGAGAGCTATGAAATATGCCAGAAACCGAACAACCATTGGATTATGCAACTTTAAATTCAGTTTGAATATATAGGTATTCTCAGCCTAGATAGTTTGTTGTTGTAAATATGTTCATTCTGCTGAATAAGTCTTTTGTCAGTGTCGAAGCACTGGTCTTCCAGCCATTTTTCAATTCATGGTTATTTGCACAAAAGGTATAAGGCTGTAATCATACTGAAATTTCCATAATGCCGCTCGCGAATAGAACATCATGATTAAATAATAAGAGAAAATGTGTCGACCATCTTGGAAATGCTGTCCTCTAGAATTATAAGACACCCAGAGCTAGGATCTGTAGGTAGGACTCCACCGGATGTCCTACACACCGGAACTGCGGAAGCGCTGCTGGATCCTGGCATCCGACATATATCATCCGACATCCGACATCTCACATCCGGCATTGCGGTGGAAGCCGACCTGGGAGTGATTTAGCCGCGTAGACTGCTAGGCACCGGCTGTGTGGTCTTGAAGTTTATGAGATGGTTAAGTGGGAAAATTAGATTTAATCTAAGAAGCTTCCAGACGAGGAATATCATCCATTTAATGTATGTGGGTGTGGCGAGGATTCACTGTGGACTGCATCCAAATTAGGACCATTACTGATGTCAACTATATGAGGTCGACTTGTATTCAATGTATACTATATCCAAAACACTACTGAAGCTATGTGAGGCCGATTTGTGCTAAATGTAAGCTGTATCCAAACTATTAGCCTTACTGATGTAAGTTAAATGATGCGGACCAGGTGCATATATATATATATATATGACTTATGAGACTGTCTCAAAAGGTGATAAGTAATATGGGACAAAACTTTGTCCATTGTATCGATCCACACACCATCTGCTTATGCATTTGCTCATGATAGACTGATTTCTTTTTTACATGGTGTTTCATAATCCCAATAGAATACATATTGATTTGAAGCAAATGTCCTTGTGTTTACAGTGTAACCGTTAATGTGCTGTTTGGTGTCAATCGTTACAATGGACAAACAAATAATTAGTTATCACCTTGTGAGACAGGTATACATGGGTTGATGGTGCCTGAGTGGGATGTAAATAGACATAGTGGTATTGGCAGGTCTGGGTGTGATTGCACTCAGGGCCTAGCCCTTCTGCTGGGGTAGGGATCACGACACTCCAAAGGTCAAGGTTGGTGGTGGTCAAGGGGCCATACAGCTACTGCTGGTGGGCAAACCACTGTTATCCACCACTGGTATCCATGGAGACCAGGAATGCTGGATTCCTAATGGTAGGACCAGGAATGTTTGATTCCCATTGGGGGAAGGAGGTGGTATGGTACTCTACAATGAACCCATGTAACTACATAAACAATAAACCAGAGGGCTGGACTCTCTTCTCTTATACTTTACTCTCTTCCTTTCTCTTTGTCTGTATTGTTTTCCCCATAGCCTATGTACACAGCCACAGATCCGAGCATTAGATTCTACAATGGTCTTGTATATCTAATCACCCTAGTCTTTCATTGCGATGTTTAAAAGTACATAATTAGAGCAACTTTACTTAGCCCTTAAAAGGTTGCTGCACCTTATTGTGATGAACAAAGAAAACAACTTTACCCGCCCACACACCCTCCACCAAAAGAAAATATGGTGGTTGCCCAATGCCCTATTTGTTGCAACGCTGTAAAGTCACCACCGGTGCACGTTGTCACAAGTCTGCACCAGCGTTGATATTACCTCATAGGTTGTGCGGATGAAAGACCCCAATAAATCAAGTAATCAAAGGGCATACACACAAAATTGGCCGGGCGCAGGAAGATAAGGTACTTACTTAGTTTTGAATTATTTGTTGATGGTTTTTGCCTGAACTTGTTGAGTGTAATAATACTAATAAAAATAAACAAAATAACTGAATAATAAATTGTTTTAAAAGGAAATCATCTAAGCACCGAATTAAGTCAAATAGGTTTACATAAATATCAGGATTCTACAGCCGATGATAGTTGACTCCAACAGCCCCACATCTGATTATACAGGAATGTTGTAGGATAATTCAATCTTTAAGAAAAAAGTTTGGGATGATCGTTGTTTAAGATAAATGAGACCAATTTGAGGGCATCTGGTATGTCTCGTTTGTTCACCAGTTAAAGGTGCACAGTCCAATGTTTTCTGACATAGTTTTAAAAGGAAAGAAATGTGGTTAGATATCATGATCCAATTTGCTTTACTTTGAAGTAATTTTAAATTAAAGGGTTATCTTTGGAGATAGTCGATGTGAGGACATGCATAAATAGGCGTCAATAGCGACAGGGTCTATTTAGTTGAATTAGTATTCAAAATACGTTTAATAATTGGTGTCAGCATTTAAGTTGGATTTGTAGGATCAGATATTTGGGTCCAAACCATTTATCTCTTCATCGGACTATGCAGCGTTAACAAATTAGACTCACTGGGTGTTAATAGTATGGAATTATAGAGAGGTGAACCCCGCATCTGCATATGAGACTGTCTCAAGATGTTCTAAGCAATTTGGGTCAAAACTTTGTCCATTGTAAAGATCAACATACTATCTGTTTTTGCATTTGCTCAGGATAGACTGATTTGTTTCTTACATGGTGTTTGATAATCCCAATAGAATACATATTAATTTGAAGCAAATGTCCTTGTGTTTTCAGTGTAACCGTTAATGTGCTGTTTTGTGTCAATCGTTACAACAAAAAGAGTTATCACGTTTTGAGACAGGCTCATATATATTGGGTAGTATGCTGCGCTGATCGATTAGCCAAGGAGCCATAAATACCTATATGTATGCCTATGGTGGTTCCATCAATGATCCTATATAGGCAAGAGGCCTAGACTGGCAAGAATTGTGGGTTCCAATCTAGGTGCAATGTTTCCCTTGAGCACCACCTCCATGACACTGGTGCCATCACCAGGATCCTATATACAGTAAAACCTATCCAAATCGACCGACCTTGGGACCCACGTTAAGTGGTACCATTGAGGGAGGTAGTCGGTTTAGGGAGTTAGAATATGGTCACAATATTGTTGGGACTCAAATAAAGCATTCGAAATAGCGAAAGAACGAATGGTAGACAGGAAGTGTGAACACTTATTTGTCTCTCATTTTTGCTTGCGTGCAAGGAAATATGCAACACAAGGAATAATTAGTAGGATGTGGTGAATAAGGGGTCAACTTTCCCTGGATCATCAGCCCATGCTTTTTCTAATCTGTTCTTGAATGAATTTATTTCGATATAGGGGAGTGGTCGTCCCATAGAGGTGGTCGGTTAGAGAGGCTTAAGTGTAATTATGTGTTGTACCGTTGCTGAACCTATTCCGTGTATGTATTTGTATATAAGTGCATTGTCTGCATGTGTCTAATTGCTAGCAATACATAACTCGCGGATCCATATAAACCAATTCAACCCCAGTCAGATAGCCATTAGTGGATGTAGTTGAACGTAGTGGAGGCTACCATAGTTGAAAGTAGTTGAACATACTTGAACTTAGTTGAACATACTTGTCCATGATGTTAACTTGGTAATAACACGGGTGAGCCGTGATCTCCGAGTAAATTTGTGGATATGTTCAAAAGAGTGATACATTAGAGGCTGAATTTGCATCCATGATGCTAATGTACTCTAGCACCCTCTAGCATACTCTCCCATACTCTAGCATGCTCTACCATACACTAGCATACTTGGATGAAGCCCTGGTCACATAGCCATTACTGGACTTGGTGAACATACTGGAGGCTAACATAGTTGAACGTAGTTGAACGTACCGGCATCCATACCATAGTGTATTTATCCATACTGTCGTGGGGGTGATGAAAATGGGAAATATTGTGCCTAGAGCGGGACTCGAACCCACATCTCTTTGCATTCCGGGCCAGTGTGCTAACCATTACACCACCTAGGCTCCCTGATATCAACACACTCCCCACGCCTACCTGTCTATGTGGTTACTTGCCTGAGAGGTCAGTGCAGACCACTACACTCGTCCCCCTGGAATTGTAAGTCTTGTAATGCTTACAATTACATACATACAGGCAATGCACTAACACATACATACACAGGGTAGGTTCAACAACCATACAGCGCAAAGCTTGTACAGGATCCTGATCACGGCAACCAGGTCATGGGGGTGATGAAAATGGGAAATATTGTGCCTAGAGTGGGACTCGAACCCGCATCTCTTTGCATTCTGGGCCAGTGTGCTAACCATTACACCACCTAGGCTCCCTGATATCAACACACTCCCCACGCCTACCTGTCTATGTGGTTACTTGCCTGAGAGGTCAGTGCAGACCACTACAATACCATAACATATTTATACATACCAAAACCTGCCGTACCTTAAGGTATTTCAACGTAGTTTAATGTACTTACACCATGTTTGACCCACGTTAATCTATCCTACGGATCACTACATCCACTAACGGCTATGTGACGGGGCCTTTAAACAGGGGGACAAAGGTAGCGGTGTTCTCTAAGTTTTCAGGCAAGGAGCAATATGGACAGGTAAGTGTGGATAGAGTAATTGTATCAGGCATGCTAGATAGTCTAATGGTTAGGATACATGCCCAGGAGTGGCAAGCAGTGTTTGGTGACATCCTGTTCTTGGCACTATATTTCCACGCCAGCTGTATCCCTAACGAATGTACCTCCATAACATCAACAATAACACCAGATATATACATAGTAGTTATTACAATATCATATTCCCAACATATGTCACGTGGAAACCCCCATCTATATAAATCAGTTGCCTCATTTTCTAAATGATCAAACTCCAACTCCAAGAATGAGGAAAATGTTGGCAATGTGACACTCTATCTGTGAATAGCAACAAATCAATCAACTTTGACCAGATATTGATAGCTTCTGATATAGCTATGACCACTTTTTTTAAATATTTGGAATTTCATTTGATAATCGTTTATATTCATCATAATGTGTTTTTCTTTGTGTGTGTTTTTTTTCTTTATATAGAAAAGAGACATTTTTGTAGTTATAGTCAAAGGTTGCACTAAGTTAAAGGCATGTTGTTGTTGTTATTTTTTTGTGGTATTTTGTTGGGGGTCTGAAGTGATGGGTACTAGTAATAGGGAACCATAGAATGGCAATGGACGATTTAGTACTATAAGTACATCACATTCTGGAAGTTATACCACAACCTACAAATGATCCTACATATCCAATTTAGATCCTTCTGCATTTGATTAATATTCAATACTATTTGTAAGCAATATTAAGTCCATTTAAAGCTGCATAGTCCGATGAAATATCAAATTTTCAAAACCAAACCAATTATCTAGATTTGATTTTACATATCTAACTTATATACTGATGAACTTATTAAGCATTTGTTTCTGCGTAGAAGGCAATACTGAGTCAATTTATTTAACATAACCTGTTACTGCAGAAGTCTATGGTGTCAGAGTTTTGGCAAGCTTGCCATAACTAATTTTCCATATTTGCACTAAAAATATCTCAACAGTTTACCATTTAAAATAAAAGTAAATTTGAACTAATGTAAAGTAGATACTAGTGATCGATCTAATATAATTATCTCAGAAAAAATACAGAAATTCAAAACCATCGGACTATGCAACTTTAATATAACAGGTTACTTCGTAAGGCTACATCAAAAGCTGTGACTGAATTGGTAAGAGCGCTGGATTCCTGTGCAAACGGTCAGGTGTTCGAATCCGAGCCGAGTCCAAGCAATGACTAATAATATTGATACTTGTCATTATCTGGCCTAGTGCTCGACATTAATAAGATAGGACAATAACTGGTTAGTATCAGGATAATGGGACTGTGTAGGATATCGTGTCATGGTGCCAACAACCCTTTATCCCAGTGGGGTTTTATATCCTAGCAAATCTGAAAAAGAAGTTTGTTTTATTTAACGACGCCTCTAGCGCACATTGATTTTTATCACCGGCTATTGGACATCAACCATATGGTCATTCTGACATATATTTCTTTTTGGAGGAAACCCTCCATCGCCATGTAGGCTACTCTTTCCGACCAGCAGCAAGGGATCTTTTATATGCACTTTCCCACAGACAGGACAGCACATACCACAGCCTTTGATGAACCAGTTATGGACCACTGGTTCGACCGGAAAATACCCCAGACTGCAAATGGGTCCACTGAGCAGGATTCGATCGGATGACCGAAACCTTCACAGGTGGACACTCTACCGCCTCAGCTACGTCCCGCTCTAGCAATATCTGATGTCACATTCGGGCAAGTACCGATTTGTGAGAGTGTGCTCTAAAGGTAACTTAATAGTGCTGCCCCACAGGAAGACCAGGCTGCTGGCACCATGACTCGATATCTCACTCAGCCACATAATCCTCATACTGAGTCAGCCAATCCTTGTCCTATACTATTAAAGCCAAGTGCAAGGCTAGGTAGCATCAGGTATCAATGTTATTAGTTATTGTTTCATGATGGACCGAATTCCCCCTTCACCGTCAACGGACTATTCAGGAAGCAAACCGGAGATGTAACGGATAGGTAACATACATGAACCGGACACAACGGACTAGGCGGTGTCCGGTACAAGTTTTGTCTATGTTCAAAACTTGTACCGCCAGACACCACCAGACAAATAACAGACACGCCAAATCCCAACCGTATATAAACCGTGCATTGCCATATTTCACTGGACAGTGTAAGGTTTCTGTCCTTTTCTCCAATCCGGTAAGGTGTGACTGGGCCTTTAGGTTTTTGATTGATTGGTGGTTGCTTTACGCCGTGTCAGCAGCATAGGCCATATTCATGGCGAGAAATGTTTGTTTTTTATTCAAACCATTGCTTTTACATGTCAAAGCAGACAATCAATTATGTGCCAATAGACACTCCTTAAATTAAAAAGGTCACAATCATATATTTGTGGCTAAGGCCCATAGAAAAAGAAAAGTGTTATTAATAATTGATAGAATTTATTTAGTAAACTATATGAAGTGGTACAGTCCAGCTGCCCTCAAAAAGGCTAAAATGTTTTCTTGTTTTACTTTAGTAAAAAGGTCTTGCATGCTGTCCGCAGTGTAGAATTGTTGGCGGAGGGCCGAAAAATCAACACAACTTAGTCAAATGTGTTTGAGTGTCAGCGGGGACCGATATCCAATACATTCAGGGAAAGGTTCCCCCTTGAGCAGAAAAGTATGTGTAAGCCACGAGTGGCCAATACGGCAGCAGCTAAGGACCACTTTGTCCCGCCGACCTCTCGAATGAGTCTGTGTTGTTTTTCCCACAGATGGTTCAATTTATTTAAGTTTATTCATATTTTCATCCCACTCATGTTGCCATTTGGATTGTATGTGGGTGGATATTATTGTATTCAGATCAGAGTGAGGAATCAGACAGGGTTCAAGATCACAGTTCAGGGCCTTCTTCGCAGCCCGATCAACTCGTTTGTTTCCTTGTATGCCGGCATGGCCAGGCACCCAGCACACTTGGATGTCATACCCATCCGTTGCCAGTTGGTTCATTTTATAAATGACCATTGCTAGAATAGGGTGATTTGTTTTCAGTCCAGCAACAGCCAGGAGCCAGGAGGACGAATCACTGTATATAACATAGTTAGTGTGGTTGGATACCTCGATACACTCCAATGCGAGAAGGAGTGCTCAGGCTTCCGTAGTGAAAATCAAGCTCTGATTCGGCAAGCATACGCCACATTTTTTAAGCCGGCAAACTGCCACAGCAGCTACCCGCCTTTGGTTTTTCGAACCATCAGTGTATATGGAGAGGTGGTCTGCAAACTGGCCTTGAATCTCTGCATGCAGTCCTTGGTATTCGAGAGGATGTGTCCCAGACTTCTTCAGTTCCGTGAGTCGGACGATAACCGATGGCTTCCTCAAGGGGAGCCTTTAAATATGTATGTTTAAAAGACTGACGTTGGCCAGATCAGTTATGTGCGTTGGCAGTGTATTGACAGGTGCATACAATGTATCGTAAACCACACACCACTCCTCCTCACTGATACCGCATTGTTTGTCCCGTGTATTGTGACGTCCGTCTAAGGCGCCAGTCGTCTTAATGCGCGATGTCGACCTGTCTGATTTGCTTGAACAATATTTTGTTTGGACGGGAGAAGTATAACTAAATTTACTTTAACGAAATTCACTTTAAGTTTCACATAAATTGTATTTTAAAGGTGTTTTTTTTCGTTGGAGATTTATTAGATGAATATGAAAAATAAATCTTGGCATGCCTGTTGAAATGCTGGACACAATAGGCTTCAATGGCGATCAATTTAAAGCTGCATAGTCCGATCTTCAAATTTTCAAAACCAACCCAATTATCTAGATTTGATTTTACAGATCTAACATAGATACTGATGCACATATTAAGCATTTGTTTCTGCATAGAGCGAAATACTCCGTCAATTTAACAAAACCTGTTACTGCAGAAGTCTATGGTGTCAGAGTTTTGGCAAGCCTGCCAAAACTAATTTTCCATGTTTGCACTAAAAATATCTCAGAATTTTACCATTTAAAATAAAAGTAACTTTGAACTAATGTAACGTAGATATTAGTGATCGATCTAATATATTTATCTCATAAAAAATACAGAAATTCAAAACCATCGGACTATGCAACTGCATTCCTATTCCTATTCCTATTCCTATTCCTATTCCTGCTATGCAGTAACACACGTTCATGCAGTGCACCAGTATCTTAATCAAGCATGTCAAGTCAAACATAGGTGAGTATTTTGATTGAGCAAAATCTGATGCCTTGATTGGACGTGGCAGCTTTAAGTCAGTCGGGTGATGTGGGTTGGTTAAAGCCATGCATGATTTTGAAACGCCGGGTGCACCTGGCTTTGTGGTTCGCTCCAACTTACAAGGGGTCTCACCTGAAGTTACCTGTGACAGGTGCGCACTGATATCTAATTGATCGTCGTCTATGCATACCGTGTTGATAATGGGATCTGATAATCATAATGATGATATAATACACCCACTGCACTATAGTGAATAGTCAGTTAACTATACCTCCTCCCTCCCTTCCACAACCATTATCCTAAGGATATGATTGCAGCTTACCTGAGTGCTGGCAATTGTTGGAATTGTGTCGCTAAAAGGCTGTAATTTAAAGAGGGATTAGCTTTGTGCATTATGAATGCTCTGAGTGCAATGATGCAGACACATAAATGCTTCCCCCGGGAAACTCCACAGATTTAAAGAGGTACATACACACCTTGGGAAAGACCTTGGTAGAAAAACGACAGATTTAAAGAGCCACACATACGTGGCAAAGATTTTGGTAACAGAATGTTGATTGGTATAAAAACGACAGATTTAAAAGAGTCACACACACGTGGGAAAAACTTCGGTTACAGAATGTTGATTGGTAGAAAATGCACAGATTTAAAGAGCCACAGACAGAGCCGGGCTTTGGTAAAGGAAACTGGATTGAGAGAAAATCCACAGATTTAAAGAGCCAGACACAGCTGGTAAAAGAATGTTGATTGATAGAAAATCCACAGCTTTAGGGAAGCGTGCATACCTGGGAAAGACTTCCGTAAAGGGGCTGTCACATTATGACACATCGGGCCAACGTACGCCGACGCATGTAATTTGTGGCCGCTACTTGGGGATATGTTGTTATGCGTTGCAGTGCTTTAGGCGCTCATTGGTATACCTCAATGTACGTCGACGGGTTGGCAAAGTTGTGTGCATGCACACAGCTTTTGACATACGACAAGTTGTGGAGTTGACATTAGATGTATGTTAGGTATACGTTACGGTATGTTAATGTACTTCGACGTACATTAGACAAACGTTTTTCACTATATTGCACTACGTTGACCTATGTTAAAGGCAGTTGGAACTTACAGTCCACGTACTGAGAATGGATGGATAACATACATCTACCGTACGTCTAACATATGTTTAGCGTTTCTCCAACGTGTCTTGACATATGTAACGCATGAGGTGTAGTTCTGGCGATCGAATAATGTATATAATGTTCACCGGCATTCTGCAAACGTACCATGAGCATAATTTGTGCATGTTTCGCCTGGAGGCACGTTAGCCATACGTTGGTCATACGTTGGCCATACGATATGTATATGGTATGTATACGTCCAATTTTGCCTCCCGTGCCAACACGTTTTATGGTTCTCAATGTAAAAACGTTATTTTGCGCGTTGGCCATGCGCTTTCGAGATGCATCGTAATGTGACAGGACCTTAAGAGAATATTGATTAACAGGTTATTTATTATATTAGGGCTCATATATTAGGTTACTACAATATTACTGTCATCAAAATCTATCATTCAATGGTTGGATGTTTTTTACTAGCCGTTTAAGGGGTGTCTTTTGTGACAGGGAGTGGGCAGTGGTTGTCGTTTGTTTGTTTCTTGTTATTGTTTTATGTCCAAGCAACATATAAGGTCATACACGATGGGCACCGACTTGTGACAGTGTGCACTCATGGCAAATTTATGGTGCTGCCCCAGTGGGAAACCAGTCCGCAAGCACCATGACCACTCAGTCAGATTATTCTGATGCTGAGCCAACCAGTTCTTTGCCTATCCTAATAATGACAAGCACCTTGCTAGGAAGCGGCAAGTATCAATTTTAAAATCATTGGTTTGACTCGACCAGGGTTCAAACCCACAAAGCCACGGTTTGGATCCTCCAATCTCCGAAAACAGGAGAGGGACGCTCATCTCATTCGGCCATCCCACCTGGTCAGGCGGTGGATGTCAGAATATACAGTTTTATATCAGGTCACAGAAAGGTTAATATGGTGCAAGATGTCAATCCAGAAATCTACAAAACCTGGCGTGTATTCTGGCAACGTGACAAGCAGCTGGAACAGTTACGCTTCACAAATATGTATTTGAGAACGCCGTGCCAAATTGGCGAATGTGGCTCTTTAAACGTTGTAAATCAAGTTTTGAAACTTCAAATTCGATGTTCCAAACAAACCTTCTCATATTCGATTTATAGTAATTAAAAAACTAACTATCACTATGATGGGCATGACTATTATTGATTTTCTCTTTCTTTTTTTCTTCATATTGATTTCCCTCCGCTGGTGCCCATTTGTATTCCTGTTATTGTTTGTTACAGGTATTGGCGTTGTTGCTGTCGTCATTGAATGCTGACGGAATAGAAAGCACAAAAACTAGAGGGTTCATTTTTGTTATTGTCATGAGGGAAACATTGCGCCCGGATCGATTATTGTGCATATATCAAACCAGGCGAGGTGGCCCAATCGGTAGAGCACAGGCCTCGTGTACGGAAGATAGGGAGTTCGCGAGTTTGGTTCCCGGTCGAGTCAAACCAATGACTTAAAAATTGATACTTGTCACTTCTTAGCCTAGTGCTCGGCATTATTAGGATAGGGCAAGGGCTGGTTAGCTCAGTGTCAGGATACTGTGACTGAGCGGGATATCGGGTCATGGTGCTGGCAGCCTGATTTCCCAGTGGGGCAGCACTATAAAATCACCATGAGTGCATACTGTCACAAGTCGGTACATGTCCTGATATGACCTTAGATGTTGCTAGGAGGTAAAACAACAACAAACAAACAAAAAAGCATATATCAAAATTAAAACCAGCATTACTTCCCATTATAAGCCAATCATCCTAACCTATGATCCTTGATGCAATCACTCTGTCCATTCCTAACTGTACCGGTAATGCGCAGGCCCTCCATGAAGAAGGTCAGTAGTTCAATTCCTGGTCGAGTCAAAACAATGACTTACCAAATTGATGCTTGTCATTTCCGAGCCAGGCGCTCGGCATCATTAGGATATGACAAAGGATAGTGTGACTGAGTAGGATATCAGGTCATGGTGCTGGCAGCCTGGTCTCCCAGTGGGGCAGCACTATTAAGTCACTGTATGTGTGTACTGTCACAAGTCGGTACCCATCCTGATATGACCTTATATGTTGCCAGGACGTACAAATCAACCAACACACCGAACATTGAGCTTAGATCAGAATTCAAGGCGACACTTCTTCCCGTTATGGGCCGATCATCCTAACCATTACACCATTACACCACCTCGGCTCCCTGATGCAATCACCCTACTCATGCTTCCATGTCCTTTTGCCTCCTTCCCTTAGAGGTCACTGCAGACTACTACATTATTGTTTTCCCTATTGAGTTTGTTTGTTTACTGTTGTTTTACATCCTACCAACATCTAAGGTCATATCAGGACGGGGACTGACTTGTGACAGTGCGCACTCATGGCGACTTTAAAGTGCTGCCCCATTGGGAGACCAGGCCACCAGCACCATGACCTGATATCCCACTCAGTCACATTATCCTGACACTGAGCCATTCAGTCCTTGCCCTGACCTGATATCCCACTCAGTCACATTATCTTGACACTGAGCCAATCAGTCCTTGCCCTGTCCTAATAATGCTGAGTGCCTGACTAGGAAGCGACAAGTATAAATGTTGCAGTCATTGGTTTAACTCGACCAAGGTTCAAACCCATAAACCCATACATTCGGACCTTCCGATCTCCTAAATGAGTGGACGCTCAACTGATTCAGCAATCTCGTATGGTTTGCTATTGAGAATATACTGATGAATATAATGTCCTACCACTGAATACATTATATAATGCACACAACATCAGAAATGTGTGGTCTAGACTATGATTACATAAGCAGTAGGAAGACACTTGTGTTCCTCCGATATCCCATATAGTGGTTATCAAATAGATCCCCATAGAACAGGTGCCCATGCAATAGGAGGCATGTCGCGATTGCTGATAAGATAACAGCGGTCGCCCTCATTTGCTACCTTAGATAAGGAAGTATTATGTAAACAAAGCACAAAACCAGTTATGCCTTGGAAGTGCCGTAAACCTTACTTATCACCATCATCATCATCATCGGCATCATCCCAATCATCGAGTCCTTAAAGTTGCATAGTCCGACGGTTTTGAGTTTCAGAAATATTCTGAGATAAATACATTAGGTTGATCATTATAATATACCTTACGTTAGCTTGAAGTAACTTTTATTTTAAGTGGCTAACTTTTGAGATATTTGAAGTGCAACCATGCCAAATTAATGTTGGCAAGCATGCCAAAAGTCTGATACCATAGCATTCTGCAGTAACATGATCTATTCAATTGCCTCACTATTCCCTTCTGTGTCACGACAAATGCTTAATAAGTACATGAGTATCTAAGCTAGATGTGTAAAATCAAATTTAGATCATTGTTTTGGTTTTGAAAATTTGATGATTTCATTGGACTATGCAGCTTTAACCTCAAATGTTGGTAGGCTACCACGTCTGACCTTGGAACCATTTTTCTCCATTTGTTCCTGTTCTCCACTGCCCTGTTGGACTTGTTGCAGGACTACCACTGGGTTATAGATTATCGCTAAGATATATAATCTTGACGGTGTCATCTATAGGAGAGAATTGTAACAGAAGGGATCAGGTCAAATGGCTGCAGAGTTTACACCAAATTAGACCTGACCAGCACAACTCTCCTTAGTCAGAATTATCGTGTAGTATAATGGCCCTGTCACACTACGACGCTTCTCATCGGCGTGCCGCCAGCTCGCAAAATAACTTCTACGCATCGAGACACGTCCAACTTTTCGGCAGTTTTGGGAGAAAACTTGACGCAGCGCAGCGTGTTAGGAGCGTATTATCAGCGTGCGGCCAATGGGTTTTGACGTGTGTGTCTGTATGTGTGTCTCTGTGTGTGCTTCTGTGTGTCTGTGTGTGTATGTGTGTCTGTTTCTCTGTGTCTGTGTGTGTATATATGTGTGTATGTGTGTATGTGTATGTATGTGTGTATATGTGTATGTGTGTGTATGTATGTATGTATGTGTGTATGTGTCTGTGTTTCTGTGTTTCTGTGTGTATGTGTATGTGTGTGTATATGTGTGTATATGTGTGTATGTGTGTAGGTGGGTGTGTTTGTGTGTATGTGTGTGTATGTATGTGTGTATGTATGGATGTGTGTATATGTGTCTGTGTATGTGTGTATGTGTGTAGTTGTGTCTGTTTATGTGTGTATGTGTGTATTTGTGTGAATGTGAGTATGCGGGTGTGTGTGTGTCTGTCTGTATGTATGTGTGTATGTATGTATGGGTATGTATGTATGTGTGTAGGTGTGTCTGTTTATATGTGTGTATATGTGTGTATGTGTGTATGTGCGTGCATGTGTGTGTATATGTGTATGTGTGGGTATGTGTGTATGTGTATGTGTGTATGTTATGTGTGTATGTGTGTATGTTTCTGTTCTCTCAATGTGTGTGTGTATGTGTGTATGTGTGTGATGTGTGTGTGTATGTGTGTATGTGTATATGTGTGTATGGGTATGACACATACACACACATGCATACACACATATACACACATACACGCATATACACACATACACACACATACACACATGCATACACACATACACACATACACACACATCCACATACACACACCCAGATACACACATACACACATATATACACACATACATACACACATCCAGATACACACACATATACACACAGATACACACATAAACAGACATGCACACATTTACACATACACACAAACACATACACACATACACACACATATACAGACACATACACATACACACAAACACAGACATGCATACACACATACACACAGACACACACACAGACACACACACATACACATAGACACACATACACACACATACACACATACACACACAGACACACACAAAGACACAGAGAAACAGAAACAGACACACAGTTGTGCGAAAAATTGCCAACGTTCATCGGCGTTTGACCAGCGTTCTTGTAACGCGCTTGTGACGCGTATTGACGTTCTCCTAACGTACTCAGAACGTGAGTACCCAGACGTTCACACGTGTTGTCGGTCGTCACATTTTTTGACATGCTAAAAACATCTAGCGACCTGCTACGCTTGCTGATGTCCTCCGGCGACAGTCAACATCCAGGATAGTGTACCGACGTATACCGACGTTCACATAACATCCCCCTAACGTTTCCCGATGTTTCGGCAAAAAATGACACACGTCGACGCGCGTTGGAGAGAAGCATCGTAGTGTGACAGGGCTATGAGATATATAGAATATATATTATACAAATATTATCTATTTAAGTGCATATATTATACTAAAGTTCCGTAGTATAGAATATTATATATATAATAAGCCCATTTTAAATATACTCTGCATATAATTAATCTTTTAAAATAGATGCTTAATACAATCGACTGAATTGAAAAACTCCTCTAACGGGATAGCAAGTGGGAGTTTTGTGTTTTTGTTTATTTCAACTAAGGCCTGCTTTTCTTTGTAAGTCAAGGTCATACCAATTTACATAACTTGAAGATAAAAACAACCTCCTCATGACCACTCAGGCATCTCCACCATTACCATAACTTGCATAGTTGAGATGCTTCACAAGTATTGAGATCATTTGTCTCTATGATATGCTATAATCACGTTTAACATATTTAAAAGCACTGCCTGAATTGCGGTTCAAAATTATCACATTCAAACTCAATCAAGTCACTCGGGGAGCTTTTATAATTCGCAAAATTGTCCTATTCAGACAGAGATTACTCATTTTCATACCTCATCTGCTGGTGTTTACTATTTTCATAACCCTAACCCTAACCCTAACCCTAACCCTAACCCTAACCCTAACCCCCAACCCTAACCCATAACCCTTAACCCATAGCCCATAACCCTTAACCCATAACCCCTATGGTTAGTATAAATATATGTTATTGATCACCGTCTGTTGGGGGTGTACATTTCACTCGCAATCTTCAGGTACATTTCAGCGCAATTATTGAAGCATTGGGGAGGGCCGGCTTTGTACATTTCACGGTCAATATGTTGGTTAGATTGTCTCTGGTACAACTACAGTGTCGGGTTTTTGCATGTATATTTCTTCAACATTTCCCCCGATATATATATATATATGTATCAACATTTTATGAAAGAATTCTAATTTCTAATCAGGATTCTGAATGTGTACTTGTTCTGTTGCCCTCTTTATATGGAAATATTTGTATAACTGTGAATAACCCCTACTCACACAATTTCATCTTTCAAAAGAATTATACATGAAATATTTCAAAAGAATGGGTTTGCAATGCCAATGTTAATGGATCATGTTTTTGAAAACAGCTATTCATATATATATATATATAAATATATATGTATATGACCAGACGGGATGGCCGAATGAGTTAGAGCGTCCGTCTCCCATGCTTGTAGATCGTGGGGTCGTGGGTTCGAGTCCCGGTCGAGTCAAACCAATGACTTTAAAATTGATACTTGTCGCTTCCTAGCCAGGTGCTCGGCAGTATTAGGATAGGGCAAGGACTGGTGTGCTCAGTGTCAGGATAATGTGACTGAGTGGGATACCAGGTCATGGTGCCGGCGGCCTGGTTTCCCAGTGGGACAGCACTATAAAAGTTGACATGAGTGCACACTGTCACAAGTCGGTACCCGTCCTGATATGACCTTAGATGTTGCTAGGACGTAAAACAACAACAAACAAACAACAAACATATATTTATATGTCTATATAAAGAGCTTTTCATATGTTTATATATATGTGAAAAGCTCTTTTCCAAAACAATATCTAGAAACTTGGCATTGACGATGCAAACTAATGTTTTGGATTGGCGCTTATTGCATTTAGGAAAAGAGCTATTCAGTTGTGTGTTAAAGTTGCATAGTCCGATGGTTTTGAGTTTCTGACATTTTTCTGAGGTAAATATATTAAATTGATCATTATAATCTACCTTAATTTAGTTTGCACTAACTTTGAATTGAAATGGCTACCTTTTGAGATATTTTAAATTCAAACATGTGAAAATAATTTTGGCAAGCACGCCAAAACTCTGATACCATAGGCTTCTGCACTAACAGGTTCTATTAAATTGACTCAGTATTCCCTTCTATATAGCAACAAATACTTAATAAGGGCATCAGTATCAAAATTAGATATGTAGAATCAAATCTAGATCATTGTTTTCATTTTGAAAAGTTTATGCTTCATCGGTCTATGCAGCGTTAAGCTATAGTAACGGCCACAACCACTGGTGTTTCTGGGCAAACTACCCCGCATTCCTAATAATTTATCCAAACGGAATCTAGTCAATAAACTATTTACATAACAAACAAAAATTACAAATAAAATTGGCTGAAAATAAAAGAGGAAGCAATCAATCACATAACAGCACCCGTGACCCAATTCAGTCATCGATTTCTAGTTGAACACACATTGTTTAGTTATTGAACACCTAGATAAACACTGCTACGGAGGTTGCATGTTAATTATTGACCTCGTGTTAAAGACCCGGGTTCGGCGGTAAATAGACCCACTATGTCAATACCCCTGTCATTTAATGTGAACGGTATTCCGCCAACCGGTAGAGCGCTGCACACAGACATATAAGAGAGAAATTCTCATTGTGAATGAACACTTGCTATCCGGACCGCACTTCGTCCACACCTCTGTCTATCTCCTCTCCGCTGGCCTTGCTCCTCGTTGATATGTCTAAAAAGAGTTCCCGGAGGGGGAGCCCGCCAGCATTTCACTTTCTGCTCTTCTTCTGTCCGTGTCTTTGGCTCACTGGCTGGTCACCATAGAGCAAATAGACATGGTCCTTTGACTCAACTCTCCTCATCTCTCTTTCCTAGACTCTACTCTTTTTTTTCTCTCCCAGGCATACTCATCACCCTGACCAGGAGAGTTGTGTGCTTGGGTGGGGCCCTTTACCATTATGTTTCTCTCGCTTTGTTCTCGTTGCTGGAACCACCGCTGGACCCATCTTTACCCGCCCTTCCTCAAAACCCTTGGTGCTCTCCCCTGGATACAAGTGCTGTGCTATCACCGGACCCGAGTGATTCTGGACCGCCCCCAACAATTCATCGTTTAATCGTTGTAAAGACATCCCACAGCTTCTACAACCATCCCGCCAGAAGATTATTCTTCAACCAAATATTGGGCCGATTTATCAGAGCCTCTCTATAATGTTGCAGTTCTGCAACTGGTAACCATCATAAGGTTACAAACAACCCAGAAGTCAAGTGTGTGAATGAAGAGTAAGAGCACATGTTGGGGACGGATGAGACTGGTGGTGCAGTCACCGGTCTGATCGTGTGGTTAGGATTGATCGAAGTAGTATGTAGAGTATCAATAATACCAATAATAATAAAGTTGCTTCCATGCCTTTATGTTCACATAAACTTATACATCACCCTTTACCGGGCGTGCTGGCCGAATTGGTAGAGTGCGAACCTCGCTTGCGGAAATTTGGGAGTTTGGTTCCCGGTTGAGTCAAACCAATGACTTAAAGATTAATACTTATCGCTTCCTAGCCTGACGCTCAGCATTAATAGGATAGGACAAGGACTGGTTGGATCAGTGTCAGGATAATGTGACTGAATGGGATATTGGTTCATGCTGCCAGTGGCTGGATTTCCCAGGGGACAGCACTATGAACTCACCATAGGTGTGCACTGTCCCATGTCGGTACCACGGGTCCTGATATGGCCTTAGATGTTGTCACGATATAAAACTCAAACAAACAAACTTATTCCCTCAACTGGTGGGTTATATCATGCAAATATTAAAAGCATCTGAAAATAAAGTGTTTTCTGAATAAACATTAGAAAGCAATTCATATCGGGATTGATATTTTGTTGTTAATGATATTTTCTGTTGTTTTGCTTTGGTTTTTAACCATTTGAAACTTGTTTAATGAGGTTACATGCAGGTGAGTTTTCACGTGAAGTTGTTATGTTTGGAAATGCTGGGATGGGGGCGATTCAAGTCGATGCACAGTTAGCAATTTGACGATATGCTGGAATGAGATGAGTGCTAAACTGGACATTCAGGAGGGCTATTATTATTCAAATACCACCTCATCCCAAATTGTGTTTTATTTCAAGTCCAGTATATTTGGTATTTGGCACTGGACTAGAATATAAACAAACGTAAATCATGCATTTCAAGTTCATTGAATTTGATAGTCATTCACTTTTCTTCCTTTAAAAAAGAAATGTTTAACTTACGGCGTTAGCTACCACTGTCACTTCCGCCCGAAATTGATTCATCATATTATCTGCACTAAGTAGTGATAGTAATAATACTAATAAACCACAATAAGGACAAGAGTCATATATGTAAATGGAATGAGTACATATACTCTGGCTGGCCTCTAAGACCCCAATCTTTATTAAAGAAAAATTCAGGTAGAAGTGACCAACCGGTGTTAGGACAGGAAGCACTTGCTGACCAGCTGCTTTGCTTACCTGTGCCAATAAGCAACAGGGCTCCAAGCCACTCTAGCTGTACCATAGAACCTTCCAGAATCAGCACACAATAGATTCAATTTTACCGCTTATATAATATTTGCATAAAGGTAAACATTTATACATACACATACAGACTTTGTTTATATCTGTGGTTCTTTAAGGATGAACCAGTTCCTCCATCTACTACTTGTACTACTACAGTACAACCCCGTTAAACCAAGCTTGGTTAAACCAAACGATTGGTTAATCCAAACTTTTTTCGGCTACCCGGCAAAATACTACTATTTATCATATAAAAAAGTTGGTTAAACCAAAGTCGGTTAATCCAAATTATCAGTTAATCCAAACAAAATTGTCGGGCCCCAGGCTACTTCCAGTACAGTAAAACAAAACTGTCATGTGGTTATAAGGTCATCTGAGACTTTTTTATATGATAAATGTTATAAATTTGTCCCGGCCCCCGAAACAGGTTTGGATTAACCGAATGTTTAGTTTAACCAAGCTTGGTTTAATGGGGTTATACTGTATATACATTAAAAACATTGATCAAAGTATCCACATACATTGTATATTACATTCATAATGCATCCACGTTTTTGCCATAGCCAAGTCAAAGTCGATGCCAAAGCTCGGTTAAACCAATGATCGGTTAATCCAAACAAATTTCTAGGGTCCCTTCAAGTTTGCTTTAACGGGGTTATACTTTACTACTAGTCCTAAACATATTTAAGCTTATGGGGAACCGTAGTAGTATTTGGGCTTAAGCTTCTCCCAACCTTCAGGACTGGGAGGAAGGCATGTGGGTGGGGAGAGGTGGTGGGTGGTGGGTGGAGAGGGGGGGGTTAGTTAAACTTGCTTACCCCCCCGTGCATTTAAGGGACAGAGAACTAAACAAACAGCGCCACCTAGCGAGGCCTGAGTCGCCCACCATGGCCACAATGCAAATGCTTGCTTACCTGTCCCCACTAGGCTTTTAAAGCCAGCCTCACACTTGGCGATAATTTAACCTGCATTGGATTAAAGGGCGGCTAACACTATGGCAGATTTTTGACTAACAACTAACAGGTAAGCCCACCCACTGCCTAACTAATCCCATCCTCACTTCACTTCTTCCTCTGGCCATGGCCGGACTTACTGTGCATACCAGTGAATCTGGAGGGACTGAAGTTTGGATCGTGGTCGAGTCAAACCAATGACTTATAAAATAGGTACCTGTTGCTGCTCGGCGCTTGGCCTTATGAGATCAGGACAGGGACAGGGTGCGCAGTGTCAGGATAATGTGACTCTGTGGGACATCAGGCCATGGTGCCGGTGGCCTGATTTCCCAGTGAGGCAGCACTATAAAGTTGCCATGAATGCGCACTGTCACAAGTCGGTGCACGTCCTGGTATGGCATAGGGTCTTACTGGGGCATAAAACTACACCAACCACCCAGCCTCCCCTGCCCTCTCAGAGGAATGGGTGGGCTCCTTAGGCTGCCTTTTTCCTTCCTCCCCCCCTGCCCCCTACCCCCCCAATTCCTCTGCCCACTACCCATCTGATGCCAACTCCTGACCACATGGGACTGCTTTCCGTGGTGCCCATTCAGTGCTGCAGATTTGCAGCCTTCAGCGCACCAATGCCACTCAAAACTCCCCAAAACAACAAAGCAAACTATGACAGACAGCGCTCAGCATCTGACAGAATATATCTAAATATTGTATGCCATTATATATATGTGATAATAATATATGAAGAGGTGAGGCGCAAAATCACATAAAAGACGATCCAAAAATGTAGATAAACATGGAAGTCAAACCTTCAACAAATTCCTTTATCTTACATTCCTATTTTTTTTTCATTGTTCCCTAATCGTTATATCACTAGAAAGGTGAAAATCGTAAAAAGAAAATTCAGCTTCTTGGAAAAATAGTGTATTTAAATTTAAATTTTGTATTGGCGTTTACCGTGTTTTGCACATAAACTCTTCATATGTCAATAATATATATATAGTGACATGTGTATATAACAGATGATTTGTTCTTGATTTATGTCCTAGCAACATCTAAGGTCATATCAGGACTGGTTCCGACTTGTGACTCGTGCAAACTCACGGCGACGTTATAGTGCTGCCCCATGGAAGACCATTCCGCCACCACTGTTACCTGATATCCCACTCAGTCACATTATCCTGACACTGAGCCAACCAGTCCTTGTCCTATCCAAATAATGCCCAGCGCCAGGCTAGGAATAGGAAGCGACAAGTATCAATTGTTAAGTAATTGCTTTGACTCGACCAGGGTTCGAACACACGACCCATGATCTACCAACCCGGGGGACGGACACTCTAACTCATGCGGTCATCCCGTCTGGTCTATAATAGATGATAATATATATATAACATAGAACATAGATGTAATATTTAGACTATATGATTTGTTCAATCTTGACGTAAGAAATGGATTATCACTTAAAGAATGTGTTCTTACGATTAAATTGGTTGAGTAATGCTAGGTACACACCTACCGTATACGATTCGCACACTAAAACTCCCGACCCGACCCGACCCAACCCGCTTAAAACTGAAAACGGGCCGATTCATTTTTCGAATCGTGAATCGCAATCGTAAGGAAGCAGTTTTAGCCCTAAAACTGAGTTTTAAGTCGCGAATCGCAATCGGTAGGTGTGCTAGGGGAGCGCACACCTCACGACTTTTGGGCAGTTTTAGATCGTATAAGGTAGGTGGGTGCGGAAAAACGGTAGGTGTGTACCTAGGATAAGAGGGTGAAATTCTAGTCGTGCACAATTGGTCTTCTTCATTCCACTGCCCCTCGCCCTATCCTACCCAGTAATGTCGAGAGCCAGGCTAGATTGTACCAAATACCCTATAATACTAAGACGGCTCACTCCCTATCTCTCCCATGGTATTGTAAATTTTGCAGTGCCACCTTGAGGTGGGTTTGATCAGCCCAGCTGCTGGTTGGTGTTTCACATGTAAACACATACAATTATATTATACATGAGATAGGTAAGTATGAAAACATATCGATATGAAATTGTTATGAACAAATACACATCATCATCAGCATCATCATCATCAACATCGCCATCATCACACATGTTTCACATTCATATATATACATTTATACATATAATATAGCACCTGTTCAACCACGAGCACAGCCAGCGCACCAAGTGGTGGGTTTGATCATTTTGATTACACAGTACATGCTGAGTGAGCGTCTTAGTATTATAGGGTCTTTGACTGTGCCAAGTATACATTTTTTAATATTTGGTTTGACTAGGCCAGACTCGAAAAAGTCTTGATTAGTATACAGATAGAAAGAAACTCTTCCATGAGAGACCTTCACTGATTGGGTAATTGATTGATATATTGGCTTATTACTTATTAGGTCACCCAGTTCGGTGATATGAGGTTACTATCTATGTAATTTGCCCTGGCGCTAAAATCACCTCGGCGTTGCTAAGTGCTAAGACCCCAAACCAATTAACCATAAGTCACGGAAACTACTGATGAGAATCTACTAGTGAGATGGACTTTATATATAAATAGATATGCAGATGATTATATATGTATTAAAATACAGAAATATATAACAATGTAATATATATAAATATATAATATATATTGTATACATGGATAGTGATGAACCCTCTATCGTATGTAATAATGCCTGTAGTGTCCTGCACCCCTGCCCCTTGGGGGGGGGGGGGGGGGGAGTGCAGTAGGGCCCCGATCATGCACCGCTCCGCCTCCCCCTCCACTGACTGGTGGTATATTTGCGGAGTTCAGACGCAAAACCACCTAAACGCCAATCCAAAAATGTAGTTTAAATCAAATATATTTACCTGAAAATAATTTTAATTCTCACAAATTCCACTTTTTGTAAGATCACATGGTTATGGAGCAATGAACAAATGAGTATAACCAAATTTATTTCTTGAAGGTTTGATTCCAATGCTTATCTCCAGTTTTAGATTGGGGTTTACGTGGTTTTGCATCTGAACTCTTGATTTATGTATTTTATATAAGTTATATATGTATTTATATATATATGTATAATATAGCGTATATATATATAAGTATATGTATATGTTTATTTGTGCATGTTATATATCGTTATATATTTATGTATACGTATATCATATATTTATGTATAAATATATGATATTTTTATGTATATGTATATATACATATGATGTATATACCTATGACCCATATATGATAATATATATAATATATACAATGGACATTTTATTCATAGCCATGTAATAATGAAGCTAAAGTCAATAGTTTAATATTCTGTGGCGACTGACAGTTGTGTCACAGCAGTAGGTGACGTGGGCAGATGGTGGCGCCACCTGTATTGTTTGTTAGATGATTAGGATAGGACGAGATAATAATGATATTCCATAGATTAATACTCGGATAATTGATTATGCAGCACACGTAGAGATAATATATGTATATATGTATATATACACTTTATATATATATGTAATGGTATAATTATATACACAATTATTAAAGCGAGTAGTACAAGTGTGATACAGCGTGAGGCGAGGCAGAAGACCTGACCAGTAGATGACTGGAGTATGGTCAATTATGGTGTTGTTGTGTCAGGTTCATAGAGGATCGGTGTGTGGATAATTATACTCGTATAATTGCTTATACAACACACATATAAATAGGCTGCTATCAGAATATAGATGAAGTGTGTGGGTATATATACAGATTTTTTCTATAAGTGTAATGCGTATATGTGATGTATAACAATGTATACGAGTATAAAGATATGTAAAGGTTAATTATTATTATCATTTGGTATACACCGTAAGACCAACACTGTACTGGTGGCTCCACCTGCCCTCCTCACCTCCTCCGGATGTAGACCAGTGTCAGTCGCACCGGAGGATTATATATATATATATATATATATATATATATACATATATATATATATATGCATATATGTAGGTTATATATAAAGTGTGTATATATGCACAACTATAAATATGCTGGTTTCAGACAAAGTATGCATATAACCTCTAGAGTGTGACACGAGGGAGCGCCCGCCTGGCAATACCTGACAGCTGCGAGGAAGGGGGGGGGGGGCACTCCTCCAATGCGCACAAGGAAATATAGGATGTACATGTTACCCTTGCATTTCTACTCGCATAATGCATTATACATCACATATACATATATACATATATATATATATATATATGTGTGCATATATATATATAGATAGATATATATAGATATATATAAAGTTTGTATGCATATTCCAAAGATAAATATTTAGATATTTACTTAGATATTTTATACTTATATTTGTATTATACTTGATATATATACGCTAATATGACAGCCTCCATGAACACCAACAAAGACAACAACAACACCACCAACACCAACAAGCACTACACATGTCGGTTCAGCCAAATTACGGCGTGTTTGTTCCAGGGGGGGGGGTGAGGAAGGGGGGGGGGGGGCAGAGATCGGCCGAGTGATTTGTACGGCGTGGTACAAAGGACGATTCACATCAGTGACAGCTGTTAACACATGTTATTCGATCTGCAACCGACGACAGGAGAGGGCGAAGGGACCCGGAGAACTATGTGGGTCAACATCATAATGTGCGGATGAAGGATGGCAAGCGGACCAGATAGGGGGGAAAGAAAGGACAATAATGAAATAGGGTGAATGGTATGGAGTTTTTTAATGTATTGCACATAAATACCGGTTGGATTAAAGTGTCAGTCGCTCTGTAAATAGACTAAATTGACAACATTTTGGTACCAGCTTCTCACCTGTATGTCTACCTGCCAATCAATCATGCCGGGTTGATCCCAAATATGAATAGAGGGAAGGGGTGGGGGGTGGTGTCTGTATGTTGTTTGTGGTATGGTGGATAGGTGATATAGGCGAAGGGTTCTGGGAGGTGAGTGAGTGGTAGAAGTGAGTGGGTGGTGGGTGGTGGTGTATGTATGGTTGTGGTGTGTGGTGGATTGGTGATATAGGTGAAGGGTTCTGGGAGGTGAGTGGGTGGTAGAAGTGAGTGGGTGGTGGGTGGTGGTGTATGTATGGTTGTGGTGTGTGGTTGATTGGTGATATAGGTGAAGGGTTCTGGGAGGTGAGTGGGTGGTAGAAGTGAGTGGGTGGTGGGTGGTGGTGTATGTATGGTTGTGGTGTGTGGTGGATTGGTGATATAGGTGAAGGGTTCTGGGAGGTGAGTGGGTGGTAGAAGTGAGTGGGTGGTGGGTGGTGGTGTATGTATGGTTGTGGTGTGTGGTGGATTGGTGATATAGGTGAAGGGTTATGGGAGGTGAGTGAGTGGTAGATGTGAGTGGGTGGTGGGTGGTGGTGTATGTATGGTTGTGGCGTGTGGTGGATATGTGATATAGGTGAAGGGTTCTGGGAGGTGAGTTGGTGGTAGGTGTGAGTGGGTGGCGGGTGGTGGTATATGTATGGTTGTGGTGTGTGGTGGATTTGGTGTGTGAGGTGTGTCGGTGTGTATGGTGTGTGTGGTGTGTTGTGTGTTGTGTGAGGTGTGTAGTGAGGGTGGTGCGTGATGTGTATGGTGTGTGTGGTATGTGGTGTGTGGTCAGTGTGGTGTGTGCGGTGTGTATGGTGTATCTGATGTGTTGTGAGTGTGGTGTGTGTGGCGTGTGTGGCGTGTGAAGTGTGTGGTGTATGTGGTGTATTATGAGTGTGGTGTGTTTGGGGTGTGTTGTGTGGTCAGTGTGGTGTGTGAAGTGTTTGGTGCATGTGGTGTGTGTGGTATATACTTGTGGTGTGTGGTGGGTTTGGTGTATAATTGGTGCATGTGTTGGATGGGGTGTGTTGCGAATGTGGCGTGTCCTATGTGTGTGGGGTGGTGTGCGTGTGGGGGTGATGTATGCCTGGTGCATATGGTATGTGTGGTGTGTGGGGCAGGTGGTGTGTGTGGCGTATGTGGTGTAGGTAAGTGGTACATGTGGTGTGTGGTGGATTTGGTCTGAGCCTGCGTGGAGTGTGTTGCCTGTTCTGGATAAGGTATGTGTGGTGGGTATGGTATGCATGTCGTGTCTGGTATTATGTGGTGTGTGTGGCTTGTGAGGTCGGTGGTGTGTGTGGTGTGTGTTATGTGTGTAAGTGGTGTGATGTGTAGTATCTATTAGTTGTGCTGTGAGTGTGGTGGTTGTAATGGGTATGGTATGTGTGGTGTGTGATGCATGTGGTGTGTGGCAGGCGATATGTGGTACGTGGTATGTGGTATATAGAATGTGGTATATGCAATATGAATAGTGGGTAGTGTGAGGCGAGGATGCTGTAGTGTGTGATACAGAAATCTCTGCAGTATGATGGTCTCGCCGTGCAGTTGTGTGAATACCCAGCATGTGGTGTGGTGCAGGTACCATGTGCAGTGAGTGATCCGCGGTGTGGGTGATGCGTGCAGTGGGTACATGTGTTACGTGTGCGTACGTGCGTGTATGTGTGTACGTGTGTGTAAATGTGTGTGCATGTGTCTATGTGTGTATGTGTGCATGGGTGTGTGGATGTGTGTATATGTGGATGTGTGGGGGGATGTGTGTATGTGTATGGGTGTGTATGTGTGTATGGATGTGTATGTATGCGTGTATGTGTATGTATGTGTGCATGTGTGTATGTGTGTATATATATGTGCATGTGTGTAGGTGTGTATGTGTGTATGTGTGCTTATGTGTGTGTGTGTGGGTGGGTGTATGTGTTTGTGTGTGTATGTGTGTAAATGTGTGTGCATGTGTATATGTGTATATGTGTGCATGGGTGTGTGGATGTGTGTATATGTGTGTGTGTGGATGTGTGTATGTGCATGGGTGTGAATGTGTGTATGGATGTGTATGTATGTGTGTAGGTGTGTATGTGTATGTATGTGTACATGTGTGTATGTGTGTAGATATATGTGCATGTGTGTATGTGTGTATGTGTGTATGTGTGTATGTGTGCTTATGTGTGTGTTTGTGTGGGTGGGTGTATGTGTGTGTGTATGTGTGTGTGTCCACATATATGTATATGTGCATGAGTGTGTATGTGTATGTATGTGTGCAGGTGTGTATGTATGTGTGCACAGGTGGGTATACGTGTATGTGTGTATGTGTATGTATGTATGTAGGTGTATGTGTGTACATGTGTGTATGTGTGTATGTATGCATACATGTGTGTATGTGTGTAAATTGGTGTGTAATTGTGTACAGGGGTGTATGTGTGTGTAGGTGTGAATGTGTATGCATGTGTGCATGTGTGCAAGTGTGTGTATGTGTGCATGGGTATGTATGTTTGTGTTTGTGTGTGTACATTTGTGTGTGTGTATGTGTGCATGTGTGTATGTGGGTATACGGGTGTGTGCATCATTGTATGTGGATATGTGTGTATGTGTATACATGTGTGTATGTGTGGATGTATGTGGATGTATGTGTAGGTAGGTGTACATGTGTGTATGTGTATGTGTGAAGGTGTGGTATATGTGGGTGTGCATGTGTGTATGTGTGTATATGTGTATGTGTGTACATGTGTGTATGACTGTATATGTGTATGTGTGTATGTGTGTATGTGTGGGTGTATGTGTGTGTACATGTGTGTGCATGTTTGTTTGTGTGTATGTGTGTATGTATGTGTACATGTGTGTACATGTATGCATGTATGTATGTATGTGTATGTGTGGATGTGTGTATGTGTGTGTACGTGTGTGTACGTGTATGCACATGTGTGTACGTGGTGCATGTGGCACAGTGCTTTTACGGAGTGGCTGGATCGTGCAGTTTGTACACTGTCTAATGTACGTGCGTACTTTCGATGTGATCAGGATGGTGAATGTGTAATGTGTGTTATGAAGGGTGTGTCATTGCGTGTGTTGATTAGTTGGCTAATGGAGTTTTACATCCCAGCAACATCTAAGGTCATATCAACATGGATACAGATTTGTGGCAGTGGACACTCCTGGCAATTGCATAGTGTTTCCCCACTGTAAGCCCAGGCCAGTGATTTCCCACTCAGTCACATTATCCTGATACTGAGCTAACCATCCCTTGCCCTAACCGAGTAATGCCCAGCGCCGGGCTCGGTAGCGACAAGTATCAATTTTGTAAGTCATTATTTTGACTCGACCAGGTTTCCAACTTCTGACCTCCCTCACAAGAAACCTGTTATGCACTCTCCCAATTTGGCCACCGCGTCCGGTCTGCTCCAGGGTGGGGGTGGAGGTTGAGTGGGGATGTGGGGGGTGCATGTGGGTATGTAGTGTGGGGGGGGGGGGGACAAAGGGAACACCAGGAGGCGCTGTCCAGCACTTCCCGACTCCGGGTGTGTGAGGACCAGTGTGTGTACAAATGATGATGTAGCACCCTAAGACATCAGCTGCGACTGACAGCTGTGCGGATTCGTGTCCACACTGCAATGCATGACTTTAACCAAGCAGACCGTGCATGACATTTGCACAAACCAGTTGGTTGTTTGAGTTTTATGTCCTCGCAACACCTACGTTAATATCAGGATGGGTACCGACTTGTCACACTGACAGAGCACACTCATGATGACTTTATAGTGCTGCCCCATTGGGAGACCAGGCTGCCAGCAGCATGACCTGATATCCCATGCAGTCACATTTTCCTGACACTGAGCCAACCAGTCCTTGCCCTGTCCTAATAATGTCAGGTGCCTGGTTAGGAAGCGACAAGTATCAATGGAACTTTAATATTGCTAAAACAAGTAGAGCTAGTGATTGATACATCAGAAACCATAGCAACTGTCCACTCAGCATTTATAAACAACCATCAGATGGCACATGGTTCCACCCAGTGAGTGTCTCCATTGGCGGGCACAGATGATGGTCATAAACATTTCGCTACTGGCACTAGAATACCCACCACACCATCCGTTCAACACATCTCTCATTAAGTGGCAACCTTTACAAGAACACCAGCCTGAGGCTACACCACAACCATAAGCTGGCAATAGCAGGCAAGCATCGGCCCCAGACCACGGACAAACCATCACAACACCGTGGTAACACAACACTAGCATATCACCATTCCTGCTGCACCACCACCACATCATCATTGTCCGTGATGCTCAGCAACGCTGGTAATTTGGCGCCCGGACACAGCCATAGCCGGCCCAGTAACTAAGGATGCCATGCATGTTGCCACCTATCGAGAAACGATTGTATTAGTATATGCCTTGTGCGCCAGCACCGCCTGTCTTCACTTTTCAGATATGAAACCTGATTACCGACCTTGGTTTCACAGGGTTATACTGTACATACATAAAAAAACAGTAATCAAAGTGTCCACATACATTGTATATTACATGTGCAATACACGTTTACACAAAGTCAAAGCCAAAGCTTGGTTAAACCAATGATCAGTTAACGCAAACACATTTCTAGGGTCCCTTCAAGTTTGGTTTAACGGGATTGTACTGTAACACCACCCTGGCATATCAATCACCACACCTCCTTCACCACCACCGCCACCACCACATCATTACTTCAACACCACCCCAACAACACAACACACTGGAATCAGCACCATGTGACTCCTGAAATAGGACACCTGCCCCCAAATAAGGATGTTCAAAGACCAGGCTCTGAATTGCCAACCGACCACGTTGACTTTTCGGTCTCTATCGGCGATTGTCTCATTGGTTACAGCCTTGCATTATTCGATGCAAAGCCAGAATGTTTCCGTCATTACCTGAAGGCAGGTAAATGATAGGGGTCCATACAAAATACCCCCCGCCCCATCCTCTTCCAAAACCCACATAAACAACAAATGCCATGTCGCCTGCCGATACAAACATAGATCATAAAACCTCCCTCATTCACGTCTTTGTTTGCTTTTGCAATTTTTGTCAAAGGTAGACATTTCGAAGCAGGTGCGATTACCGAAATAATAAATAGCATGCGTATAGTTGGTGTTTCTGATTGGAAGCTTAGTTGAGTATTTGTGGCAATGGGTTGTGAGTTTTGATAGCTGGTCGACATAGCGGGGTTTTAGTGTGCCTTACTGGTTGGTGGTTTACTGTGGACTCGATGACTATTGATGGATGCCCGTTGCCTACGACTTTGTTGGGACTATTTTGCCTTATACTGCTGGGTATTTAAAGGTGGATGATACGACCGTGTTGGGCTTGTTGTCAGACAGGTTAGAGGGTGGGAGTGTGGGTGAGAGTGGGGATTGGGTGGGGGTGGGAGTGGGGGTGGGGTGGAGGGAGGAGGCATGTCAGCCAGCATCAAAGCACCCGTTTGGTGTAACATTTGAGAAGATACCCCTGGGCTAGGGATTGAGGGGTGGTGTGTGGAGTGGTGGTATGGTGGGGGGGGTCGGGAGGTTTGTGTGTGTGTGTAGTTCTGGTTGATGTTGTGTATGGTGATAGGAGTGGTATTGGGGTGGTGATGGTTTTAGTCGGTGATAACGGGAATGTTTGGTAGGTTGTTGGAGTTGAGGTGGTCATGGGTGAGGGGAGTGGTAGTGGGGTGGAGATTGTTTTGGTCGGTGATAGTGAGAATGTTTGGTTGGTTGTTGGGGTTGAGGTAGTCGTGGGTGAGGGGAGTGGTAGTGGGGTGGTGATTGTTTTGGTCGGTGATAGGGGCAATGTTTGGTCTGTTGTTGGGGTTGAGGTGGTCGGGGTGAGCGGAGTCGTAGTGGGGTGGTGATTGTTTTGGTCGGTGATAGCGGGAATGTATGGTCACTTGTTGGAGTTGAGGTAGTCATGGGTGAGGGGAGTCGTAGTGGGGTGGTGATGGTTTTGGTCGGTGATGGCAGCAATGCTTCGTCAGTTGTTGGAGTTGAGGTAATCATGGGTGAGGGGAGTGGTGATGGTTTTGGTCGGTGATAGCGGGAAAGTATGGTCACTTGTTGGAGTTGAGGTGGTCATTGTTGAGGGGAGTCGTAGTGGGGTGGTGATTGTTTTGGTCGGTGATGGCAGGAATGTTTAGTCTGTTGTTGGAGTTCAGGTAGTCGTGGGTGAGGGAAGTCGTAGTGGGGTGGTGATTGTTTTGGTCGGTGATAGCGGGAATGTTTGGTCTGTTGTTGGAGTTGAGGTAGTCGTGGGTGAGGGAAGTCGTAGTGGGGTGGTGATTGTCTTGGTCGGTGATGGCAGGAATGTTTGGTCTGTTGTTGGAGTTGAGGTAGTCGTGGGTGAGGGAAGTCGTAGTGGGGTGGTGACTGTTTTGGTCAGTGATAGCGGGAATGTTTGGTCTGTTGTTGGAGTTGAGGTAGTCGTGGGTGAGGGACGTCGTAGTGGGGTGGTGATTGTTTTGGTCGGTGATAGCGGGAATGTTTGGTCACTTGTTGGAGTTGAGGTGGTCGTTGGTGAGGGGAGTGGTAGTGGGGTGGTGATGGCTTTGGTCGGTGATGGCAGGAATGTTTGGTCGCTTGTTGGAGTTGAGGTAGTTATGGGTGATAGCAGTGGTAGTGGGGTGGTGATTGTTTTGGTCGGTGATAGCGGGAATGTTTGGTCACTTGTTGGAGTTGAGGTAGTCATGGGTGAGGGAAGTCGTAGTGGGGTGGTGATGGTTTTGGTCGGTGATGGCAGGAATGTTTGGTCTGTTGTTGGACTTGAGGTGGTCGTGGGTGAGGGAAGTCGTAGTGGGGTGGTGATGGTTTTGGTCAGTGATGGCGGCAGTGCTTGGTCGGTTGTTGGAGTTGAGGTGGTCGTGGGTGAGGCGAGTTGTAGTGGGGTGGTGATGGATTTGGTCGGTGATGGCGGCAGTGCTTGGTCGGTTGTTGGAGTTTTATGTCCTTACAACATCCTACCGTCATATCAGGACGGGTACCGACTTGGGACAGCGCACACTTTTGCCTATGTTATAGTGCTGAGAGATTAGGCTACCAGCACCATGACATGTTATCCCATACAGCCCCATTATCCTGACACTGAGATAACCAGTCCTTGCCCTATCCTAGTAATGCTGAACGCATGACTTAAAGCTACAAGTATCAAATTTGTAAGTCATTGGTTTAACTCGACCGGGAATCGAACTCCCGATCTTCCGCATGGGAGGGCTGTGCTCTGCCGAATCAGTCACCGCGTCCAGTAGGGGATGGTGAGGGTCTGGTGAGGTGTTGTGTTGTTGGGGTAGTGTAGGAGGTGCGGTGATATGTCAAGGTGGTGTTACCATGGTATTGAATTGGTTGTGTTGTGGTGTTGGTGAGGGTTGTGAAAGATGTGTTGTTGGGGTGGTGTTGAGGTAATGATGTGACAGTGATGGTGAAGGAGGTGTGGTGATTGCCATGCTAGGATGGTGTTACTGTGATGTTGCATTGGCTTTGCAATGTTGTTGGTGAGGGTTGTGTATGGTGTGGTGTTGTTGGGGTGGTGTTGAGGTAATGATGTGACAGTGATGGTGAAGGAGGTGTGGTGATTGCTATGCTAGGGTGGTGTTACTGTGGTGTTGCATTGATTTGCAATGTTGTTGGTGAGGGTTCTGTATGGTGTGGTGTTGTTGGGGTGGTGTTGAGGTAAGGATGTGCTGATGGTGCTGATGCAGGAGCTGCCATAATATGGTATCATTGTGTTACCATGGTGGTTGTAGGGTCAGTATTATCATGTTATTGGCAGGTTATGGTTGTAGTGTGGCATCAGGGTGGTGTTGTGGCGAAGGTTGTCATGTGGATGAGAGATGTCGTGAACAGTGACATAGTGACACAGCCATGACGTCTTTAAAATAAACGCCTACATCCACGACAGCCCTGCCGTCTATAGCAGACTTTTTTGTAAAGCCTTGATCACACCCTGCAACATTTCGACTTATGATGTGAGTATGAAGAGTTCAGGTGCAAAACCATGTAAATGCCAATCCAAGAATGGAGATAAACATTGGAATCAAACCTTCAAAAGGTATATTTTTTATATTCCTACTATTTTGTTCATTAGGTCCATGATCGTATTATCATATGAAAAGTGGAATTAGTGAGAATTATAATTATTTTCAGGTAAAGATCTGTTATTTAAACTACATTTGAAGAGTTCTGGCGCAAAACCATGTAAACGCCAATCCAAAAATGAAGTTTAAATAACAAATTTGTCCTTGAAAATAATTTTAATTCTCACTAATTCAACTTTTCAAATAATCATATAGTTATGAAGCAATGACAAAAGTAGGAATATAACAAAATACACCTATTGTAGGTTTGATTCCAATGTTTATCTCCATTTTTGGATTGGCGTTTACGTGGTTTTGTGCCTGAACTCTTCACATACAGTAAAACTAAAACCTCTCGAAATTGACCGACCATGGGACCGACTTTAGATTGTCATTTAGGGAGGTGGGCGGGTTAGGGAGTTTTTTTATCATTACAGTATGGGCGATCATTTGGATGTAGGGGAGTGGTCAGTTGGTAGAGGTGGTCGGGTAGACAGGTTTTACTCTATTACTGACTACATAAAGAGGGCAGCCTTCTCATGCGCAAGGTCGGGATCCCAACTGTGTCAAACGAATGAGTTATAAAATTGGTACTTGCCGCTACCTAGCCTTGCACTCGATATTAATAGGATAGGACATGAAATGCTTAGCTCAGGATCAGCATAATATGCCTGTGTGGAATATCAGGTCATGGTGTCGGTGGCCTAGTCTCCCCGTTGTGCAGCACTACAAAGTCGCCGTGAATGTGCACTGTCACAAGTCGGTACACATCCTTGATATGACCTTAGATGTGGCAAGGATGTAAAACAACAAACAAACAAAACCGTCTACATAACCTAAGCACATTAACTCGCGAACGACAGCTCCTGTTGGCATATCAGCGAGAATATGGTAAGTATAACAGGAATTTGGCCAATATTGTTCGAAAACCCGAACTAAAAAAAATGGTACAGATTATTAATAACTACAAGTTTATTTTGTTTCTGTTTGAACAAGTATTGATAACTTCGTCGGTATGAAAGTAAATGGACCGGGCATGGTGGTCTCCTAGTGAGACAGCATTATAAAGTCGACATGAGTGCGCACAATCACAAGTCGGCACCCATCCTGATATGACCTACGATGTTGCTAGGACATAACGCAATCAATCAATCAATAGTTCCATCCTCTAGTCGAGGGTGTGGATGCAATGGTTCTCCACTTGTCCCAATGGTGTGCTGTTCTGATAGAATGTGAATCATTCAAGCCTGTCCACTGTGAAATATTTGTAAACCATGATGTTCTTGGTCTCCCTCTCCCTCTGCTGCCATTTACCTTCCCTTCCAACAATGTACGGTATATTGAACTCGGACGAATGATGTGGCCAAAATAAATAAGTTTCTTTGTCTGTATAGTGGCAAACAAGCGTTTCTTATTTTTAATTTTTCTGAGAACTTCTTTGTTGGTGATCTTCTTTGTCCATGATATTTTCATCATCCTTCTATAAGTCCACATCTCAAATGCTGCTAAACGTTTGTACATTTTCTTAGAGAATTATTTCAAACCGCTATAACGACACAACAAACATACCGCAAGTAAATGGTCCACAGAATCAGCTGTAACTCTACGCGTCACATGAGACCCGGCATTAATAATATTCTCAATACAGTATAACCCTGATAAACCAAGCTCGGTTAAACCAAATGATGCGTTAATCCCAAAACTTTTTTTACCGGCGGCCCGGCAAAATTACTACTATTTATCAAATACAAAAGTGGTCTCCCATATTGGGTCATAAACCAAAGTCGTTAATCCAAATTATCGGTTAATTAAAATCGGTTAATTAATCCAAACATAATTGTCAGACCCCAGGCACTCCGTATGGTAAAAAACCAAACTTTCATGTGTTATAAGGACCTCTCGAAGACCCCACTGACTTTTTTATATGATAAATGGTAGTACTTTGCCGGCCCACCAAAAAAAGTTTGGATTAACCGATCGATTGGTTTAACCGAGGTTGATTTAACGGGGTCATACTGTACATACATAAAAAAAAAACAATAATCAAAGTGTCCACATACATTGTATATTAAATGTACAATACATGCTTATTCAAAGTTAAAGTCAATGGCAAAGCTCGGTTAAACCAATGATCGGTTAATCCAAACAAATGTATAGGGTCCCTTCAAGTCTGGTTGAAAAGGGTTATACTGTACTCAATTCATTGAGGCAGCCTTTTCTGGTAAAGGGAATGCTACATCAATAAACCTTTTCTAAACGGGCTGTAAATGTCAATGTCGTGGTTCCTGCTAAGAAGGGCACCCTATTAAATCTAGACGGTTATTATTAAGAGTCCAATGCCTTCTAAAAATGTGCGACTGTATGTCATGTATAGTACACTATGTGAATATAACAAACCAAAGGTATTCCATCTATTTGTATTCTATTTCTCGACGCCTGGCTTAAAGCTGCATACTCCCATGAAAAAGTCAACTTTTCTAAAGTAAAGTACTGACCTAGTGTAAAGACTAGGTCTCCATAAAGTAAAGTTGAATCCTCTACTCCAACTAATAGATTTACCACCCGTCGTGGTCACCAATATGTAAAGTATATGGCTCGAATCTGTGGTTGTGTATTCAGGCTATAGTGAAAGCAATACAGACAAAGAGGAAGGAAGAGCATAAAGTGTGAAAGAAGAGAGAGAGTCAAGCCCTCTGGTTTATTATTTATATGGTTACATGGGTTCATTGTAGAGTATCACCCCATCGTATTCCCCCAATGAGAAACAAGCATTCTTAGCTCTACCAATAGGGATCCAGCATTCCTGGTCCCCATGGTTACCAATGATCTGCCCACCACCACCAAGCTGTGTGGCTCCCCTGGCCACCACCTGCCTTGATCCTGAGCATGGTGATCATATCTAGCAGACGGGGGAGGGGGTAGGCTCTGAGTGCCCCTTACACACAGTCCTGCCAGCATCACTATGTCTATTTACATCTCATTCAGACAACACCAGCACCTACATATACACATACGTGCACCTGGTCACTAGACCGGATCAGTAATAGAACATTTGCATTCCCCCCAATGCTGTAAATCAGAATATTTTACACTAGGTTTGATCGTATACATCAGATTTAGATACTGGTGCACTCAGCAAACATTTTATTGCAACACAGAAGGCACACTAGGACACTTTAATAGAAATCATCAACATAGGATCCAAGAAGGTACTGCATTTCCGCGTGCATACCAAAATTGAATTAGAAAATCTTAATTTAAAATATCTCCAAAAGTAATGTTTTTACAATAGAAGTTACTTCAAGCTGAAGATAAATCAATTATGCTGATAAATCTATCATATTTATCTCATATAAATAAAAGTAGCCGATTATTCAACTTTAAAGATACCATTACACTGGCCTCACCACTAGTCATTACTTCTCACTCCACCCCTAGCACTTAAAGCTGCATAGTCCGATGCTTTGTTTTTTTTGCTATTTTCTGAGATAAATATATTATACGAATCGTTATAATCTACTTTACTTTAGTTTGAAGTAACTTTCATTTTAAATGGCTGAGTTTTGTGATATTTGATGTCAAAATATGTCCAAATAATGTTGGCAAGTACGCCAAAGCTCTGACACCATAGACTTCAGTAGTAAAGGTTTCTATCAATTGACCTATTATGCCCTTCTATGCAGCAACAAATGCTTTATAAGTGCACCAGTATCTAAGTTGAATATGTAGAATCAAATCTAGATAATTGCTTTGGATTTGAAAATTTGATGTTTTCATCAGACTATGCAACTTGAACTGGTCCTAGAGGGGGTAACCAACTTGCTAAGAGTGCGCGCTAGTGAATGATGTGCATGATCATCAGTTTAAACCCAGGCCGAGTCCAACCAGTGATTTAAGACTGTGTATCCAGCATGCCACTCTGCATTGCTATGACGGGTCAAATGCTGGTTAATTCAGTACCACGACAATGTGCCTGAGTGAGATATTGGGTTATGGCGCCAGCAACCAGGTATTCCAGTGGGCCCCCGTCCTGATATCACCATACATGTTGCCAGGACGTAAAACTCCCAACAACCGACCGACCAACCCAGTGTGGCAGCACTATGAAGTTGCCATGAGTGCACACTGTGAAAAGTCGGTAGCCATATTGATATGACCTTAGATGTTGCCAGGACGTAATACCCCTAATAACACACACACACCTAACTGGAGCCAAGGGAAGAAGCTGTAGTAAGTTACTACATGTAATTTTAGCTGTATAAATAGAGTTATTGATTAGTACACAGAATTATCCATAGATAATGATTTATAGGCATATGGTGAGTTAATAACAAAATGTGTGTCATATATTTTCTTCTCATCATCGTCATCATGCTGTCATTTGCGATGTGACAAAGACTGCTTTCATGACTTGACTGCCGCTCTCCATTTAGCTCTCTGCTGTGAGAGTGATGTCCATGAGTCAGTCTTAATGTCACTCAGCTTCAGGTTTCTCTTGATGGTATCCTTGAATGGGTGACGAGGGCACCCTCTCTTTCTGTAACCAGAAGACAGTTGAGAGTAGAGGATCTGCTTTGGTAGCCTGTCTTATGATATCCTCATGAGGTGTCCAGTCCACCAGAGATTATTTTTGATCAGAAGATCTTCCATAGAGGGCAGCCCCGTCCGTTTGAGTATATCCTTATTTGTCACTTTGTCCTTCCAGGTTAGCCTCATGATTAAATGGTTTTCTTCTATGTCAACAGGCTCTTGTCAAATATCCATTTTATGAGTATGTGTTATATAATACGTTTTGGGAATATAAATAACAAAGAATACTCAACACCTCTCATTGCCATTCTCCTTGCCTAGGTTAAGTCTACTCTTGATGTATCACTAACGTCACCAGTATTTAGTTTGTGTTAATAATACCTCTCACTCTCAACCTATTTCCTTTGGAACGAAAATGTGCAATGCCCCCTCTCTCTCTCTCTCTCTCTCTCTCTCTGTCTCTCTCTCTATATATATAGACATCCATATATATGTTGGTACATATGTACTTACCCTGTTTAATCAGCGAATGTATTTAAAAAGATGTAAATGTTAAATATACATATACAGTAAAACCTCTCTAACCGACCACCTCCACAGATCGACCACTCCCCTATAATGATCACTTTATTTGGGTCCCAAATGATCGCCCATACAATACCATTGCAATGATATAAAAAAAACTTCCCTGAACCGACCACCTCCCTAAATGGACAATTTAAAGTTGGTCCCATGGTCGGTCAACTTAGAGGGGTTTTACTGAGTATATATGTATATGTTCAGTAATTCAATTAAGGCGGAGACAGAGGTATATATTGGGGTTTTATTGCATGGAAGAACTCAATATGAACGTTTGTACATTTTTAGGTCAGTATCAGGTCAATTCAGTCTCTCTCTCATCATCTCTGGTCAGCTCTGATGATGAGCTCCAGGACTCGAAGCCTTAGCCAATTACTTGAAGGGGGCGGTCCGGGAGCGTATCTGGTCCCTGGGAACATATGTGTGGACCGCTACTGAGGACCAGGAGCCAAGCTCCATAATCTCTCAGAGTGACCTGGCTGCCGTGGCACAAGCCTGGGCCCCTCTCCGTCAGAGGCTGTGGAGGGTGTATGCCTAGGGCTGGGCGTGGCCAGTTGCCACCAGGGACAGGCATAGTGTAGCGAGGAGGGTGTGGCCCATCACTGGTGGTCCTTTGTGAAGGATAAAGGCCGGCCCTGCTGCTGGGGGCCTTTGTATCCTCACGTAGCTGTACCAGGCTGCCATGGGGCAGCAGGCTGACCGAGGGCGAGGTGGGAGTAGCACTGTGTATGCCTGTCTGGGCCTACAGTGGGTCTTAATGGAGTGGACCATGATATTGAGTCCTTCCGATGTAGTGGTGATGTCATTCTGTCTGAGCGTGTGGCCTTGGTGGGAGTGGGCGTGGCTGGTGACGAGGTTTCCTTGCCTGAGTAGGGTGTTGTAGCCTCTCAGTATTGCAGCTATGATGACGGTGGCATTGGGGCCGATAGTTGCGAGTTGCCTCACCACCCACCTGATGCTGTCCAGTGTCAGAGTGGGTCATTGTGAAGTGACGAGTGTGGAGAGCCTAAGTACTCCCCTCTTCATCAGCGTAACAGTGTATGAGTCAAACCCGGTGATCATGCCCCCAAACAGGAGGACCCAGGTGCTTGCCACACTCAGGTAGTTAAGCACGATGCCTGGTGCATTCAGGGTGTCATTGAGGTGAAGGATCTAAGCCAGGAGATCGTACAGTGCCAGTGCCAGGGGGTGTAAGTTTTGTCTGGCTGCACACTGGATGTACCTCTTCGTCTGCACGGACTTGTTCTTCCAGGTTCTGACCGCCAGGCTGGCAGTGTAAACCTCCAGTAGTATTTTGTGCAGACCGGGAGGGAAACCTGGGGACAGAGAGCCAATTAAATGTGAGGTACCCAGGTTATCCTACAATCCTGCAGTGAAGACATCATCAAATGTAACTACCCGTTCAGTTAAGTTGACGCTATGTGTCATGGATACAGCTTCGGGATTATGTGCTGCATTTGTGGTTCTCCTGTTTAAGGCATCTGCAAGGACCAGGTCCTTGCCTGGCTTGTGGAGTATCTCAATTTGACAACAGTTTGTCACAGCAAACAGCCATATTTCCCTTGCCAGCGCCAGAGGAAAGTACTTGCTGAGTTATCAGTGTTGATAACGATTGTGTATTCCTCAGGTTTGTTGGGGGCTAGAATCCTCACTGCCATGAGGAGGTCTATAGCTTCCAGGTGTGCAATGTTGGTATGGTTCTGCATTATGTGGTCCGGGTAGGTTTGGGAGTAGAAATGCTCTTTCGAGAAGGCACCCCCTGCGACGAGTGAGGAGTCACACTCTATCACCCAGGTTTCTTTCACAAGTGGCTTGAGCAGCACTATCTCATTCAAGCATGCAGCAACCTGGAGGAACCATTCAATGTCATTGAGGAGCTCTTCGGGTACATCATGTTTGCCGGTGTAGGGAGCAGCACGGAGCGCACAGAAGATTCGAGACATGAACCTCCTCGCAGTTTCCACACACTTTGCTATGTGCCGGAGCCTCCCTACCAGCCTCTGTAGTTCTTTCCTCAGCGCTTTATTTTTGTTTGTCCAGTTCTGGCACTGGGTGAGTGTGTCCCCAAGCTTGGTGGTGGGGATGGGCACTGTCATAGTTTCTGAGGATATCACTCATCCCAGCCACTCAAGTGTCTTTGTGGGTGGCACACACTTGGTCAGCAAGAGGCCGAGCCCGAGTGTCGCTGCAAGCTTGGTGAAGTCATTGTAGGCTGCCTGGGCCTCGTTGAGTGTGTGTGTCATGCCCACAAAGTCATCCAGGTAGCAGTGTATGTGGTGCCCCTTCTTTCATAGCAGGTAGACCACGGCATTGGTCATTCTGGTGCATGCCATTGATGATGTCCTGCATCCGAAAGGAGGGGGCTATGCCGGTGTAGTGGCTGCACTTCAGTGTGATGCCGAGTAGTGGGATAGACAAGGGGCTTGGGCAGAGCTGCTTGTATGCATGGGCAAGATCCACACACCACAGGTAGCAGCCCGAGCACAGGCGTGCACCCTCATTCGTTGCATTCGTCACACTGAGGAGGCTGTGTGAGCTCTCCTTCCTTGGTAGAACCCCTTTCTTATCCCGATGTTGACGCTGTTGTTTCTGCGCTAGCTGAGGTCGACAATGATGTGTCTGGTGGTGGTGTTCTATTTGGGGTCTGTCATCATCAGACTCATCTGTGACCTGGGTGCAAAGGGGAGCCCCGGGAAGTCACCCAATAGGGCTGCGTGTTGGAGCTCCCCAACACAAACCCAAACTCCAGGAACTCCATGACCTGCCCATTGTGGTATCCCACAAGGAGGCACCTCCAGGCACCAATGTTGAGGCCGGATGAGACAGGGATCCTGGCCTTCAAGTAGTTGGAGAGAGCTGTGAGTCTTACCTTCACATAACTTTCAAGGTACTCTGGATATCTGTCCCATAGTCCACAGGTTGGGTGTGGCCATATCCTGTGAAATATTGGCCTATAGCGCATGGGTGATGGGGATGGCCATGGCTCACCTTCTCTATCAGCAGCAACAAAAACATCAAAGAAATTATCAAAATGATCACTTAATTGTTCAGGTGGTTGACTTTCCCTCATATCTCCTTCACCGATTACTGATCCGGATGCTTGTCGGCGGTTGTGTAGGTCCCGATACTGTGCACTCACTTCGGTGGGAACGTGTCGCGTGACATGGGCGTGTTGTTGTTTACTATCAGCTGTCACTCCAGTGGCCATTGTTGTTATGGGGCCTGTGCTGGTTGGTGCATGTGCATGGCCGCCATCTTGGATGCAGCTTGGGGCCATTGGGGTTTCGGCAGGAACCTCGGCAGATTCGCCTGGTGGCCATCTTGGATGGCAGTTGGGGTTGGTGGGAGAATCACCATCCCTGCTGGTCAGCCATCTTGGATGGCTGTTGGCGGTTGTGGGAAGCTCCCCATCACCACCGATCGGGCGTCTTGAGGTGGCGGCGTTTTGAGCATGAGGTGTCACGCTGCTCATGGTGTAAACATTACATGTAGTCGAGGGTTCTATGTAACACACCCTACATCTGCCATTTTGTGAATTTTCGGAAGGATTTCCTCCTTCCCCTGTCAATAAACAATCACTCTCCCAGTCAGGGCCAGGCCTCACATCATTATTATTCACATTGTTTTTGGCAAAGGATGCAGTACGTGTTCTCCTGATTATCTCCCTCACACAGGCAGTACCTTGTGCAGGGGATACACAGTTCACAATACGATTATCGGCTGGAAGTTTACTCACTCTGAACATTTCTTGTGGTTCTTGGTCGTCGTGGTTATAGGAGGGTGGGGGGTTAAGGGGCTCCATGCTAGGTTCTCCATCCTTTGTAATGGAGCCGCACCTCAAAAACCCTCTCCTGACTGTTGCTCGTCTGTGCGCCAGTCTGTCCGGCTTTTTTCTCCTGGAAGCGTTTTTTATTTATACAGTCCTTTTCCTTGTGCAGATTAGCATAATGATACTTATTTGCACACCGTGCGCACACAATAAGGTCCTCTCTTGTCCAAGAATTATCCATGTTAAAAATAACATGTACAATTATTTCGCAGAGACCTGCAACCTCCCACTCACAACCATCATCCATCAACCACTGCCCCCCAAAAACCAACCACCATGCTCCCACAACCCACCCACCAATAACTTCATGTGATGAAGAGTTCAGGCGCAAAACTATGTAAATACCAATCCAAAAATGTAGTTTAAATCAAACATTTTTACATGAAAATAATTAAATTCCCCCTAATTACACTATTCATATGATCATATGGGTATGGAACAATGGGAAAAAAAAGGAATATAAAAGATCTATTACAACTTTTTGTAGGTTTGATTCCAATGTTTATCTCCATTTTTGGATTGGCGTTTACATGGTTTTGCGCCTGAACTAACCATCACTAGCTAGTCACCACCACCCACCCACCATCACCTGCCCACCATCACCCGCCCACCATCATCCGCCCACCACCACCGACTATGAACAACCACCGGACCAGATGGGATGGCTGAATGAGTTAGAGCGTCCGTCTCCCATGCTGATAGATCATGGGGTCGTGGTTTCGAACCCTGGTCGAGTCAGACCAATGACTTAAAAATTTATACTTGTCGCTTCCTAGCCAGGCGCTGGGCATTATTAGGACAGGGCAAGGACTGGTGTGCTCAGTGTCAGGATAATGTGACTGAGTGGGATACCAGGTCATGGTGCTGGCGGCCTGGTTTCCCAGTGAGACAGCATGAGTGCGCACTGTCACAAGTTGGTACCCGTCCTGATATGACCTTAGATGTTGCTAGGATGTAAAAGAACAACAAACAAACAAACCACCATCCAACAACACCCAACCACAAATAGCATCATCACCTACAATGAACCAACCACCAATAGCTATTCACCACGACTCACCCATCATCACCCGCCTACCACCACCCACTATGAACAACCACCATCCAACGACAACCAACCACGAATAGCATCATCACCTACAATGAAGCAACCACCAATAGCTATTCACCACGACTCACCCATCATCACCCGCCTACCACCACCCACCATGAACAACCACTATCCAATGACAACCAACCACAAATAGCATCATCACCTACAATGAACCAACCACCAATACCCGCATACCACCACCCACTATGAACAACCACGATCCAACAACAACCAACCACAAATAACATCATCACCTACAATGAAGCAACCACCAATAGCTATTCACCACAACCCACCCACCATCACCCGCCTACCACCACCCACTATGAACAACCACCATCCAACGATAACCAACCACAAATAGCATCATCACCTACAATGAAGCAACCACCAATAGCCATTCACCACAACCCACCCACCATCACCCGCCTACCACCACCCGCCATTAACAACCACCATCCAATGACAACCAACCATGCATAGCATCATCACCTACAATGAAGCAACCACCAATAGCTATTCACCACAACCCGCCCACCATCACACCACCACAACACAACCCAGCATCCACAACACCCCATACACCAACCCTCTCCCCCCACCCCCGCGAACCACCAATCAAGACCCCCACACCCAACCCCCACCTGTAACCCTCAACCCACTCACCCACTCAGAACTTCGGATTTAAGTTTAACTCTATCGGTGTCAATTGAAGAGGCTTCATCCAATTCGAGGCTGTAACTTGTAAGTGTAAGTATAAGTGGCCCACCTAGCCGATGAATAGCAAGCAAACCCTGGCCCCGCCACCCCGGCGGGCAGGCCAGATGGGATGGTCGAAAGAGTTGAGCGTCCCGTCTCCTGTTTTAGGAGATTGGGGGATCCAAACCCATGGGCTTGTCGCTTTGAACCCTGGGAAAGTCAAACCAGTTACTTCAAAATTGATACTTGTCACTTCATAAGTCAGCCACTCGGCATTCTTAGAATAGGGCAAGGACTGGTTGGCTCAGTGTCAGGATAATGTGACTGGGTGAGATATCAGTTTATGGTGCTGGTGGCATTGTCACCCAGTGGGGCAGCACTATAAAGTCACCATGAGCGTGCACAGTCACAAGTCGGTACCAGTCCTGATATGGCCTTAGATGTTGCTAGGACGTAAAGGAACATACAAACAAACCCCGGCGGGCTGGGGGGGGGGGGGGCGGGCGGGCGGACCGGCATCCCCGCGCTCCTTCGGCCCACAAGTGGCTACACGGCGGCCATTGTGACTGTGAGGTGGGCACGGGGACCAGGCCACTCGTTTTACAATGCGCCGCCGAGTGTGGGGCGGCCCGGGGACCGGTTCAACGAAAAGTCATATTTGTTCAGTGTTTATGTACAAGCGGAGGGCCGCCGATTCGGGATGGGGGACACGTCTGGGTGGGTTGTTATTCGTATTGCTGCGCATGCGCGGCGTGGACACACAGACAGACAGACGGACGCACAGACAGACGCGCAGACAGAGGCAGCTGACACGGACGGGGGAACTGAGCGCACCCAAAGACAAACACTTGGAATTTGCATAATTCATGAACTAACTGAAAGACCGTGTAGGGGGTGGCGGAGAGCCTGCGTGCGTGTGTGTGTGTGTGTGTGTGTGAGTGCAGGGGATGTAGGGGTGTGGGTGCAGGGGCAGGTGGAGGTGCGTAGGGAGTCCGTTCCGTTTGCGCGAGCATCCTCGCATTTCAATCCGTGGGAGGGCGCTTCTAGTCTTACTTGAGTGGGGTTTTTTTTGTAAATGCATTTTGTTGTTTTCTTTGCTACATACAGTGCACACCTGTTATTGTGGTCAGCCTTGATTGAGTGGTCTACTCTGTAAATACTTGGATTCTGCGTTAGTGTTTTGGTGGTCCCTGGGTAACGAATGGAGCTGGTACCTGGCGTCATTGCACACCTGGAAGTGGGGATTATGGCCCTCCCAGCTCTACCCTTCGCTGTACCTGCTTTACTTCAAACTCACGTTGACCTCCACACCCACCCACATCACACCTACACCCCCCGCTAAATAAACAAAGGGTTCCTCAAGGGAAAACTTAGTAATCTTCTTTCCATACATTCTGAAATGCTTGGCAGTGAAATTATGATACCAAATATTCTACATTGATAATAATACCACCACCTGTATGCTTGTCTGTCTTTTGTTTGTCTGTTTTTGTTTTACGTACTAGCAATATCCAAGGTCATATCAGGACGGGTACCGACTTGTAACAGTGCACACCCATGGTGACTTTATAGTGCTGCCCCACTGGGAAATCAGGTCGCCAACACCATGACCTATATCCCACTCCTTCACATTATATCCCACTCCTTCACATTATCCTGACACTGAGCCAATCAGTCCTTGCCCTATCCTAGTAATGCCAAGGGCCAGACTAGGAAGTGACAAGTATACATTTTTAAGTAATTGATTTGACTCAACCAGGGTTCAAACCCACAAACTCATGGGTTCGGACCCCCGATCTCTCATCTCCCAAAACAGGGGACGGATGCTCAACTCATTCGGCCACCCCGTCTGGTCTCCTGCATGCTTGTGTAACACTATAACAGTATGCATTACTACATTCTTATTAGGAACATGTGTGATTAAAGGCCCGTTTATAGTTTTGATGCGTGTAACACCTTAAACTTTACGTCGTTTGGGGGCCGTGTGATGGCACAAGATGGTGGGGACTGAAGGTGGCCGTGAAAGTCTGAATGCTTCGACACACATGGTCGCCAACGTCGACCGCAGTATATTTGTGCTGCGCAATGCTATGTCTATGCAGACCATTTATTTTTTCCAAAATTTGTTTAGAGCTTTCATTGGGTCGATTAAAAAGATTGTAATGTGTGATTGAGGATGAAGATCTGAAGTATTTAATTTAACCTAAGAGCAATTTTCTTTGAAAGGATTCAAAAGCAGAGTTAATAGTGAAAGTTGGGATATTCTGAGTGTCAGTCTGAACTGCCGACGTATGGAACGGTTGACCTTGAAAGTTCAACATAGTTGAACTCTGGTCAACGCTTGCGCTGTGTTGCGCTGGCTAATGCAATCAAGTGTAAAGTCTAAATGGGAATGTAAATGTAAAGTCTAAATGGGAATTTTGACTTGCGCGGTTTAGCGCCGTCTAGCGCCGTTACAAGTATGAACGGGCCTTTAAAATGATAATAGGAATCATCGTGATTGGGAATTTGTGTCATCAGCAACTTTTCTGATGGGGTTCTTGTGTAATTGTAAAATACAAAAGGGAATATTTGTGACTGTAAACTTGTCTCAGATAAACTATGATACACATTATTGTGATTCTGAACTTGTGTCAGATAGACTTAACGATGATAGGAAGGGTTGCGATTGTGAATTTGTGTCAGATAACATATGATACAATTATTGTAATTCTGAACTTGTCTCAAATGAACTGTGACACGAAGCATTGTGAACATGTGCCAGAACTCATTCAAAACCAGCAATCTGATTGTGATAATAAAGTGATACCCGACAATCTGACGTGCGCTGATGTCCATCCACTAATTGATAGACGAGATCACCATTCCGACTGCGCATGCGCCAAAAACGGCGTTGGCAGCAAAACAAATGCGTACAGTCATTGAGTTAGGCAATATGCATAGGGAATAACTTCGATTTTATTCAAAATAAATAGAAATACATAAGAATTTGGCATAATCATGTATGCACACATGCAATATATAATAATCTGATGAATATATATAAGACAAAACTAGCCATAGTTAAACATTTTGAGCTAAGAAACATACAATTCCACACAAACCAATCAGTCGCTTTACGGCTGATATCCACATCACCATTATTAATTCTTGTTCTAAATATTAAAATGCCAAATGTGTCAACATACACTTGTTTCAGAGAAATATATAACCAATATCTCATTAACCCTACTAATTTTCTTGTTCTACATATGTCATTAACTATAGAATATAAATAAAAACATTAACAAAATAAGTAAAACTGACTCTGGCTATGTCTCTAACACTAGTCTGAGTGACCAGATTTGTCTAAATCTAAATGCACATGGCATAAGGTATGCTGATTATATTGATGCAAATGCAATGCTGGATAAAAGGTTAATATCTTAATTTATTATATACATTTTTTTAATTGGTATTCTATGTTTCAAACAAGAGCTGAGATGAGCTGAAACTAGCACATTTCATAGCTGCACCCACACTATTAGCATGTGCCATGTGCTTCTCGTGGGTTTGATTTTCTTCTATGCATCCCACAATGCACCGCGCCGCTAGAATGGTGATGTAGTATATTACCCCCATAGCTGGGTGGATAAACGAGGTTCCACTGTATACATACCTACATACATATGGGTAAACTTTCCCGAATCATGCACTGCAGTGATTTCCGAGCAAATCAGATTGACAAAACACGGATGGCAAACTAGACATTTCAAGCTGCTATTGTAAACAGGGGAGAGAGAGCTTGTGTATTTTGTTTATACGCACGGGTTGTTTTGTACGTGTTCGGGAGGTCCACTCCTCGTGTCGTAAATCCACATTTCCGCTGACAGGTTTCTGTGGATTGGTTGGTCAGTTTGAGTTTGACGTCCTGGCAACATCTACGGTCATATCAGCAGGTTTCTGTGAAATAGGCAGCGTGCATGGGGCACATGATTATTTGGTTGCTTGGTTGTTGGAGTTCTACGTCCTAGCAACATATAAGGTCATAAACTCATATCAGGATTGGTACCGACTTGGGACAGTGAACACTCCTGGTTCAATGTACAAACTGTTCTTGTCCAATTCGATGACAGGACACCAGCTGTCAAGATAACATTGGTCTTGGTGCAGAGTTGTCTTTTGAATACAGATATCACTGTAACCTCAGAAGTTTCTGAGGGGTAGAACTGTCATATAATCAATCAATCAAGTTCAAATTACCGTGTGTACGTACACTGTCTTAATGTTGACAGGCAATGGGGTTTGCAAATAGCTTGTTTATTCAATGCCTGCCCGTGGGGAAATATCTGGATGTTCACCACGACGACACCCGTGAGAGTGGGTGATGTAGGGTGCTGTGCATACGGCAGGATTCACCCAGATACTTAAATTCTCACACAGACAATTCACACAGGCAGCGACCGGGTTTGCATGCAAATGTGATGTGTAGTTTGTTGATTCGTGGAGTTTTACATCCTGGCAACTTCTAAAGTCATATGAGGATGGGTACCGACCTGTGACAGTGCGCACTCATGGCAACTTTACCTCGCTGGGAATTCAGGCCACTGGCATCATACCGCCAGCACCATGACCAGATATCCCACTGAGTCACATTATCCTGACTCTGAGCTAACCAGTTCTTTCCCTATCCAACCGGGCGCGGTGGCCGAATCGGTAGAGCACAGGCCTCGCATGCGGAAGATCGGGAGTTTGCGAGTTTGGTTCCCGGTCGAGTCCAACCGATGACTTAAAAATTGATACCTGTTGCTTCCTAGCCTGGTGCTCGGCATTATTAGGATAGGGCAAGGACTGGTTAGCTCAGTGTCAGGATAATGTTACTGAGCGGGATATCGGGTCATGATGCCAGCAGCCTGATTTCCCAGTGGGGCAGCACTATAACATTACCATGAGTGCGTACTGTTACAAGTCGGTATCCATCCTGGTATGACCTTAGATGTTGCTAGGACGTAAAACAACAACAAACAAACATCTTTCCCTATCCGATTAATGCCAAAGCGCCAGGCTAGGAATCAGCAAGTATCAATTTCTTTGGTTTGACTGGATTAGGAATTGAACTCCAAACCTTCCGTGCTCTACTGATTCGGCGCCCGGTAAAGTACGATATATAAGTTGTACGTGATAATAAAGGCACACAAGGGAACTATATTATTATTGCCATTATTGATACTCTACATACTACTCCGATCAATCCTAACCCCACGTTAGGGCCAGTGGTGGCACCACAGATCTCATCTGTCCCCAACGGACGCTCCTACTGTTCATTCACACTGATCATTTTTCTTTTATATGTGTGTGTGCACCGACCAGGTTGGGATTCACTTATATGTATATGTATGTATATATATGATTGTATATATAGATATATATGTATATCACTGGCTGTCTTTGGAAATGTTGCGCCTAGAGGAGGATGGAAACCCATGCCTCTTACATTGCGGGGCTGGCAAACTAACCATTACACTACCTAAGCTCCCTGATGCAATCACCCTATACATGAATATCTGCTGTCTATGCGGCTCCTTGCCAGACCAGATGGGGTGGCCAAATGAGTTGAGTGTCCGTCCCCTGTTTTGGGAGATCGGGGGATCCGAACCCATGAGATCATACGTTCGAACCCTGGTCGAGTCAAACAAATGCCATGAAATTGATACATGTAGCTTCCTAGCCTCGCACTCGGCAATATTAGGATAGGGCAAGGACTCATTCGTTCAGTGTCAGGATAATGTGACAGTGGGATATCAGGTCACACAGTTGGCGGCCTCATTTTCCAGTGGGGCAGCACTATAAAGTCGTCATGAGTGCACACTGGCAGAAGTCGGTACCCGTCCTGAGATGACCATAGATTTTGCTAGGATGTAAAGCAACAACAAACAAATACCAACAGACCTGAGTGTTCAGGAGAGACTATACCACTCCTAACCAAGGGATTGTCTGTCTTTTAAATAGTTTATCTCCAGATGTCGCTTGATGCTCATAATTACATACATACAGGCAATACCGTATAACCCCGTTAAACCAAGTTCAGTTAAACCAAACAATCGGTTAATCCAAACTTTTTTCGGCGGCTTGGCAAAATACTGTATATACATAGAAAAACAATAACCAAAGGTTCCGCACACATTGGATATTACATGTGCAATACATGCTTACTCAATGTAAAAGTCAAAGCCAAAGCTCGGTTAAACCAATGATAGGCTAATCCAAACAAATTTCTAGGGTCCCTTCAAGTTTGGTTTAATGGGGTTATACTGTAATTGGGCAATATTTCCCATCTGCCAAAGAACCTCCCACAACACTTAACCTACTGTATGTATGCGTATGTAAATGTATTGTCTGTATGTGTAATTATGAGCATTAAATGACTTATGGACATAACACATTTAAACAAACTTAAGCCGTGTTTACACGGGCAATTGTGAAGCGAATTAGGCAAATCAATTTATATGAAGCGATGTAGTGGCGCGTTTACACGGACCGAGTTTGAAAGTGTTTCGGTGCCAGGAACCAGCACCCTTAGTTTACTTGTAGCCGGTGAGCACTGCTATTTTACCCTATCGCCGCCTGGCAACCAGCTGAATCGCTTCATATAAACCACCTGGCAAGGTGGATTACATAAAGTGAATCATATGAAGCGAATCAGCCCTAATCCGCCTCAGAGTCGCGTTTATACGGTGAATGTGAGGCGAACTAGGCAAGGCGATTTATATGAAGCGATTTAACTCTCCCGTGTAAACACGGCTATAGTAATGCAAGGGAACAGGTGTAGTAGTTTGCATTGGTATCACACTCACAGTGCTAGCAAGGTAGGCGTGGATAGGGTGATTGCGTCAGGGAATCTAGATATAATATCTTAGTTTCATTGTCCATGTACAATCTCATTATGGCCCCTCCTCGTGAAGTGATATTATTATTATTGACTTATATGAAATACGTAGTGTCAATGGGGGGTGTGTGTGTGGGGGGGAGGGGGGGGGGCTCCCCTGCCCGCCTGGCGTCTGGGGCACCGGGGCGCTAGGCGGGGGCGCGGAAGGTGTGCGCACGCCTGCGCGTGAAGCCGCTCGCTGATTTCCGGCACGCCAGCAGCAAAGTGGAGGCTGGCCCGGGGCCGGTGTCGCGGTTACAGTTCTCAACCAGTTTCAGTTCTCAACTGTCGCCATCGTAGCAGCTCTCACAGGCTAAGTACAACTCATTTATGGTATATTAGCACTCATAAAGTCATATACTTTGCTTTTGCTGTTGATGTGTGTGTGTGCTGATTTCTAATGTGTAAATCACTCTAAAACCGCTGCTGAGTTTAGTAGTTCATTTTTTACGCATGCGCAGATGGCGCTGTTGGATTTAGACGCATGTGCAGAAGTGATGTTGAGAACTGAACCTGGTTGAGAACTGAAACCGCGACACCGGGTTGCGGTTCTCCCCAAGCCTGGTTGTGGCCGGGGCTGGTTGTGGCCGGGGGAAGAGAAGTGGAGCAAGGAAACAGTGTTTGGGTATGTAGGGTGCGCACGCAGGCATGAATAATTAAAATCTCATCACCACCTGATCCCACGCCACACACCCTACACTGGAGTAACTCGGCAGTCTCTGCCTCACATGCACCCCCCCCCCCCCAACACACACACGCGCGCACACAGGTGTGCGCATACGCAGAGGCAGACGCACACATGCACACACATATATGCACATACAGATGCACACTAACACGCACACACAGAGTTGGTTGGTTGTTTACTGGAGTTTTACGTCCTGGCAACATCTGAGATCATAGCAGGACGGGTACCGAGTTGTGACAGCACCCACTCATAGCAACCTTTTATAGTGCTGCCCCACTGGGAGACCAGGCCACCGGCACCATGACCCGATATCCCACTCATTCACATTATCCTGAGACTGAGGCTAACCAGTCCTTATCCTATCCTAATAATGCCGAGCGCTTACTAGGAAGTGACAAGTATCAAGTTTTTTAAGTAATTGGTTTTATTTGACCAGGGTTTGAACTTGTTTGTTTGAATCCCGCAATCTACCAACAGAGGAGACGCACGCTCAACTCATTTGGCCACCCTGGTCTGGTCAGACACGTGCACACAGAGATAGATGCACGTGAGAAGCGAGTGGCACCCTACGTTGCTGGTCTATCGTAATGACCTTTGACATACTGATGACGTCACTTCGGAGTTTGTCATATTCACCTGTGATTATTCGCTTTGTGTTCGCTGGCTTTTATTGATGTAGTCCCCCGGCCCAGCTCTAAAAGAAAAACAATAAGTAGTACAGTACTTCCCCGTTAAACCAAACTCGGTTAAACTAAACTATCGGTTAATCCAAACTTTTTTTCGACGGCCCAGCAAAATACTATCATTTATCATATAAAATGGTTGGTTAAACCAAAGTCAGTTAATCCAAAGTATCCGTTAATCCAAACAAAATTGTCGGGCCCCAGGCCACTTCCAGTACGGTTAAACCAAACTTTCATGTGGTTATAAGGTTATCTGAGACTTGTATAGGATAAATGGTAGTATTTTGCCGGGCCGCCAAACAAAGTTGGGATTAACCGATCATTTGGTTTAACCAAGCTTGGTTTAACGGGAGTATACTGTATATACATAAAAAACAATAATCAAAGTGTCCACATACATTGTATATTACATTCATGATGCAACTGCGTTTTTGCCAAAGCCAAGTCAAAGTCGAGCCAAAGCTCGGTTAAACCAATGATCGGTTAATCCAAACAAATTTCTATGAAACCTTCAAGTTTGGTTTAACGGGGTTATACTGTAATAGGGTTGGTGAGTGGAAAAGGTGTGTGGACCGCTGTCGCTTCAAGGAGTGAGCTGAGAGCGGTGAGTGTGGGATGGGATGGAGTAAAGGTGTGAATGAATGCTGGCCAATCAGGGTCGCGTTCAACTGGGTGCCTCAGAGGAACCTCGGAGAATTTTCAAATATTGTGCTATTCTGAACAGCAGTTTAGCTGCGGATGTTTAGAAAAATGGCACCCTCCATAACGTGCACTTCCTGCTGCTCAGTTCGCATGCGCAACCGGATATTTTGAGCACCCAATTTTCACTTTTTGTATATGCTAAAGACATGACAGTCTCTTCATCTATTCTTCCTCTTATATCTCACAATTGTATGTGCATTTCTTTAGTGACGATGTAGTCAGGATTCTGATTCTAAGAAAAGTACTTTTTTAAATAGACCATGGTAATTCACTAGTAAAAATGACTAATTCCAGAATACAAGCAGCAAAATGTTATAGGCAACTCAGAGGAAATGCAATGTTTATATCCTAGCAACATCTAAGGTCATATCAGAACGGGCACCGACTCATAACAAAGCACACTTATGGTGACTCTATAGTGCTGCATATATATCCCACACACTCATATTATCCCGACACTGAGCCAACCAGTCCTTGTCCTATCCTATTAATGCCGAGCGCCAGGCTAGCTAGCAACAAGTATCAATTTGATATAAGTCATTGTTTTGATTCGGCTGGGATTCGAACTCCCGACCTTCCGCACGAAAGGCCTGCACTCTACCGCTCCAGTTTGCCATGCAACACAAGGGTACTTTGTCACATGGTTGTGATATACAGTGGCAACACTTTTTAATTCATCTTTATGAGTCGCGTTCCCGCCTTTCTGTGCAACTCTTTATACACATTTAGACAGACACCCGCCCTCACACACACATTTAGACAGACACCCGTGGAGCAGGGTTCAGTAAACTAAATAATGGTCAGGCCGCGTTCCTGACTGTGGCGCGGCAAGCTGGAGAGAAAAAGGCATTGCAGGCCTAATGTTTCTTCCAGGCGAGGCAACTGGTCCCGTGGGAGGCGGCGACGATTGCCAGGCAGGAGCGTGGACGGGCGGGGGACGGGCAGGGACAGCCGGGAGGGGGGACGGGGATGGGGCGCGGGCGGGCGGGGCGGGCGGGGCGGAGACTTGGGGGGGGGGGGGGGGGGCGGGGGGGGGGGGGGGGGAAACTGGGGGGGGGGAAGAGACGGGGGACCGAGGGTACGGGGTGGAGCGAGTGTGGGACGACTGAGAATTGGGGGGGGGGGGGGGGGGGGGAGAGGCGGGAGACGGCCGAGGGCGAGCGGGGACGTGGGGGGGGGGGGGGGGGGGGGCAGGGTGAGGCTGAGAGGCGACGGGGGAACGGGGTCGCATGGCGGGGATGGGAGGTGGGGAGGACTGGGGATGACGAGGGATCGGGAGAGGGCAGGGATGGAAAGTGGAACGGCGGGGACGGGCGGGGATGCGGGAATGAGTGGGATGCGGGGGAGGAGAGGGTGGGGATTGGGTAGAGACGGGCAATGAAGGGCAAGGACGGCGGGGGAGGGGACGGGGGGGGGGGGCGAAGACGGGGCTCCAGCGGGGACGGGCGGCGGGCCGGGGGGTTGGCGCCGGTTAAAGGAATGGGTGATGTTATTGCTCTCGCGGGTTAAAGAATGATGCATCTTGGACGCAGTCGACGAACGCTGGCCTGGTTGACTGCGCGTGCGCAATGGGTGTTGGGACGGTGGTGGTGGTGGGGGGGGGGGGGGGGGAGAGCGGGGGTCGCAGAAGGAGGTGGAGGAGGATGTGGTGGGGGTGGAAGAAGTGGGGTATAATTGGAGACGAAAGTGGGGGAGGAGGAAAAGGTGGCGAGGGAGGAGCATGTGGGGAGGAAGAAAAGAAGGAGGAGGAAAGTGTGGAGAGAGGGAGGAAGATGTTGGGGATGAGGAGGAGGAGGAGGAAAGGGGGTGTGAGGTGCAGGGAGAGGTGGGAAGAAGAAATGCAGCCAAGTAGGAGGTGAGAATGGGCAGAGGAAAGCTGGAGGTGGAGGGCCATGTGGTTAGAGGTGGTGTAGGTGGAGGAGTGGAGGAAGAAGAAAAGGTGGCGAAGGAGGAGGAAGTTGGGAGGAGAAGGAGGAGGGGGAGGAGGAGGAGGAAGGGGGTGGAGGTGGAGGAAGAGATGGTAGATGTGGAGGAGCTGGAGGAGGCGGAGGAAGAAGAGGTGGCGCTTTTACCTATTCGATCACTCTGCTACATTGGTTGGTTGTTGGGTTGCCCCACAGGAATACCAGGCCACCAGGCCACCAGCACCATGACCTGATATCCCACTCAGTCACATTATCCTGACACTGAGCCAAGCAGTCCTTGTCCTATCCTAATAATGCCAAGCGCCAGACTAGGAAGCAACAAGTATCAATTTTAAAGTCATTGGTTTGACTTGACCAGGATTAAAGCTCACGACCCCACGATCTACCAACACGGGAGACAGACGCTCAAACTCTAACTGTGTGTGTGATCAGGTCATGGTGCTGGCGGCCTGGTATTCCAGTGGGGCAGCACTATAGAGTTTCCATGCATGCGCACTGTCACAAGTCGGTACCCATGCTGATATGACCTTAGATGTTGCTAGGATGTAAAACAACAATACATACATACATACATACATACATACATACTTACATACATGCATACATACCTTGTATATGTGATGTCCTATACACAAATAGCCTGAAGTGAGACTTCTAACTATGTGTAGTCTCTGTGGCCTAGTGGTTAGAGTGTTGGCCTTGTAATCTGAAGTTGTTTGGTGGTGTGGGTTCAAGCCCCATACACAGCAGAACCTTATTTACATTCATCAACAAAAAAACGTTTTTCATCTATATCTGTTTCTCATTGAATTATGCAATGTAATTGTACTAACATATATTTTACATTACACAAATATATTTCCTGATTGAAAATACCCCAGTTTTACTCTCCCTTCTCTCCACTCACCCATCCATTTTTAAAACAACAGCTGGTGAAGTGGGTCCCCTACTCTCCCAACACATATTTGGTTCTTTAAACATAAACACCAAACAAGGTTGTGCTTGGAGAGCATTTGTCGGAGTACAGTTCCCATCGCCAGCGACCTATATCTGGTCCCTTTGAGTTAATATGATCCGTAGAGAATAGGGAGGGATAGGGAGAAGGAAATGGCAGAACAGGAGGGATAGGGACAATGAAGATAAGGGGTGTTGGAGGAGCAGCACTGCATGCAGGGACAGGGGGGGGGAGGAGGAAATGAGAAAATGGGGCGGGTGAGAAAGTGGAGATGGGGACGATGGGGACGAATGGGTTAATGGAGGGAAGCATGAGAAGGGGTTGGATCAGAAAGGAAGAGAAGAAATATGTATGCGCAGGGAAAGGGGAGTTAGAAATCGGGGGTATTTGAGGAAAAGGGATGTGGGCACAATAGTAGGGGAGGAGGAAGGAAGGTCGAGAAGGGCGAGAAGGGGAAGAAGGGGAAGAAGGGAAGAAGGGGAAGAAGGGGGTAATGGAGGGAAGCATGAGAAGGGGTTGGATCAGAGAGCAAGAGAAGAAATATGTAAGCACAGGGAAAAGGGATGTGGGCACAAAAGTAGGTGAGGAGGAAGGAATGTGGAGAAGGGCGACAAGGGGAAGAAGGGGAAGAAGGGGAAGAATGGAAGAAGGGGAAGAAGGGGTTAATGGCGGGAAGGATGAGAAGGGGTTGGATCAGAGAGGAAGAGAAGGTGGTAAGCGCAGGGAAAAGGGCAGTTACAAATTGGGAGGATTGGAGGAAAGGAATGTGAGCACAGTGTGGGAGGAGGAAGGAAGGTGGAGAAGGGCGAGAATGGGGAGAAGGGGTTAATGGAGGGAAGGATGAGAAGGGGTTCGATCCGAGAGGAAGGGAAGAAATATGGAGAGTTACAGGGAAAGGTGAGTTACTAATTGGGAGAATAGGAGGAAGGGGGTGCGGGCACAGTAGGGGAGGAGGAAGCAGAAGCTGAGAAGGTGGTCTAATTTAAATCTAAACCACGTTGCACAGACCCTATACACCAGCCCTGGGGGAAGGCCTGCTTCCTGTGTGGGGGTGGGGGTGCGGGTGCGGGTGGGGGAGTGGTGGAGGGGGGTTGGACGTGGCGGAGCGGCTATGATCTATATATGCACATATACCCCCTAGCACACACACACATACGTACATACATACATGTACACACGTGGGTGAGACACAGTGATAGATCACGCGGCTACTGAGACAGGCGGGGGTGGGTGGGGGCGTACGGTGGTGGGTGGGGGGAGCAGATCGTATACACCACCAGAGGGCCTGCAGCCGTGATACCCCATACCAGACCCACTTAGAATATTGCGAGGCCTGTCACAGAAATTAGCCCTCAAAGACGCGGCCATTTTGTTTATTAATTTAATATAGCTGCTGCCCCAAAGCGCCTGTATGAAGGCCGAGTGCTGCAGAGGTGGTGGTGGTGGTGCTGGTGGTGGTGGGGGGGGGGGGGCAGGGGGGTAGGCGCCAACATCCCTGGGCTAAGAGGGTAGAGGCAGACACTATCGACTTATCCCCAACTCAGCGCATTTGTCAACAAATCAACCGACAATCGGCGCCAAAATCAAAATAAATCCCAAGAAGGCCTCCGCGAAATTCCCTCCCCTCCCTCCCCTCCCCTCCCCTCCCTCCTACCACCACCAGCCCACCCACCCACATCCATCCCGGACTGCAATGAAATTGAACCATCGAACCGCGCTTTGGCAATGTTATATAAGCATGGTTGGTGAGTACCCTCAGGTTGAGGGGGTATTATATAATGTTAATGTTGTACACTATTGTTGCTATGAAAGGGATATACCGGGTGTGGTGGCCGAATCGGTAGAGCGCGGGCCTCGAGTGTGGAAGGTTGTGAGTTTGGTTCCCGGTCGAGTCAAACCAATGACTTATCAAATTGATGCTTCTCGCTTCCTAGCCTGGTGCTCGGCATTAATAGGATAGGGCAAGAACTGGTTAGCTCTGTGTCAGGATAATGTGACTGAGTCTGATATCAGGTCATGGTGCTAGTGGCCAGATTTTTCAGTGGGATTGCAGTATAAAACTTGGGTGTCAGTCCACGCTGACACTCAAACACATTTTACTAAGTTGCGTTGATTTGTTGGCCTTGCGCCAACAGTTCTACACTGCAGACAGTATGCATGACCTTTTTACTATGGTAAAACAGAAAAAAAATTCTGCCTTTTTGAGGGCAGCTGGACTGTACCACCTCATATAGTTTACTAAATAGATTCTATCAATTATTAATCAAACTTGTCCTTTTCTATGGGAATTTGTTTCCCTTGACCACAAATATATGATTGTGAGCTTTCTAATTTAATGAGTGTCTATTGCCACATAATTGATTGCCTGCTTTTACATGTAAAAGCGATGGTTTGAACAAAAAACTAACATTTCTCGCCGTGAATATGGTCTATGCTGACGACACGGCATAAAGCAACCACCAATCAATCAATCAATCAATCAAGCAGTATAAAACATGAGTGGTTTGCTTTCTGGCAGTTTTCAGTCGCATTGTCACACTGAACGCTGCAAATCTGCAACACAGTATGGGCACCGCTGAAAGCCGTACGGTCCCATGGCTTCCGATGGGTAGTGGTCCCAAGATGTGTGCACTGTGACAAGTCGGTACCCATCCTCATATGACCTTAGATGTTGCCAGGAAGCAAAACGCCAACAACCAACCAAACAACAAAAGGGATTGTTGGTAAATGGGGGTTCCTTATGGGGTTCTATTAATTAAGGTCTATCTATACTCACCCTCTCCTTAATCACTGAGTCTTGGAGGCTGCGTGGCTAATTTTATCGGGGGTTGGCATGGGGGTTGGGCGGGGGGAGGTATGTTGAAGGGGTGGTGGGTTGGGTGGGGGGGGTGGGGGAGGGCGTGAGTAAACAGCGTCTAGAAGAGGGCGCCACCCGTCATGTCGCTCAGCACCAATCACCAAAGGAGGTGGAGCTGGGTGTAGGGGGGTGGGTTGGGGCGGGGGGGTGGTGGTGGGGGTGGGGGCGGGGGCAGCAGGGGGGGGGGGGAATAGGTAAAGATCGATGAAAAATTAATAGCCAGGCAATTAAGGAGCTTCAATGTCGATGTGGGCAGGAGAAAGGCGCACAGGGAACTGAGTCTTAAAGGGGCAGTTGTGAGAGGGATGGAGGACTGGGTTGTTTTAAAGGGTTGGTTGTTTTAAGGGGGTGGTTGTTTTACAGGGGTGGGTTGGGGAGTGCGAGGGAATGGGTGGTTGTTTTAAAGGGGTGGTTGGTGGGCGAGGGGGCTGGGCTATTTAATGGGGTGGTTGTTTTAAGCTGGAGGATAGGGGTGGGTTGTTTTAAAGGGGTCATTGTTTTAAAAGGGTGGCTGGGGGCATGGGACGGATGTTTTCAAGGGGTGGTTCGGTTAAAGGTGTCATTGTTTTATAGGGGTGGTTGGGGTCATGGGACAGATGTGTTCAAGGGGTGGTTGTGTTAATGGGGTTGTTGTTTTCAAGGGGGGATGGGGGGCATGGGACATATGTTTTCAAGGGGTGGTTGTGTTAAAGGGGTTGTTGTTTTCAAGGGGTGGTTGGGGATGTGGGATGGATGTTGTCAAGGGGCGGTTGTGTTAATGGGGTCGTTGTTTTAAAGAGGTGGTTCGGGGCGTGGAATGGATGTTTTCAAGGGGTTGTTGTGTTAAATGGGTCGTTGTTTTCAAGGGGTGGTTGGGGGTGTGGGCCGGATGTTTTCAAGGGGTGGTTGTGTTGAAGGGGTCATTGTTTTCAAGGGGTGGTTCAGGTGTGGGGCGGATGTTTTCAAGGGGTGGTTATGTTAACGGGGTCATTGTTTTAAAGGGGTGGTTGGGCGGGGGTGGGGCAGTTGTTTTCAAAGGTTGTGTTAAAGGGGTGGTTAGTGGGCGGGGGAACTTGGTTATTTTAAAGAGGTGGCATTTTTAAAGAGGAGGTTGGGGGACAGGGTTGTTCTAAAGGGGTGGATGTGGGGACGGGGGCCTGGGTTGTTTTAAGGGGGTGATTGAGGGGGGTCGGGGGAAGTGGGTTGTTGTAAAGGGGTGGTTGGGGGGATGGGAGGATTGGATTGTTTCAATTGGGTGGTTAAAAGGGTGTTTTGCTGGACGGGGGATGATGGGGTTGGGTTGTTTTAGAGGAGTGGCTTCGGGTATGCGGCGATTGGGGTTGTTGATATGAAAAGGGGTGGTAATAAGTAAAGGGCTGTGAGGGCGATGTGGTGGTAGTGTGTAGAGTTAGTAATACGAAAAGGGAAGGGGTGGAGGCGGTGGGGGTCAAGGTTCATCTAAGTTCCAATAAATCTGGCAGTGCTAAGCATGCGGAGAAATTACCCATATGACCAAAGTAAAGGAAGTGGTTGTTGTCGTGACTTGGTGACTTGGTGATATACTAACGGGGTGTGACTGTAGTAATTAACGTTGATACCAATGGTAGTGGCAGTGATGTAGTATATATATATATATATATATATATATATATATATATGTGTGTGTGTGAAGAGTTCAGGCGCAAAATGACATAAACGCCAATCCACAAATGTAGCTTAAATAAAAGATTTGTACCTGAAAATAATTTTAATTCTCACTAACGCCACGTTTCATATGATCACATGGTTATTGAACAATGAATAAAAGAGTCGGAATATGAAAAAATTTAAGTTTTTGAGGGTTTGGTTCCAATGTTTATCTCCATTTTTGGATTGGCGTTTACATGGTTTTAGGCCTGAACTCTTCATGCATATATATATATGTGACGTATAGCAAATTATGCGAGTATAAAAATATGAAGGGAATTGTTTCCATTATATATTATATTATTTTATTAAGCTAAGATTCCATACTATACTTTAGAAGCTAAATGTATTGTTATTCTCCATTTGATTCCGCACTTGACTGGTGGCGCCACTGTCGGCCCACCTCCCCTCCAACGGGTGTCGCGTCGACAAGTGTCAGTCGCATGTGATATAATATATGATGTGTTAAAGGGCTAAAGGGTGATGATAGCGGGGAGCCGAGATGGGGTAACGGTTAGCACACTATCCCATAATAGAAGAGAGGTGTGTGTTCGAATCCTGCTCTGACTTCTGAGCACCATACCTCCCATCTGCATCACCCCCCCCCCCCCCCCCCACACACACACTCATATACACACACTGTTCCTAACGTTAAAGTTGCATAGTCCGATGCTTTTGAATTTCTTACATTTTCTGACATAAATACATTATGCTAATCATTATTGTCTACTTTAGTTTAGATTGAAGTACTTTATATTTTAAATGGCTAACTTTGTAGATATTTGATGTCAAAACCTGCTAAATTAATTTTGGCAGGCACACCAAAACTCTGGCACCATAGACTTCAGTAGCAACAGGTTCTATTAAATTGACTTATTACAACCTTTTATGAAGCAAAGCGGGTTTAATAAGTGTGCCAGTGTCAAAGTTGAATATGTAGAACGATGTCTATATAAATGTTTTGCTTTTGAAAATTTGATGTTTTCATCGGACTATGCAACTTTAAAGGGCTGCAATGGTGGTGGCCCAGGGAGTGGTGGTGCAGAGTTCTATTTACAGAGCGTTGCTATATTGACCACACCCTTCCCATTAAAGCTGCATAGTCCGATGAAGCATCAAATTTTCAAAACCAAAATAATTCTATAGATTTGACTCTACATATCTAATTTAGATACTGATGCACATATTAAGCATTTAGTGCCACATAAAAGGGAACACTGAGACAATTTGATAGAACCTGTTACTGTTGCCGCCTATGGCGTCAGAGTTTTGGCGTGCTTGCCAAAACTAAGTTTACATGTTTGAATTTCAAATATCTCAAAACTTATCCATTTAAAATCAAATTTACTTTAACCTGAAATAAGCTAGATTATAATGATCAATTTAATATATGTATCTCAGAAAAATTACTGAAACGCAAAACCATCAGACTATGCAACTTTAAGTTAAAGCTGCATAGTCCGATGAAATCATCAAATTTTCAAAACGAAAACAATGATCGAAATTTGATTCTACATATCTAGGCTAAGATACTGATGCACTTATTAAGCATTTGTCGCCACACAGAAGGGAATGGTCAGGCAATTGAATAGATCATGTTACTGCAGAATGCTATGGTGTCAGAGTTTTGACAAGCATGCCAAAATTAAATTTGCATGGTTGCACTTCAATTATCTCAAAAGTTAGCCACTTAAAATAAAAGTTACTTCATGCTAAAGTAAGGTACATTATAACGATCAACCTAATGTGTTTATCTCAGAAAATTTCTGAAACTCAAAACCATCGGACTATGCAACTTTAATAAGAAGAAAGACTCCCTCCATTTTGCCTTGGGGCGGAGACATCATCAACTGGTGGCAATTACCATCAGCCACCTTGTTAGACGCAGGTAAAACCACGCCCTCCTGCACCCTGCGTGCGTGTGGCCGACGCCTGGAGGTACCAGCTCAACCCGGGCCCTCCCCACCTTTTTTTTCTTTCTTTTTTTTTCTTTTTCTTGAAGATTCATCATGGATAAGTCTGAATAGACTTGTTTTCACCATTAGACAGTTTGTCGATAGAAAGCCCGAGCCTACACTTTTACCGACCCAAGGAATTTTTAACCTCCCACACCACATAGACATGGTATGAGAGCAACTGGATTTTGATGACGCTGTAAGTTATACACAGCAGTGGAAATCCAAATTGGCAGAGGTGGGGGCACAGGGAATCGAACCACTGACCTTCAGATTAGGAGTCCGACCTAGAAAAAAGTCAGCCACTCTAACCACTCCGCCACAGAGAACACCACGTACAGGCAGCACAGCCAGCCTTCTAAGTCAGGCGTGAGTTCGAATCCCAGCCGAGTCAAACCAATGACTTATCAAATTGATACTTGTCGCATCCTAGCCTGGCACTCAGTGTTAATAGGATAGGGCCAGGACTGGTCGGGACAGTATCAGGATAATGTGATTGTGTGGGATATTGGGTCATGCTGCTGTCGGCATGGTCTCCCAGTGGGGCAGCACTAGTATTAAGTCGCTATGAGTGTGCACTGTCACAAGTCGGTACCCGTCCTGGTATGAGCTTAGATGTTGCTAGGATGGAAAACAACAACAAATGAACAATACAAGTGTTACTACTTGGTGGGGCCTTAAAGCTGCTTAATCTGCTGAAAACATAAATTTTTCAAAACCAAAATACTTACCTAGACATGCTCCACTTAGACGCTGGTGATGTTGATATAATGTAAACCACTTTCAGGTTCCGTGATAAAATGTCGATGCGCATTCCTTGGTTGTCGATTGGTCACGATGATGACAGCAACTCATCATTTGTTGTCAACCCGTCGATGACCGATGAGTCCAATTTGTGCTTGGAATGTGCGGTAGCATGTTGGACATATGTTTGTAGCTGCAGTCAGAGTCTGGTGGGTGAAGCAAACAACTTACAAGCATAGAGAAGTAGGAGTGGTGGGGGACGGGGGGGGGGTCTTGAAAAAGTAAATGTCTTTGTACAATAGACTACATCACGGCTCCGACTGCGCATGCGCTGAAAACGGCCTTGGGAGCAAAGCAAAGCCATACGGCCATTGAGTTTGCCGATACACGGATTGAAAAACGTCAGTTTTATTCAAAATTAATAGAAATCCAAAACTCTAACCTTATCAATTTAATATAATATTTTTGTTAAACATGTTTTCTATATGTCTTCCAAGCGGTTTGCGCCTAGGTGGTGTGGTTTTATCAATATTTTACTTTTTCTGTATGGAGATTGCTCACTGCCATTGACAATGCAGTGAGTACTCTGGTTATGGCTCTAACACTAATCTGAGTGCCTAGATCTTTCTAAATCTAAATGCACATGGCATAAGATGTGCTGATTATATTGATATAAATGCAATGCTGGATACAAGATTAATATCTTAATTTATTATATATATTTTTTTAGTTAGTATTCTATGTTTCAAACAAGAGCTGAAATGAGCTGAAACTAGCACATTTCATAACTGCACCCAGTGTCTTAGTATGTGCCATGTGCTTTTGGGGGGGTTGTTTTGCTCTGACCCATCCCACAATGCACCGCACCGCTGGAACCGTGATGTAGTCTATTGACTGACCATGAAGATGTTGAAATCTTGAAAGAGCCCTTAAGCTAAGATTCCATACACACGCTATGCGGTATGCCAATATGAATAAAACAAAAAATGGAAAAGCATGTAAAGGCATGATGGCGCTTCCATATGTTCTTTTGTGAATGCTACTGTGGAAAAGGGGATCGCTCAACTGACCAATCGGTGTGAATGCGAATGCGAATGTGGTATGCGAATGTGAATGCAAGGACAAATGGAAAAGTATGTAAACACACAGTGGTGCTTCCATATGTTCGGTTGTGAATGTGAATGTGGCAAAGTGGACCAATCGTTGCGAATGCAAATGCGAATGCAAATGCAAATGCAAATGCAAATGCAAATGCAAATGCAAATCCAAATGGCATGCCGCATACCGCGTAAACAAAGGCGGCAGGGGTGGCAACTTCCGGCCATGACACTGTCAATTCAGGCCGCAGTCCAACCGCGCATGCGCGCTACCAGTTATAGTTCAAATTGACAAGTTGACCTTTTGCCGACAGAACATCGGGCCAGCCTCGGCTTGATCAAGTCCACATGATAGTGCTCGTTGGCAACATCTGATGCCCTTTTATCCAGCCTGGTTCACACATGCTATTTTTAGCTCCCATGTCATGGGGAGCAACTCGCCAGGGGCTCAGTCTATCTGCCCAGCTTTGTGTGGCATATAGGTGCGGTAGGATGGGGCGGGTGGGGTGGATGGTGGGGAGAGTGGGGAGGGGGGTGGATGGTGGGGAGAGTGGGGAGGTGGGTGGATGGTGGGGAGAGTGGGGAGGTGGGAGTTTGGAGAGTGGGGAGGGTGAGGTGGATGGTGGGGAGAGTGTTTGTTTTTGGGGAGTTTTCAGTCGCATTGGTGCGCTGAAGGCTGCAAATCTGCAGCACTGAATGGGCACTGCTGAAAGCAGTCCCATGTGGTCGGGAGTTGGCTTCCAATGGGTAGTGATCATATGAATTGCGGGGAGATGGGGGGGGGGGGTGGAAGTGTGGGGAGGAGAAAAAGGCAGCCTAAGAGCCCAACCACAGTGTGGGTATGTGTGGGTGAGAGTGTGGCTGGTGTGTGAAGTAGTTGTGAGTGTGGGTGGTGGGAGTGTGGGTGGTGAGAGTGTGAGTGGTGGGAGTGTGGGTGGTGGGAGTTTGGTTGGTAGGAGTGTGGGTGGTGGGAGTTTGGAAGGTTGGAGAGTGAGTGGTGGGAGTGTGGGTGGTGGGAGTGTGGGTGGGCGGTGGGAGTGTGGGTGTGTGAGTAAGTTGGTAGTGTGTGTCTTCGTCGGTGGCTGTACGGGCGCTTGTGTGTGGTGAGGCGTATTTATGGTTGTTCATGCATGGTGGCGCGTAAATTCTGTTCGTGGGTGGCAGTTACTGTAGTCGGGAATCGAGGTAGCTACTCCAGCAGCACTGTCTCAACTCACGCCCAGGGCTGCTATACACCCATACAGAAACAAATGTTGGAAATATGGGTTATATTAATAGATGTCTTCATGTGCTTTCTTTATCGAACAAACTAAATATATTTGTTCAGATACTCATCTATCAATATCATAGCCATAATTTACAAGCTAACTATATCGTTCAGATACCTATCTCTCATAGACATACATTAGAAGCCAAATATACTTTTTAGATACTGAATTATCTCAGCCATTCTTTTGAAGCTAAACATATCGTTCATATACTTATCTTCTAAAGAATGGCTATGATACTAGATAAGTATATGAACGATATACCATTGAGACATTTCTCTCTCATAGGCATACATTTGAAGGTAAATATATTGGTAGGATACTGATCAATCATAGCCATACTTTAGAAGCTAAATATATCATTCCGATACTTATCTATCATAGCAATACTTTAGAGGCTGAATATATTGTTCAGATACTTAGTTCTCCTAGCCATACTTTTGAAGCTAAATATATTGTTTAGATAAGTATCTATCATAGCCATACTTTAATGCTAAATATATTGCTCAGATACTTATCTATCATAGCCATACTTTTGAAGCTAAATATACTGTTCAGATAAGTATCTATCATATTCATAGCCATACTTTTGAAGCTACATATATTGTTCAGATATGTATCTATCATATTCATAGCCATACTTTTGAAACTAAATATATTGTTCAGATACGTATCGATCATATTCATAGCCATACTTTTGAAGCTACATATTTTGTTCAGATACGTATCTATCATATTCATAGCCATACTTTTGAAGCTACATATAGGTTCCCATATACTCTCTATCATAGGCTTGCGTTTGACGCTAAATATATTGTTCTCATACTGGTCTATCATAGTGATAGTTTAGAAGCTAAATATATCATTCAGATACTTATCTATCGGAGCCATACTTTTGAAGCTAACTATCTTGTTCAGATACTCATCTATCATAGGTATACTTTAGAAGCTAAATGTAGTGTTCAAATCTCATAGCCATTCTTTAGACGATAAATATATCGTTCAGGTAGTGATCTCTCATAGCTATGCTTTAGAAGCTAAATAAAGTAAAACCCCCCTAACCGACCACCTCCACAGATCGACCACTCTCCTATATCGATCGCTTTACCATTGTAACCATATTCTGACTCCCTAAACCGACCAGCTCCCTAAATGGACCACTTAAAGTCGGTCCCAAGGTCGGTCGATTTAGAGAGGTTTTACTGTATATTGTTTCGATACTGATCTATCATTATGACAGTTCAGTTTAGAGAATTCAGAGCCTGGTCATATTTCTTGTTCTCTTTTGTTAATACATCCACATACATTTGTAGGCCATATTTAACTGCAAAACGTTGAGATTGTGTGCGTCCATAATACTGGGAATGCATAGCAATGTGATAAAGTCATATCGTCGGGCAGATGGCACCCTTTGAGCAGAAATAGTGACCAAGTTTCGGTAGAATTTTCAGGACTAATGAAATATCCAGAAAGCAGTGATAATATATATTTTAGCTGGCGTGTCGAAATATTTTTTTTAAACACCCTGAAATTAGGATATGCAAATTAAATGCAGCTATGTGACAGAAATAGGTCGAACATAAAAGAGGAGGAGCGTCCTCTGACTGAATTATAATTAGGTCTCTTTGAAAGAGATATGATAATAAATTCAAATAACGGAAGCACCAGCTGGTTTATGATTAATTAAGGTGTCTGTTTAAATAGGCGCTATTCACTATCTTTTTTAAAAAGTGGGCAATTCAAGTTCATTTTGTTTTATGCTTACTTCTTTTTTATTTACAGTTGCATAATCTGATGGTCTTGAATTGTTTTCTATTTTTTTTAGAAAAAGGAGATAAATATATAGGGCCATTCGTCATAATCTACCTTATTTCGATTTGAAATAAAGTGTTTGATAAATAGCTATTTGGGAGATATTTGAAATAGAACATTAAAACAATTATAATTATTGGTGTACATGTCAAAACGCTTTCAGAATGTTCAGCAGTAACGGCTTCTATTAGAAAGAGATAGTGTGCCCTTGTATATATATATTTTGTTGGTCCATTAGTTGTTTAGCTTAAGCAGGGGAAATTTCACTCATAGACGACTGGTCTTCCTCATTCCACTGCTGGTCGATAGAAAGCCCGAGCCTACACTTTTACTGACCCAAGGAATTTTTAACCTCCCACACCACATAGACATGGTATGAGAGCAACCGGCCTTTGATGATGCTGTAAGTTATGCACACCGGTGGAAATCCAAATTGGCACACCTGGGGGCATGGGGAATCGAACCACCGACCCTCAGATTAGGAGTCTGACCTAGACAAAAGTCAAACACTCTAACCACTCCGCCACAGAGAACGCCACAATGCTTCACAATACAAGTGTATTGGTACGTAAGTTCAATATATAAGCGCAAATCAATGTAAGTGTCTTGCTTTATATCATTTTATGTTTTCATCGGACTAGGGATTTTCTTTCTTTCTTTCCATTTGTATGGAGGTTTTTTTATCTTCGGTATGAATCCCAATTCCCTTTGACAGGGGTCATGTAGAACAGTGTCCTTCTACAGGGCAGCAATTCCACCCCGGTTAGGTAGAAGCAAATTGGGTTTGAGAGCAGTGAGGAGAGGGGCTGTGTGGGTGAGGGTGGGGGGAGTAGGGGAGGGTGGTGCCGAGGGTAGAGTGAAAAGTGGGTCCTACTTGTTTCGGAGATGCTGGAGGGAGGTGGGATGGGGGAAGGGAGAAGTGGGGAAGGGGAGAAATGGGGAAAGGGGAAGAGGGAAGGGGGAGGGGAACGGGGTAGGGGGATGTGGGAAGGAGGAATGGGGGAAGCGGGGGAGGGGGGGGGAGGGGCAGGGGGAAGGGGGGACAGGGGGGAAGAAGGGAACGGGAACGGAGGAGGAGGATGTGGGATGGAGGAAGAGGGGAAAGGGGAATGGGGGGAAGGGGAGGGGAGGGGGGAAGGGTGGAAAGGGGGGAAGGGGACTGAGGGGATGGGAGGGGAGTGGGTGGGGAGGGGGCGGGTGTCTGAAGCCTAGACCTAGACCTCGGCGAAGGGCAGGGGCAGCTGGCTCCCTGGTTGACCTCATTCTTCACGACTGACGGGACCGGTGGAGCGTTGCGCCCGGTGGCGGCGACTGGCCTCGGGTCCCCGGCACCCCGCCACCCCGCCTTCGCCCCCTCCTTGCCCCGACAACCCCCCGCTGGTCTCCGGCCGCACCTACCGCCGACAAGTCCCCGGCCCACCTCCCGCCGAGTATTCCCCGGAACACCGCCCACGACCCGCCCCGCCCCGCCCCGCCCCGCCCCGCCCCGCCCCGACTCCTCCCCCTCCCTGCTCCGTCAACCCCCTGTCGCCTCTACCGCCGAGTATTCCCCTGCACCCCGCCCCTACAGCCCCGTGCCGCCTCACCCCGCTTTGCCCCGCGCCGCGTCACCCCATGCCACCATGCTGCCCTTCCTCGCGTTAGGTCCCCCACACCGCCGCCCCACCCCACCCCTCACGCTTCCACACCGCCCCATCCTTCCTATCCCCTGACCGCCCTCCCCCGCCCCGCCCTATCCCTCTATTCCTCCCCACCCCTCCCTCCCCCGCCCCCCCACCGCCCCTATCCCTCCATTCCTCCCCACCGCTGCAGTCCCCGCCCCGACCCCACCGCCCTAACCGCCACGTCTTACCACCCCGGCAAGCCCATCGCCTCCCCACACCGCGCGCCCCCGCCCCCCGCCCCACCGGGCCCCTTCCCCCGCCCCCCCCCTACCCTGCTACCAGCCCCCTTGTAATTCGTCTGTCGCCGTGAAGTCTACTCCCTAGGTACATAATACCCCTGGCCGATCGGTGGCTGGGAGGGAGGGTGTCCGGCACGTAAGTGTGTGTTGGCTCGTGTGTGGGTTCGGCCCGGGCTTCACCCCGCCAACCCCCGGCCGAACCAGCCCGGTGTAGGGTATCAGGGAACCCCACCCACCCCCACCCACCCCCCTTAAGGGCCTGTCACATTATACCGCATCTCACAAGCGCGCGGCCAACGTGTAAAATCACTTTTTTATGTGGAGAAGGGTCAAACTTTTCGATGTGGGTGGGGGGGGGGGTGGGGAGGGGGCAAAGTTGGATGTATACATAGCATATGGCCACTGTATGACCAACATATGGCTAACGTGCTTCCGGGTGAAAAATGCTAGAATTACGCTCAGGGTAGATTCACAGAACGCCGGTGAATGTTATATATGTTATACGTTACATATGTCCAGCATGGAGAAATGCTAAACATACGTTAGACATACATTAGATGAATGTTATCCATACGTTGTCAGTATGCCGACTGTGCATTCCCACTGCCTTTAATGTAGGTCAATGTAGTGAACAATGTTTGTCTAACATATGTCTAACATACATAGACGTACGCCTAATGTATAATACATAGCATACAGCCGACATAAAATCCACACGTTGTCAAACATTGTCGTATGTCGAAAGGTTTGTGCATGCACAAACCTTTGCAGATGCATGACACTGTGTCTCAACAAATGTTGATGTACATTGATGTATACCAATGAGCGCCTAATGCGTAACGCATAATGACGTAGAGGCCAAAAATCAACTCCGTCGGCGTACATTAGCGTGATGCATCGTAATGTGACAGCCCCTTTACCGGGCACGGGATCCCCCACCTTCCGTCATTACCATCTACCGTACATGGTGGGCTAATCGGTAGAGCGCAGGCTTCCTTCACGGGCGGAAGGTCGGGAGTTCGAATCCCACCGAGTCAAAACAATGCCTTGCAAAATTGATACTTGTCGCTTCCTAGCTTTGCACTCGAATGAGTTAAGCTTCCATCTCCCGTTTCGGTAGATCGTGGGATTTGAACCTAAGGTCTAACCAAGGACAAACAAAATTGATACTTGTCCCTTCCTAGCCAGGTGCTCAGCATTTATTAGGATAGGGTAAAGACTGGTTAGCTCAGTGTCCGGTTAGGGTGACTGAGTGGGTTATCGAGCCATGGTACCAGCGGCCTGTTCTCCCAGTGGGGCAGCACTATGAAGTCATCATGTCACAATTCGGTACCCGTCCTGATAAGACTGTAGATGTTGCTAGGACGCAACACCCCAACAAACAAGCCAGACATCATCCCTACCCCCGCCACATACACTACCAGCAACTGTAAAGGCCCTGTCACACTTTACGGGGTTGAGGAAACGGACAGACCCGGACACAAATATTCTAGTCCGGTGTGATTCGTACTTGAAATGTATTGACTATGTAACAGACGGTAATGGACGGGTAACAGAGGGTAACGGACGGGTAACAGAGGGCAAAGGACAGGTAACAGATGGTAACAGACAGTCATGGACGGTACCGGTTGATAATGTATCTAACGCTCAACGGACAATTCAGTATGCAAAAGTACTATACCGAATGACAACGGACGTGTAATGGATATGTAACGGATGGGAACAGATGGTAACGGACGTTAACATACGGGAACGGATGATAACGGACGGGTAAAGGACGGGAACGGATGGGTAACGGAGGGAACAGATGGTTAACGGACGGGAATGGATGGGGAACGGCCGGTAACAGATAAAAAACCCAGTGCAATCCGTTACAAGTTTTGTGCATGCTCAACACTTGTAATGGATCGGGCCAGATATCAACGGATATCAACGGATATGCATCGGACACAAACACGACTTTGCCAGATATCAACAGACTTTGTTCCATTTCAATCTGTTTCCTCAATCCGGTAAAGTGTGACAGGGCCTTAACACATGCAGTAGAAACTCAAATTGATCAGAAGATGTCACTTTAATAGAATTGCACCCAACATAGATCAGGGATGAGAACAGGGGCCATATGCAGGAGTCGGTGGTAGCGAGCCAAAACGGTGGTAAGCGGGAATTTCCCGGTTAGCGGTGAAAAATGGTATGCATCAGTTGGTGATAGGCCTAACACCAAAACCTTAACCGGTGTTACCTTACCCCTGATACATAGGAGGTTTAGCGAGTTCATTATGCCCAAATCTATTCAATGCTGTCATATTTAAAAGAATTACATATGCAATAAGTGAAATTTAATCAATTTAACCCTAAATTCGAACCCTCCTTAGGGCTACTGCCGCTGTGGCGGCGATATTAATAGTTATATTTTTGAATCGATGAACGTAAAGTAAACAAATCGCCGCCGCCGCCGCATCGACGTCGCTTTCCATACTGTTTACTTTACCTTCTTCGATTCGAAAATATAACTATTAATATCGCCGCCAATGCGGCGGTAGCCTTAAGGAGGGTTCGAATTTAGGGTTAAATTGATAAAATTTCATTTATTGCGCATGTAATTTTATTAAATATGGTCGCATTCAATAGATTTGAGTCTAATATACGGCTACAAATGCAGAGGGATTTCCCAAATCTATAAATAAATTCATGTTTAGCTATAATGAAAGTGTTATGCGCTCCTGCATACGACTTGACACAGGTCCCGACTTCGGTGATAGCTAAACGGTAACAGGCTCTAACACCAAACCCCGCTAACACTAACTCCTGCATATAGCCCCAGGTCATGCCTAAAAAGGTGGGTCATTGCCCAAACAAAGTTGGGACTCCTGTGATGGGCGGGACTTTTCAGTGCATTGCCTTGATAATTAAGGTGATGAAGCTCTATAATCAGCCTCTGGAATATGAGCAGGGATACTATTTCCTAAAGTTTCAAAACCAAAACATCTCCATGAATTTGAGCCTGGATATTCAACTAAGATTAGTACTGTACTCATTCATCATTTATGTAGTCAACCGGGCGTGGTGGGCGAATCGGTAGAGCATGGGCCTCGCGTGTTGGAGATCTTGAGTTTGGTTCCCGGTCGAGTGAAAACAATGACTTATAAAATTGCTACTTGTCGCTACCTAACCTGGTGTTTGGCATTAATGTGATAGGGTAAGGACTGGTTAGCACAGTATCACGATAATATGGCTGTGTGGGATATCGGGTAATGGTACCGGCGACCTGGTTTCCCAATGGGGCAACACTATTAAGTAACCATGAGTGTGCACTGCCACAAGTCGGTACCCGTCTTAGGTAGGCGTGGGTAGTATGGTGATACCAGGGAGCCTTGGTGGTGTAATGGTTATCACACTGGCCTGGAATGCAAAGATATGTGGGTTCGAATCCCACTCTAGGCACAATATTTCCCATTTTCATCATCCCCACAGCACTGGTGCCATCACAACGGTCCTGTACAAGCTATGTGGTGTATAGTTGTTGAACCTACCCTGTGTCTGTTTATAAGTGCATTGCCTGTATGTATGTAATTGTAAGCATTAAAATACTTACAATTCCAGAGGGACGAGTGTAGTGGTAGGGACTGACCTCTCAGGCAAGGAGCCGCATAGCCAGGTAGGCATAGGTAGTATGGTGATATCAGGGAGCCTAGGTGGGGTAATGGTTAGCACACTGGCCCGAAATGCAAAGAGATGTGGATTCGAGTCCCGCTCTAGACAGAATATTTACCATTTTCACCCCCCCCGCGATATGATCATATATGTTCCGAGGACGTAAAACAACAAACAAACATATTCAACTTAGATTTAGTACTGCACTCATTCAGCACTTTTGTAGTCAGTCACTTTCCCCCCTTAGAAAGGTTAAAAGTAGCTGTCTTCGTTACAACCTTGGTCGTAATGCGAGCATTGCGTTTGATGCGTGGAGAGGAAGAGACCCTCCCCCGCCCCACGCTGTCGCGCAGCATTCACGCCTCACCCGACGCCCGCTGCTCACCTCTCCCTCACCCTCCCCTGGCCCGGCTGCATTCACACCTCACCTCCCTCGCCCTCCGGCCCTCCCTTATAAGGCCGCCCGCCGGCCTCTCTCAGCCACTCGCCTTCCAGGCTCCTAGCCGCTCTGCCCTTTTTCCTCTGGCCTTCACCTCGGACCGCTGACCTCGGACCGTTTCTCCCCCCCGCCACCTCAAGCACCACCCCCGGGAGCACAGACCCGGGCCGGCTCGGCGGATTTTTGATCCACCGCCCCCCCCCCGGCCGGCCCGGGGGGGCCACCTCCGGCGCCTCACCCACACCCATGCCGACAACCCCATCACCACTACCGACAACCCCTCAGAGATCACCGATCGAAACGCCGCCCAGACGCAGCCGTGGAGGGCAGCATGGTCACCCATGCCCCCAGGTCACCCCGGTGACCCACGTCACCCAGCCATGGCACCCTGGAACTATCTCCAGCCACCCTGCCTACGCTCTCACCGCAGTCACCATCAGACTGCTGGTCACCCATGCCCCCAGGTCACCCTGGTCACCCATGTCACCCAGCCATGGCACCCTGGAACTATCTCCAGCCACCCTGCCTACGCTCTCACCGCAGTCACCATCAGACTGCTGGTCACCCATGCCCCCAGGTCACCCTGGTCACCCATGTCACCCAGCCATGGCACCCTGGAACTATCTCCAGCCACCCTGCCTACGCTCTCACCGCAGTCACCATCAGACTGCTGGTCACCCATGCCCCCAGGTCACCCTGGTCACCCATGACCCAGCCATGGCACCCTGGAACTATCTCCAGCCACCCTGCCTACGCTCTCACCGCAGTCACCATCAGATTGCTGGTCACCCATGCCCCCAGGTCACCCTGGTCACCCATGTCACCCAGCCATGGCACCCTGGAACTATCTCCAGCCACCCTGCCTACGCTCTCGCCGCAGTCACCATCAGAATGCTGGTCACCCATGCCCCCAGATCACCATTCTGACTGCACATGCACTGAAAAAGGCATTGGCAGCAGAGCAAAGGCATACAGCCATTGAGTTTGCCGATACGCATAGGGCAAAACTTAGATGTTATTCCAAATTAATAGAAATACATAGCAATTTGTGATAAACATGGATGCACACATGCAATATAATGATCTGATGAATATATCTAAGACAAAACTATCCATAGTTAAATATTTTGAGCTAAGAAACATACAATTCCACACAAAACAATCAGTCACTTTAAGGCTGATATCCACATCACCATTATTAATTCTTGTTCTAAATACTAAAATGCTAAATGTGTCAACAGACACGTGTTTCAGAGAAATATATAACCAAAATCTGATTAACCCTACTCATTTTCTAGTTCTACATATGTCAGTAACTATAGGATATAAATAAAAACATGAATGAAATAAGTAAAACTGACTCTGGATGGCTCTAACACCAGTCTGAGTGCCCAGATTTGTCTAAATATAAATGCACATGGCATAAGATGTGTTGATTATATTGATGTAAATGCAATGTTGGATAAAATATTAATATCTTAATTGATTATATATATATATGTTTAGTTGATATTCTATGTTTCAAACAAGAGCTGAGATGAGCTGAAACTAGAACATTTCATAGCTGCATCCTGTCTATGCGCCACTGCACGGCTGGAATGGTGATCTAGTCTATATTTTCGTTTTTTTAATTTGATGTTTTCTAGGGCTATGCAGCTTTAATAAGTGCACCAGTATCTAAGTTAGATGTCTAGAATAAAATCTAGATAATTGTTTTGGTTTTGAAAATTTGATGTCTTCATCTGACTATGCAGCTTTAATAAGTGCACCAGTATCTAAGTTAGATATCTAGAATCAAATCTAGATAATTGTTTTGGTTCTGAAAATGTTATGTCTACATCTGACTATGCAGCTTTAAATGTCCGCAAAACTAATGTCAACTAACTAGGTTGTCATCCCTTTGAACCTGGCTTATTCAACTAAGGGGTAAAATTTCTTTTGAACATAGATTATGAAACATTATCTATACAACTATATTAGAACCAAAATCATCAAACCCACAACTGTTATTAATACCAGCACTTAATTTTAATACCAAAACTGAATACCCACATTTAATAGCGGAACTGAATCCTCGACAAATGAAGACACAACGAGCGATTTAATTTACAGTAAAAATACCTTTTAATTCTCGGTCAAGGAAAACAAGAACATACAAGTGGGCAACTTCCCCTGTGTTTAGATTAGATTCAACATACATTATAGTGTTTGTGTGTGTGATTTGTGTTTTATACCGCAAAATATATCTTATATACATGTAGAGAGTGATGAAACACAGACTACTGATCACCATGTGTCTGTGTTTACACAGTTACAAAACATTACATCCATCCCTACCCGCAACCGAAGTAAATCCTCCTTTTAGAGGCGACCATAGCTCCCTGCTCACTGACATTCATCCAGACTCTCACTCCCTCACATTCAACCATAGCATTTGTCTGTGATATTGAACCATAATATATTGTTCTCTTCCATAATCTTAACCATAGGATCTCTCCCTCACATTCCACCATAACATGTATCTCTGATATTGAACCATAATATATTTATCTTTATTTTGTATTTGCAACCACAAGATCAAACCCTCACATTCAACTTTAGAATTTCACTCTGATGGTAAACCATAATGTCTTTTTGATCTATACCTTCAATCACAATATCACTCCCTTAGGTTCAACCATAGAATTGATCTCTGATATTGAACCATAATATCTTTCCCATTTCTATTCGCAACCACAGGCTCTCTCCTTCACATTCACCCCTAGAATTTCTCTCTGATATTGAAGCATAATATATTTTCTCTACATTCAACCATAGGCTCTCTCCCTCACATGCACCCTTCTCTGATATTTAAGCATAATATATTATCTTCTATACTTTCAACCACATGTCCTCTCTTTCAGATTCAACCATACTATTTCTCTCGAAACTGAACCATAATATATGTTTTCTTCTATACCTTCAACCACAGAATCACTTCCTCACATTTAACTATTGCATTTTCATGTGATATTAATGTTGCATAATGCGATGAATTCATAAGTTTTTTCGAGACCAAAATACTTCTCGAGAGTTGTTCCTATTTATCGAATGTAGATACAGGTGACCTTATTAACCAAGTCGTGCAACATAACAGAGCACACGAAGGCAATTTAATAGAATATTTGTCTTCCATGTTTTCACTTCAAATATCTCCAAAGTTAGCAATTCATAATGAAAAGTACTTCAGTAGTAGGCCTTCTCGATTATAACGATCAACACGATAGATTTTTCTTTTTCTAATGTAAGGAACGATCAATCATATATATTTATCTTAAAAAATGTCAGAAACGCAAAACTATTGAACTATGTAATGCTAAACCATAATATAGGTCTCTTCATTACAGTCAACCATAGGGTATTCCACATTCAACCATGTCATTCCTCTCTGATATGAAACCATAATATATGTATCCGCTTTACTTTCAAACACAGATTCTCTCCCTCAGATTCAACCAAACATTTCACTGTGATATTAAACCATACTATATGTATGTCCTTTATACTCAACCATACTATAAGTATGTTCTTTATACTCAACCATACTATATGTATGTCCTTTATACTCAACCATACTATAAGTATGTTCTTTATACTCAACCATAATATGTGTATGTTCTTTATACTCAACCATACTATATGTATGTTATTTATACTCAACCATACTATATGTATGGTATTTATACTCACCCATAATATATGTAGGGTCTTTATACTCAACCATTCTATATATACATGTCCTTTATACTCAACCATAATATATGCATGTCCTTATGTCCTTTATGCTCAACCATACTATACGCATGTTCTTTATACTGAAACATACTACATGCGTGTCCTT
>CM059188.1:11489779-11607030 GCA_030323885.1 Branchipolynoe longqiensis | reverse complement strand
TCGCCATGAGTGTGCACTGTCAGAAATCGGTACCCGTCTATGACCTTAGAGGTTGCTAGGACTGAAAACAACAACAAACAAACAAACTTTTGTGGCAACCCTCTTTTTTCCCCCTTCTTTTTGTGTGTTTTAAACCCACGCAAGTGAAAAGCCAAACATTGTGGCGGAGAGCCGGGCTAACTGGTAACCTGGGGTGCCATTGTTTTAACAAAGGCGCCAACGTAGCCCGACTTGCAACCGTCACAAAGAAAACCCACTTAGAGACCGACCCAACAGAAGAAAACCCACTTAGCGATCGACTTAGCGGAATCTAACTGTAAAATTCACTTCATTCACGTCAGTACATAATCCGAAAATACTGATGTACTCCCATTAACCATATATGTGTAGTTTAATTGTGTTTGTTGGGGTTTTACGTCTTGCCAATATAAGGTAATAACAGGCCTGGTACCGATTTGCACCCATGGCAACCTGATATTGCTGGCCCAATGGAAGATTGGGCTACCAGCCTCCATAACCTGTTATCCTAATCACATTATCCTGATACCGAGCAAACTATCCCCAGCCCTATTATATTAATGCTGAGTGCCAGGCCAGCTATTGATAAATATAAATTGTGTAAGCAATTTGGATTGACTCGGCTGAGCTATAAACTCACACAACCTCCCACACAAATGCCAGCCAACGCTCTTATCGATTACGTCCTCCTGTTCAGTGTCCATTCTTACACTTTGGTGATCCTGTGCTACACTTCTGTGCTAGAAAACAACGTCTATGCCCAGCAGTTCGGTGGAACACCTACACCAACAAGATGCATACTTTCACTTGAAATCTCTCCTTCTTTAACAAAAATGAAATTTCTTCAAAGGAAAAAGCTAAGTAGATTACACTGATCAGTTAGCTATTCATAATCTAAGTTACTTCAAGCTAAATTAAATTGAATTAGTGCTGTGAAAACAAGATGTAGTGTTAACACCAACAAAATAAAAATAAAATAACAACAGTAAAACCTCTCTAACCGACCACCTCCACATATCGAACACTCCCCTAAATATCGATCGCTTTATTTGGGTCCCAAAAATACCACTGTAGGGATATGCTCACTCCCCTAAGCCAACCACTTCCATAAATGGACCAGTTAAAGTCGGTCCCATGGTTGGTCGATTTAGAGAGGTTTTACTGTACATGTATGTATAATGACCAAGCCAATATTTCTTTTGTTTTATATATGGCAGAAAGTTAAAATCAGTGATTGATATTACTCTAAATAATACAAATGCGGTCGACTTGTAGGGCCCAGGAGTAGTCTGAACGACAGTAGCTCAGTGGTTGCCCCCCCCCCCCCCCCCCCCCCATACGCGCACTCCCCACCCCGGAACTGTGGTACTGGAAATTCAGGCCCCGCGGCATTTTCTCTCTCTCTCTCTATCTGTCTCAGCTTTTCGGGAGCTTAGGTCAAACGCTTTGACAAGGGTGACCCGTTAACCTGTTTGAACCTCGACTAGGGCAGCGACAGGTATGACGTGTTCATCAGGTTGGACTGGGAGTGTCCCTGACATTCACAAAGCAGTAAGGTCTGGTCAGTCCTCTACAGTCAGTGGGTTTACCTACTACAGTACAACCCCGTTAAACCAAGCTCGGTTAATCCAAACATTTTTCGGCGGCCCGGCAAAATACTACCATTTATCATATAAAAAAAGTTGGTTAAACCAAAGTGGGTTAATCCAAATTATCGGTTAATCCAAACAAAATTGTCGGACCCCAGGCCACTCCGGTATGGTTAAACCAAACTTTCATGTGGTTATAACGTCATCTGAATTTGTTATATAATAAATGGTAGTATTTTGTCGGGCCGCCAACAAAAGTTTAGATTAACTGAGCTTGGTTTAACGGGGTTATACTGTACATACATAACAAACAATAATCAAATTGTCCACATATGTTGTATATTACATTTGCAATACACTCTTACTCAAAGTCAAAGCCAAAGCTCGGTTAAACCAATGATCGGTTAATCCAAACAAATGGCGGCGGGGAAGGCTCTGTTTATACTTCTGAAAGTTGAATGATCTTGTTTGTTTGTTGTTTTACATCCTGGCAACATCTAAGGTCATATCAGGATGGGTACCGACTTGTGACAGTGCGCAGTCATGGATACTTTATAGTCATGCCCCACTGGGAGACCAGGCCACCAGTACCATGACCTGACATCCCACTCAGTCAAATTATCCTGACACTGAGCCAACCTAATAATGCCGAGCACCTGGCTTGGAAGCGACAAGTGTCAATTTTTAAATCATTGGTTTGACTCAACATGGGTTCGAACCCACGATCTACCAACACGAGAGACGGACGCTCAAACTCATTCGGCCAGGGTTCGAACCCACAAACCCATGGGTTCGGATCCCACGATCTCCCAAAACAGGAGATGGACGCCCGTTGAATTATAATTAAAGGGACAGTAACTTGACCACTGCGTAGTGGGTTGCCCTACTACTTATATAGTATCTGTATGTGTTCATAGCGGAGGGTTATGTACAAGTCAGGTGTTGGGAAGGCTCTATTTCTACTTTTGTAAGTTAAAATTATCATTAAAGGGGCAGTAACATGACCACTGCGCATTGGGTTGACCTACTTCTTATATACCGTCTCTACATTGACATAGCGGACGGTTATGTACAAGTCAGGTGTTGGGAAGGCTTTGTTTCTACTTTTGTAAGTTAAAATTATCATTAAAGGGACAGGAACATGACCACTGCGCAGTGGGTTGACCTACTTCTTAGATAGTGGATGCACGTTGGTATAGCGGAGGGTTATGCAGAAGTCAGGTGCTGGGAAGGCTCGGTTGTTGATTATCAATAAAGGAGCAGTAACATCACTAACACAAATGTGCATTTACAAGGATTATTACTGAATATGACTATGTATGGAAACTACCCGTTCCATACCTGCCAACTTTTGTTAAACGAAAATCCTAATAATAGAAATCCATCCGAGCGAAGCGAGGCGCGCAAGCGTTCTAGGGGGGTCCGGGGGCATGCCCCCCCGGAAAAATTTGAAAAATACATCAACTTTACTCACTCTAGTATTTAGGCTGAAAACTGGTAATAATTTCTTTAATAATGTGCCTAAAATGTCTCTGAAAATGCACCAGAATGCACCATTTTTTATGTATTTTTCAAATTTTTCCGGGGGGGCATGGGGATTTTGAAAAAGCGGAATAATATGTTTATAATTCGTAGGGCGGAATGAGAATAAAAAAATCGTAATTATTCCGCCAAAATCGTAATAGTTGGCAGGTATGCTGTTCTGTTTTAGTTGTTTAGGATCCAATGAAGGTAATATATGGTCACGGGAATATACTATGTTGTACGATAATGACAGCTTATTACTGCTTTTTTAAACGCAGTTTGATCGACCCCCCTGACCCCCCAACCCCAAACTCTCTCATCTTCCCTTCAGAAAGATAGCAGCCTGATGCTCTTCTAATGAGCTATTTGTGGCCCCTCTGCCTCCTACACCACCGCCCTCCTCTCCTCCAACCCGCCATCATGTAAATGTCAGGAATTGTTTGACGGAGATTTCCCCCGAAAGGTTTTACAGTATAATCCCATTAAACCAAACTTGAAGGGACCCTATAAATTTGTTTGGATTAAACCATCATTGGTTTAACCAAGCTTTGGCTTTGACTTTGAGTAAGCTTTTATTCTAGATGTAGTATACAATGTATGTGGACACTTTGATTATTGTTTGTTATGTATACAGTACAACCCCATTAAATCAAGCTCTGTTAAACTAAAAGATCGCTTAACCCTAACTTTTTTTTCGGCAGCCCGACAAAATACGACCATTTATCATATACAAAAGTTGGTGGGATCTCAGATGACCTAATAACCACATGAAGTCTGGATAGTAAACGTGTAGTAGTCTGTGAACATAATAAAGGTCACTCAAATTCTGCTTAAAATCAGAAATACTCCAAGGTCAGCGGGTCAGCTGCGCAGAAACATTGCCTCGGGGAAAGCACATCACCCGGCATTAATCAATGTCTTTAATTAATCACATCATAATGTCAGCGCTTTTTTTGTTTCTGTGCATGCGACTTGTGAGTATGTTCATTTCAAATAGCGTCAGTCATAAGGCTGACAGTTTGATCGTCTAATGTAAAGTTAACAATGCCTGTGTGACCTTGGCAGTGACCTTTGCATTAGAGTTGTAACGTAGGTAAAAGTGATATTCCCGTGTGTAATTAATGAGCCTGTGTGTCAGTGAATTAGGACATTTAATTTGTCTATAGTGAGAGACGCTGTGAGGTAAAACTATGTTGTTTAAAGTTGGATGATTTTGAGTGTCTGGAATTTTCTTAGATAAATATATTATTAGATTATAACCTACCTTATAGTTTTATTTTATATGGTTAGCTTTGGAGATATTTGAAGTAAGACATGCTATATTAATTTTGGCAAGCACCTTTCATTATGTGAAACTTGATCTTCACGTAAGTGGATACAGGAAACGGAAACGGACACGGAACCGGAAACGGATGTGAGCTCAGTCCCACGCATGCCCCATACGCCAACCGTGAACCCCGCCGTCTTAAACTGAACATCTCCGCACCCGGCGTCCGACGGAGGGTTCCATAAGGTTGGTTGCTGGAGTCTTACGTCCTGGCATGGATACCAACTTATGACAGTGCAAACTGATAGTAACGTTATAGTGCTGCACCACTGGGAGACCACACCACCAGCAACCATGACCTGATAATGATATCCCACTCAGTCACATTATCCTGACACTGAGCCAACCACTCTTTACCCTATCCTAATAATGCCAAGCACCTCGCTAGGAAGCGACAAGTATCAATTTTTAAGTCATTGGTTTGACTCGACCAGGGTTCGAACCGAGGGTTCCATAATGACATTGCATCTTGCGTCAACTGTCAGACCTTGACATCGCGCCCAAAGCGCGTGGCCATTACCCTACAACCCCCGCGCAGTGACACCATTAGCGGCTGCCAATAGCAGCTGTCACTACTGTCACTACTGTCAGTGGTGCGGTGGGGAGCGGCGTGCTTTGACAGTGGCATGGCTGGTGCACCATGGCGCCAAATGTGTCTCTACCTCGGCGTGTATATTGTTGTCAACATTCACTGAGCAGACCCCCTCCATCCCCCCCATCCTCCAGCACCCACTAACACCACCCCCACCTTCACACATGCAAGGCTTCAACCGGAGAGACCAACGCAGATACCAAGGTAGAATCAGGTATTTCCATTTGTACCAACCCCTTGTATTTTCTTGTTTTCAAATCCTCTTAAAGCTGCATAGTCCGATGAAAATATCAAATTTTCAAAACAGTAACATTGATCTAGATTTGATCCAACATATGTTATTTAGATACGGGTAAAGTTATCAACCATTTTTCACCATATAGAGTGGAATACTGAACTAATTTACAGAACCTATTACTGCAGAAGTTTTAGCGTGCTTGCCAAAATTAATTTAGTGCATTTGCACTTTAAATATCTCAAAAGTTAACCATTTAAAATAAAAGTTACTTAAAGCTAAAGTAAGGGAGATAATAATGATCAACCTAATGTAATTATCTGAGAAAATGACAGAAACTCAAAACCATCGGACTGTGCAACTTTAGGAGCCGGTTAGTTCAGTATGAGGATGTGAAACCGGGTCATGGTGCCAGCTGCTCAGTCTCCCAGTGGGGCAACACTATAAAGTTGCCATGAGTGTGCCCTGTCACACGTCGGTACACGTCCTGATATGACCCTACATCTTGTCAGGATGTAAAACTCCAAAACAAACAGTGGGGCAGCATTATGCTGACACCATAAATCGCTACGCCTCCTGTTATAACATTAGATGTTGCCAGGACGGAAAACCCGAAATTAAAGGCTGTGTCACACTACGACGTACGGCATCAGCGCGTGATCAATGTTAGAAAATGTTGCCAGTACGTCGCCATTCGTCAAACATTTCAGCGGCGGGGGATGAAAATGGGGGTATACGTAGCATATGCAGAACGTATTTCTGACCTATTGCTAGCGTATGAGAGCATTAGGAGTACGTAATGCATCTGTTGGCAGTACGCGGACTGTGCGTTCCCACTGGCTGAATGTATGGCTAATGTGCAACAACATATACCAACGCATCCCTAACGTACTTCCAACATACTCCCAACATATCCCAAATGTACATGCAGCGTACGTTCATCATACGAGCCACATGTCGACACACATTGGAAATTGTTAGCATGCACACAATTTATTTTGGAGCCTCGATGTACAGTGACGTAAAATGACATACCCGGAACATACCTGATGTAAGCCCAACGTATATGTAACATATATGACGACGTATGCCGATGTGTTGTTGGAAAATCACATATATCGGCATACGCTAAGGCTATACATCATAGTGTGATAAGCCCTTAACACTCCATTATAGGACCCATTCGAGATGACCCATGCATTAATGCATCCGCAGTAACAGCAGGACATCACCATGCACTAAATTAATGCATCCTAACAGCAGGAAATCAACTGCTTTAAGTCGATGTGTTATCACACTAGAACTAGCAGGAGTCAATCTGAATTAAATCGATGTATTCCTGCAGCAAGACACAAGTTGCAATAAATCAATACAGCCTCAAATTACTCCAGCCCAACGCCATAACAACACACCTGCACTAAGCCCCAGTCACACCTCACTGGATTGGGGGAAACAGACAGAAAACGAACAATGTCCGGTTTATGTCCGCACAAGTTTTGAACATGCACAAAACTAAGAATGGATGCCACCAGACTGACATCTATGGTTCTTGTCCGGTTTGAATTTGTTTCGTCCATTGGCTATCCGTTCATGTCCGTTTCCTGTCTGTTCGTCCAGCGGCCATTTACCCGATAGCGCAACATTTTTACACATTTTAATACATTTTGATACTCATCACCACCGGACTAGACAATTCTGTCCGTTGCTCAATCCGGTGAGGTGTGACTGGGCCTTTAATGTTGCACAATCCGATACTTTTGAGTTTATGTCATATTTTAAAGATACACGTATCATATGTGTATAGAACAATGGTCTTCTAACCATAGCTTAGTTTACTTTGAAGTAGCTTTTATTTTAATGGGTTAATTTTGGCGCTATCTGAAGTGAAAACTTGACTTTGTTTGAAGTGAGGACCTGATAAATTAATGTTGGTGTGCACTTCCATGTTCTATTGATGTGAGCAGTAACAGTGATCTTTAAAATTGACTTAATATTCACTTCTGAATAGCAACAAATGCTTAAAGTTGCATAGTCCGATGAAACATAACATTTTCAAAACCTAAACACTCACCTAGATTTAGTTCTACATATCTAACTTAGATACTGATACACTTACTTACTGAGTCAATTTAATAGAACCTGTTATCGCATACGCCTATGCTTGCCAAAACTAATTTTGCATGTTTGCACTGAAAATATCTTAAAATAAAAGTTATCGCAAACCAATGATCAACCTGATATATTTATCTCAGAAAATGACAGAAACTAAAAACGATCGGACTATACAACTATAATAAGCACGCCCCTTTCCAAATTGAGGTAAGTGATTTTGGTTTCGAAAAGTTGATGTTTTCATCGCACTATGCAACTTTAAAGAGATTTATCTCCAAATCAGAAAACCAATTACTAAAATTTAATTAATGCATCTCCAGACCAGTATACTGCCTGCATTAAATTGATGGTTCATCAGAAGACGACCCCTACATGCGTTAAAATTAATGCACCACCACAGCAGGACACTCTGTGCCGTCGCCTCTCCACAGCAGGACACTGTGTGTGGTGTCGCCTCTCCACAGCAGGACACTCTGTGTTGTCGCCTCTCCACAGCAGGATAACCTGTGACGTTGCCTCTCCACAGCAGGACACTGCGTTGTCGCCTCCCCACAGCAGGACACTGTGTTGTCACCTCCCCACAGCAGGACACTCTGTGTTGTTGCCTCTCCACAGCAGGACACTCTGTGTTGTCGCCTCCCCACAGCAGGAGACTCTGTGTTGTCACCTCCCCACAGCAGGACACTCTGTGTTGTCGCCTCTCCACAGCAGGACACTCTGTGTTGTCACCCCCCCCCCCCCCCACAGGAGGACATTCTGTGTTGTCGCCTCTCCACAGCAGGACACTCTGTGTTGTCGCCTCTCCACAGCAGGACACTCTGTGTTGTCGCCTCTCCACAGCAGGACACTCTGTGTTGTCACCTCCCCACAGCAGGACACTCTGTGTTGTCGCCTCTCCACAGCAGTACACCCCGTGTTGTCACCCCCCCTCCCCACAGCAGGACACTCTGTGTTGTCGCCTCTCCACAGCAGGACACTCTGTGGTGTCACCTCCCCACAGCAGGACACTCTGTGTTGTCGCCTCCCCACAGCAGGACACTCTGTGTTGTCGCCTCTCCACAGCAGGACACTCTGTGTTGTCGCCTCTCCACAGCAGGACACGCTGTGTTGTCGCCTCTCCACAGCAGGACACTCTGTGTGTTGTTGCCTCTCCACAGCAGAACACCACCAACCAAATAGAAAACTCCCCACTACACTTTTACACTTGCTTTAATTTAAAGCACTTGCTATCCGGACCGCACTAAGTCTATCCGACGGACCACATCTATCAGGACAAGAAAGAAAAAAAAACGGGAAAAAACCCACCATCCGGTAGGTGACAGGAGTCTTGTCAGCCCCTCCACTTGGTTAAAACCGGAGCATTAGAGTAATGGCTGAACAGTTAACTGGTCCCCGCGCCCGGGTGCCCGTGTCTCCCTTTGTTGACGGATGAATGCCCGCCTCCGCCCGCCTATCTGTCGGCGCCGCATTAAGCCACACGGCGTTCCCGGCATCATAATGAACCTGCCACCTGGGGGCAGCGTGGGGAGTCCCCGCGCGTCCAGGATCCACAGCTGAGATCAAGGAGCCCCAGCCCCCTCCCCCCTCCCGCCCTCTTGTGGCGTTCGTGAGGGTCGCCAATTAACGCGAGCACACATTTAAAGCCACCAGAACATGGGGATCCAGGATAGGTCACCTTAAACTTAAAGAGCCACATGCAGGATTAAGGTGCATCGAAGATAGGTCACCGTAAACTTAAAGAGTCACATGCAGGATTAAGGAACATACAAGATAGGTCACCGTAAACTTAAAAGAGCCACATGCAGGATTACTGGACGTCCAAGATAGGTCACCTTAAACTTAAAGAGCCACATGCAGGATTTCTGGACATCCAAGATAGGTCACCTTAAACTTAAAGAGCCACATGCAGGATTACTGGACATCCAAGATAGGTCACCTTAAACATAACGAGCCACATGCAGGATTACTGGACATCCAAGATAGGTCACCTTAAACTTAAAGATCCACATGCAGGATTAAGGTGCATCCAAGATAGCTCACCATACACTTAAAGAGCCATATGCAGGATTAAGGTGCATCCAAGATAGGTCAGCGTAAACTTAAAGATCCACATGCAGGATTACTGGACATACAAGATAGGTCACCTTAAACTTAAAGACCCACATGCAGGATTAAGGTGCATCCAAGATAGCTCACCATACACTTAAAGAGCCATATGCAGGATTAAGGTGCATCCAAGATAGGTCACCGTAAACTTAAAAGAGCCACATGCAGGATTACTGGACATCCAAGATAGGTCACCTTAAACTAAAAGAGCCACATGTAGGATTAAGGTGCATCCAAGATAGCTCACCATACACTTAAAGAGCCATATGCAGGATTAAGGTGCATCCAAGATAGGTCACCGTAAACTTAAAGAGCCATATGCAGGATTACTGGACATCCAAGATAGGTCACCTTAAACTTAAAGAGCCTCACACAGGATGAAGGCACATCCAACTGTTTCTATCTAGCCTCGATTTAGTTTGTGCCCTCTTAAATAATAAGATTATTGCCTATTTGTGGTGTGGAGAAAATTCAGTCATAGAATTATGTCTGATGCAATTTATTAAATACTTTCTTAAAAGGGTGTATTTAAATTTATTTAAAAGATGGGCTCCATCAGTCAGGTCTTCAAATGCCGATGTTCAGTAGTCAACTACAGCAATTTCATTTTGTTTTAATCTTAAAAGGTGATATTTAATTTATTTACTAGATGGATTCCCTCTGTTGAGTATTCAAATGTCGATGTTCAGTACTCAACTAAGGAAATAATCTTTTTTTAAAGGGATATTTTAATTTATTTAATAGATGGGTTCTACCAGTCAGGTTTTAGAACTGTTGATGTTAAAAAAAACATCAGTATATGCAAGTGTCAATGTCCAGCACTCAACTAAGGCAATACTTTTGTTTAAAGGGGATATTTTAATTTATTTAATAGATGGGTTCTACCTGTCAGGTCTTAGATGTTAAAAAAAACATCAGTGTATGGAAGTTCAAATGTCCGACAGTTACAGATGCAGAGTTCCCTTCCCCAACCCACTTGCCTATCAGTTACATTACACGCCAAATAACCCTTTTAAAAGAAAACATTTTCCCTGTGTTGCGCCATAGATTACACAATCTGATGGCCTGTCATAGCCCTGGCGAACGCAACACATCAACGCAAGAAAGTAAAAAGTAAAAAAAAACCACAAAAAAACATATTACTCAAAAGCCTACAGTGTGTTTGCTCTTTTGTCTGCCTCCACAGTTTGGCCATTTAATGGGAGTATTTGCAACTGCAAGACACTTCTTCAAGTTTGGAAAGGAAATTAGTAAAAGAGGGTATTAAATAACCTTTTTATTTTGTTGTACCCATCATTAAATTTGTTTAAAAAAATGAAAAGAAGCTACAAGAACGGCAGACAGCAACAACAACGACAACAAAAATAATCTGAACTAAAAAGTGCCTTGTCACACACCAAGGATTGTGTGAGTGATGACTAGGGATGACACTGTGATGTACTGACATACACCTGCAAATACTCTGCTCTGTATTGATGGCCCCCCCCCCGCTCACCCCCCCCCCACCTATATACACACACCGCCCGGCTCTATGCATGATTTCCCTGCCATGTCGGTTCTTATCGCTTGGATCCGCCGCCGCTACCGTGTCCATGGCTACCTGGGGATCTAGGGGCTACTGATGGCTGATAAGCCAGGAAGGTCATCCCCTTAACCCAGTCACCACCAGGGGGCGCGGTTGGGCCCCTTTCACCAATATGAGACTGTCTCAAAAGGTGCTAAGCCATATGGGACAAAACTTTGTCCATTGTAACGATCAATATACTATCTACTTATGCATTTATTTGCTCAGGATAAACTGATTTGATTTTTACATGGTGTTTTATAATCCCAATAGAATACATATTGATTTGAAGCAAATGTCCTTGTGTTTTCAGTGTAACCGTTTCTGTGCTATTTTGTGTCAATCGTTACAATGGACAAAAAACCGAAGAGTTAGCACCTTTTGAGACAGGCTCATATACCAGGGAAGACTCCCTTCCACCAATATACCAGGGAGTGCTCCCTTTCACTAACATACCAGTGAGGACTCCGTTTCACCAATGCACCAGGTAGGGCTCCCTTTCAGCATTATCCCAATGAGGACTCCCTTTAACCAATATACCAGTGGGGACACCCTTTCACCAATGCACCCGGGAGGGGTCAGTTTCAGCAATATACCAGTGAGGACTCCCCTTAACCAATATACCAATGAGGACTCCCTTTAACCAATATAGCAGTGGGGACACCCTTTCACCAATGCACCATGGAGGACTCCACTTCACCAACGAACCAGTGAGGACTCCCTTTCACCAACGTAAGGACTCCCTTTCACCAATGCACCAGGGAGGGCTCCCTTTCACCAATACACCAGTGAGGGCTCCATTTCACCAATACACCAGTGAGGACTTCATTTCACTAACATACCAGGGAGGGATCCCTTTCACCAATAAACCAGGGAGGGCTAGGACTATTTCCAGAGAGGAAAAAGGAGAGGTGCAGTGTTGAAGACTTGTGGTTGAAATGTCATCTTCTTAAAGTTGCATAGTCCGATGCTATTGATTTTCTGTCACTTTCCTGAGGTAAATATAATATTTGTTTGTTATAATCTACCATACTTTACTTTGAAGTCACTTGTATTCCCTTCTCTGTGTCAACACATATTCAACACTTGAATCAGGACAATAACAGATAACAGTCTAGTGGCACTGAATCTTCTGCCTACCCCTTCAAGTTCTTTATCATTGTCTACTGGCCGAGGACGGCCACTGGGTGAGGACGGCCCTGTCCAACCCGTCTGATCGCACTTAAAAGGTCCTTAAAGGTCTACCAGGTAGACAAGTCGGCGGCGGCGGTGGTGGTTGTGGTGGCGGTGGCGGTGGCAGAGGTGGGGGTGGTGGTGGTGGCGGTAGTGCTTGTGGAGGTGGTGGTGGGGGTGGTGGTGGTGATGATGGTGGTGGTGATGATGGTGGTGGTGGAGGTAGGTGGTGGTGGTGGAGGTGGAGGTGGTGGAAGTGGTGGTGGTTGAGGAGGCGGTGGTGGTGGTGGTGGTGGTAGAGGAGGCGGTGGTGGACGTGGAGGTGGTGGTGGTGATGAGGTGATGGTGGTGGTGGTGGTGGAGGAAGTGGTGGTGGTGCAGGAGGTGGTGGTGGTGGTGGGCGGGTACAGAAAGAGCTGAGAGCTAAATGCATATCACCGCCATCTCTAAACGCTCTCTTCCCTCCTGCGGTGTGTGTGTGTTGTCTGTGTCTGTGTGGGGGGGGGGGGGTACTCGTCATTAAATCGATAACACACCGGGAGGCTTCTTAAAACCACAATAGGAATTTCACCGGAAGTTACAAAGTGACAATACACCACCAGGATTTGTAGGGTCCGGAGACCTCCAGGAGATCAACATTGTGGGTGTGTTGAGATGGTGGTGGGGGGAGGGGGTAATGGAGTAGGGGCGTGTGTACAGCAGGCGGTGTGTGTGTGTAGGTGTGGGTGTGCGATTATGTGTGTGTGGAGTAGGGTCTGGTTGGGGGATGGGAGTGTGTGTGTGTGGAGAATGGGTTTGTGGCGGTATGGAGTATGTGTGTGTGGGGGTATAGGATTATGTGTGTGTGGAGTAGGGTGTGTGTGAAGGATGGGGTGTGGGTGTGTGAGTATGTATGTGTGGTTATGGAGTAGGTATGTTGGGGGGATATGATTGTGTGGGTGTGGAGTATGGGTGTGTTGAGCAGGGTGGGTGTAGGTGTGGAGAATGGGGTATGGGTGTGGAGTAGGGTCTGGTTGGAGGATGTGAGTGTTTGTGTTTGTGTGTGGAGTATGGGTTTGTGGCGGTATGGAGTATGTGTGGGTGTGGTATAGGAGTATGTGGATGTGGAGTAGGGTGTGTGTGAAGGATGGGGTGTGGGTGTATGAGTATGTGTGTGTGGCTATGGAGTAGGTGTGTGTGGGATATGATTATGTGGGTGTGGAGTATGTGTGTGTTGAGTAGGGTGGGTCTAGGTGTGGAGAATGGGGTATGGGTGTTGAGTAGGGTCGGGTTGGAGGATGTGAGTGTTTGTGTTTGTGTGTGGAGTATGGGTTTGTGGCGGTATGGAGTATGTGTGGGTGTGGTATGGGAGTATGTGGATGTGGAGTAGGGTGTGTGTGAAGGATGGGGTGTGGGTGTATGAGTATGTGTGTGTGGCTATGGAGTAGGTGTGTGTGGGATATGATTATGTGGGTGTGGAGTAGGTGTGTGTTGAGTAGGGTGGGTCTAGGTGTGGAGAATGGGGTGTGGGTGTGGAGTAGAGATGTGGGTGTGGGATAGGTGTGTGTATGTGGGATATGATTATGTGGGTGTGGAGTATGGGTGTGTTGAGTAGGGTGGGTGTAGGTGTGGAGAATGGGGTGTGAGATATGGTGAATGGGTGTGGGATAGGGATATGTGGTTGTGGAGTATGGGTGTGTTGAGTAGGGGGTGTGTGGTTGTGGAGTAGGGTGTGTGTGTGTGGGGGGGGGGGGTTAATTCACTGCAACAGCGAATTTCCCCATCGTTACACCAGCGCGGTGTTTGTAAGATTATTCTGTGGGAGAGTTAACAAAAAGAAGTTATATATACTTCTTGGGTACCTGAGGGCGTTGTAATGACAATGCAAGACAGTGAGACACAATGCTCTCAGGTGCGTTTGTATGCGTGTGTTTGGGTTGAGGGAGCGACCCAGGGTGAGAGGGAGGGTGGTGCAAGGGTGTAACCGTGGTGGTGGTGTGGGTGGTTTCTTTGTTGTTGTTTTACATCCTATCTACATCTAAGGTCATATCAGGACCAAAATCAGGACAGGTACCGACTTGTAGCAGTGGACACTAATGCTGACCTTATAGTGTTGCCTCACTGGGAGACCAGGCCACCAGCACCATGACGCAATATCCTACACAGTCCCTGTCCTATCATATTACTAATACCGAGCTCCAGGCCAGATAGCGACAAGTATCAATTTGATAAACCATTGGTTTGAATCGGCTGGGATTCGAACTCCCAACCTTCCACACGGGAAGCTGTGGTCTGCCGATTCGGTCACCGCGTCTGCGGGTAATGGGGTAGGGTAGGATGTTGTGGGGTAGGGTGGGGTGAGGAGGGTGCGACAGTTTGTCTCTGTGTACATCGTGGGGGTTTAGACCCTCGCTGCCTGCACACATAGCTCCCGGCTTTTTCCTCAGGCAACCCTGTCTGCGCCCCAACTTGCAAGGGCCGCCCGCCGCCCCCCTCCCTCCTCCGGCCGCACTCCCCCTCCCCGCCCCCACGACCCTCTCCCCTGTCCATGGGGGCACCGCCTGGTCTGTTCCGGTGTCGGTGTGGGGGTGGGGAGATGGGAGGAGGACCCAGTGTCCCCGTCAAGTCATGTGATTTTGGAGCGTGTCCACCCCCACCGCCGCCTCTTCTCCACACACACACACACACACACACACACACACACACACACACACACACACACACACACACACACACAGCGGGGTGGTCGGCATTTCCTGATCTTATCTCACGCCGACCTTGCCAGCATCGCCCTAGGCGTCAGGCCCGTCACACCGGTATGATCCCCGCCGTCCCCCCGCCCCCAGCCAGTCCCCCCCCCCCCCCCGCCTTCCCCTGACCTCCACCCGGCCCGGCAAACCCCCACATCGCCCGGAGACAGGTAGGTGTGTGACTGTGTGTGTGGAGGGGAGGGGGAGGGAAGGGAGCAGCCATAGATGCCACCCTCCACCCCCCGCCAACAACCACCACCACTACCACCACCACCACCACAACAACAACAACCCGCCCTCAGGTGTCGACGTTTAAGCAACGTTAGTTACAGGTGGGCTTAGGTGAGGGTGTGTGTGTGCAGGTACACACACTGTGTGTGAGGGTGTCGAGGGACTGGGAGCTTAATACGCCATTTACTATCATCGCCAATCGGCGATCGGCAGTCGGCAAGAGCTCGGCGTTAAGTCGGCCACACAGAGGCCCCTAGGTTAACTGTGTCCACCTCTACACAACTAGCGACTTGAGCGCTTGGCCTCGATGAGTTTGGCTAACATCTCCGCCAGCACTAGGTCTATCCGAATCTATACATGTAGGGACTTCAAGTTGCATAGTCCAATGGCTTTGAGTTTCGGTTATTTTCTGAGATAAATACATTAAATTGATCATTATAAGCTACTTTACTTTAAGTTGAAGTAACTTTTTGTTTAAATGGCTAACTTTGGAGATATTTGAAGTGACAATATGCCAAATTAATTTGGGCAAGTATCCCAAAACCCGGATGCTGTAGGCTTATGCAGTAATTGGTTCTATTAAATTGACTCCGCTTGCCCTCCTATGTGACAACAGATGTTTAATAACTGTGTAGAATCAAATCTAGGTAAGGGTTTGGTTTTGAAAATTTGATGCTTCATCGGACCATGCAACTTTAAAACTATACCAACATAACTGCTTATTTGTATTCATCCAGCCCCTTCATTTACATTCACCTAACCTCCTTATACAACACACAATACAAGCGAGTCTCCAACATTTCCTTTCGAGTGGTTTCAGTTTTAAGTCGCTAGGGTAAGCGAGTGATGGATGTGTGTAGCCGACTTTGGGTATCGGCTGGGTAGTCAAATGTGTAGACAACCTCCCACTCTGAGTCCCAGCCGTGCGTTTTTGTCTGTGTCCTTGTCTCTGACTCCTTCATTCACATTCACATAACTCCCTTATTTATATGCACATAACTCCTTCATTGACATTCACCATTTACATTCACATAACTCCATTATATATATCCACATAACTCCCTTATTTATATCCACATAACTCCCTCATTTATATTCACATAACTCCCTAATCTATATTCACAGAACTCTTATATTTACAGTCACATCACTCCATTATATATATCCACATAACTTCCTTATTTATATCCACACAACTCTTATATTTACATTCACCAAACTCCATTATCTATATCCACATAACTTCATTATATATATCCACATAACTTCCTTATTTATATCCACATAACTCTTATATTTACATTCACATAACTCCATTATCTATATCCACATAACTCCATTATCTATATCCACATAACTCCATTATATATATCCACATCACTCCCTTATTTATATCCACATAACTCCATTATTTATATTCACATATCTATATTCCCTTATCTATATTCACATAACTATTATATTTACATGCACATCTCTCCATTATCTATATCCACATAACTTCCTTATTTATATCCACATAACTCTTATATTTACATGCACATCTCTCCATTATCTATATCCACATAACTTCCTTATTTATATCCACATAACTCTTATATTTACATTCACACCACTCCATTACCTATATCCACATAACTCCGTTATTGATATCCACACCCTTCCTTATACAACGCACACAATACAATCAAGTATCCACAATGTCCATGTGCGTGGCTTCTGTCTTAAGTCGCCAGTCTAAGACAGTGCGCCGTGTGTGTGACTGACTTCGGATACCGGGCGCGGACGGTTGATCGCGGTATAAATGGTACCGCCGACAGGATAGGGGACCCCGATGACCCGGCAGTGCATTAATCAGATGTGAAATCCTCCCAGGGTATACTGGCGCACACACCCCTCTGCACCAGCCCACCTGAGTCCCTGTGTGAGTGTGGGTTACCGGCCTGTTGTCGGGTCCTGTAAACAATTTCTTTATCCACTAACTGCACTGTGTAGACAACCTCCCAGCTGTACGTCTCTCTCTCTCTCTCTCCCTCTCTTTGTCTCTGTTGCTATTTCCCTCTCTGGCCCTCTCTCTCATTGTCTCTCTCTATATATCTCTCCCTCTCTCTCTATCTCTCCCTCTCTCTCGATCTCTTTGTCTCTGTTGATATGTGTCTCTCTGGCCCTCTCTTTCATTGTCTCTCTCGTTCTCTCTATCTCTGTGGCCCTCTTTCTCTTTCCCCCTTCCTCTCTCTCTCCGTGTATCTCTCTTTTTCTATCTATCCCTCTTTCTCTCTACCTCTCTTTCTCTATCTAATTATATGTCCATCTCTCTTGTTCTCTTCCTTTCTCTCCCCTTGTCTCTCTCCTTCTCTCTACCCCTTTCGCTATCTAATTATAAGTCTCTCTCTCTTTGTGTCTTCCTTTCCCTCCGCTTGTCTCTCTCCTTGTCTCTCTTTCTTTCTCTCTACTTCTTTTCTCTGTCCCCCTTTCTCTCTTTCTCTCGCTACCCACCCCTTCTCTCTTTCTCTCGGCTGAATTGGTAAGAGAGCAGGCTTCCCGGGCGGAAAGTCAGGAGTTCGAAACCCGGCCAAACTAATTACTTACCGAATTTAAGCGTAGCCTGGCACTCAGCATTAATATGTCAAGGGCATGACTGGTTACCCCAGTATCAGGATAACGTGACTGAGTGGGATACTGGGTCATTTAACGACCCTACCCTAATGAAATATCCAGAAATTGCCATGATTTTCACATTCCAACTAATGTTTCAAAGCGGAAATCGGAGAGGGTTAAACGCCATCTTCAGGTTCTTTTCTTCACGATATAACATCAACTACATTCAAGCTATGCTTCACCCCTCACCCCCCCCCCCCCTTAGGACCATGGCAGTGGGGAGAGGGGGCTTAACCGGATCCTAACCTTGTTAGAACAGTGAAGACAATTAGTATGTATGGACAGTCCCTAACAGCGTGTATACAACATTAAACTGTGAGCATCACACATTAAACTACAGAGCATGCCATTGTTTAACTATACATCAACCATTGTCTGATATTGTGCTCTTGTTTAATGACTTGGGGTCACATATTGTCCACATGCTTCTCCACTAACCGGAGTCCTGTCTTCAAGTGTAGTAAGACCTGAATGGCGGATTTCCGGTTTAAGAACAACAGCGTTGTGTTGTTGTCGTAAAGAAGTACCACTAACTATACTAAGAAACTGAATTTAGGTGAGAGGGAATGTCACTGATCAGGTGAACAGTTAATAGTATAATAGTTAATACGGATAAGTCTTACTTGAACTGGACTTGCACCAATGTCTACTACCTTTGCTCTTCATTGCTAGACTTACACGAGTCTCCACTGTTACTGCCTCTGTCACACCTCGCCGGATTGGGGAAACGGAAAGAAACCGAACAAAGTCTGTTGATATCCGGCCAAGTTTGGTTTGTGTCCATTGCATATCCATTGATATCCGGCCTGATCCATTACAAGTTTTGAGCATGCACAAAACTTTAATGGATTGCGCCAGACTGACGTATGTGGTTATTATCCATTACCATCCGTTACATATCCATTAATCGTCCGTTGCCTTTCGCTATAGTTCTTTTTGTATACTGAATTGTCCGTTGATCGTTAGATACGTTATCAACTGTTACCATATGTTACCCGTCCGTTACCATCCGTTACATAATCGATACATTTCACGCCCAAATAACACTGGACTAGAATATTCTTTGTCCGGTTCTGTCCATTGCTCAATCCGCCATAGTGTGACAGGCACTTTAGTCTTGCACTCATATTGGATTTGCACTCCTACATAGTACTAGTCTCTACTCTTACTGCCGATATGCGTTAGAACAGATATGCTGGCAGAATGAGTAAAGTGTCCGTCTCCTGGTTTGGGAGATCGGGAGATCCGAACCCATGAGTTTGTGGGTGCGAATCCTGGTCGAGTCAAACCAATGACTTAAAAATTGACACTTGTCACTTCCTGGCCAGGCACTCAGCATTATTAGCATAGGGCAAGGACTGGTTACCTCAGTGTCAGGGTAATAATGTGACTGGATCAGGCCGTCGTTAGAGAATAATGCCCCAGTCACATACACATTAGTGGACATAGATGAACGTAGGTGAACATAGTGGAGGCTAACGTGGGTCAAACATGGTGTAAGTACGTTAAACTACATTGAAATATTTTAAGGTATGGCATGTTTTGGTACAGATAAATACATTACGGTACAGATAAATACGTTATGGTATGGATACCGGTACATTCAACTACGTTAGCCTCCACTACCTTCACCTATGTCCACTAATGACTATGTGACCAGGGGTTCGTCAAAGTGCGCTAGAGCACGCTAGAGTACATTAGCATCACAGATGCAAATTCAGCCCCTAACGTCGCGCTCTTTGAACATCTCCAAAGTTTAAATCGGAACTCACGGCCCACCCACGTTATTATCAAGTTAGCATGACGGAGAAGTATGGATGCTGGTACGTTCAACTACGTTAGCCTCTATTACATTCAACTATGTCCACTAACGTGTATGTGACCGGGCCTTTAGAGAGGCACTGGACAAATAGAAGTCGCAACTATTCCCGTGACTCCATCATCCTTCAGCGACAGGTGTTGTACATTACTGTTTAGCGTGGGGTGGAAGCTTAAGCGAAAAGGCGTGTCAGCCATGCGATAGTCACACACGCGAACACGCAGACAAGAGCGACACACAGACAGACCCTCACAAGAGCCACCAGAACTAGTAGTAGGGCATTTATAGACCTTCACATCACTCATGGTTGTGCCCATACGGGACCATCCTGATATGACCGTAGATGTTGTTAGGACGTAAAGCAACAACAAACTAACAAACCATACGGGGTGGCCAAATGTGTTGAGCATCCGTCTCCCGCTTTGGGAGATCGTAGGATTTGAATCCATGGGTTGGAACCCTGGTCGATTCAAACCGATGACTTGTCGCTTCCGAGCCAGGCACTCATCATTATTAGGATAGGGCTAGCAGTAGGACTCATTGGCTCAGTGTCAGGATAATAATGTGACTGAGTGTGATGTCAGGTCATGGTGCTGGTGATCTAGTCTTCCAGTGAGGCAGCATTATAAAGTCGTCATGAGTGTGCTTTGCCACAAGTCCGTACCCATCCTGATATGAACTTACATGTTGGCAGGAAGCAAAACTCCAACAAGCGACCAATCAATCGTGGCTGTAGGGCTGAGGTGGAGGTGGGGCTGAGAGATACAGAAGAGGATGGTGGTGATACAGACAGCTTCCCTAAATCACTGAGCACTTCAGTGAGGAATGGGGGTGTGGGGTGGATGGGGGTGGGGGAGGTGGGCGGTGTTTGTTGCTGTGAGTGTGGTTTCAACATTCAGGTTACAAGTTTACAGTCTCAACTTACACCAGTGTTATTACAGCAACAGGGCATTTCAGAAGGCGTTGTAATCATTTCACAACTAATCGCTATCAGTTTAGTATGGCATCGATTTCTACATTTATTTGTTGTTTTACGTCCTTGCAACAACTAAGGTCATATTGCTCATGCTGCCGACATGGGGTAAAGAAACCACCAATCAATCAATCAATCAATCAAACTAAGGTCATATCAGGACGGGTACTGACTTGTGACAGTACGAGTTATATGACAATTGGGCAATTGCGGTATTAACATGCTGTTTAATTGTTGATACCAGATTACAACAAATGATATTTTGTGACATCAAATTACACAAGAGATATTTTCCCTGAGCCATCAATGTAAAACATCCCAATAGGCTTCAGACCCACTGCTGTGCAGAAAGGTTGTGTGGAGGGTGCCCCCAGAACCGACCAAATCATTTTGGATGGAGATATGGACTTTCCAGCAGCACTGGCTCTCCTACCAACCCCCCACACCACCACCAACCTTTTCATTCACTCACTCCCCCCCCCCCCCCCACTACCACAATCTCACTACAACCTTCCCACACCTCCCCCATCTCCTTCTTTCACTCACGCCCCACGCACCCCACCCCCCATACCATTCCAGGTAACTCCTGCACCGTGCCGAGCGCCAGGCTAGGAAGCGACAAGTATCAATTCTTGACTCGATCAGGGTTCGAACCCACGGTCCCATGGTCTACCAGTCCTGTTGTTTCTATTGATCACAGCAGACGCGGCATGGACAGGGCAGAGGTGGGTGGTGGGTGGGAAAAGGTGACACCAAAGACCCTATAATACTAAGACGGCTCACTCAGCCTGTACTGTGTAATCAAAATGATCAAACCCACCACTTGGTCAAGTTGGTGCGCTGGCTGTTCTCTTGGTTAAACAAGTGCTATATTATATGTATAAATGTATATATGAATGTGAAAGATGTGTGATGATGGCGATGCTGATGATGATGCTGATAATGATGTGTATTTGTTCATAGCAATTTCATATTGATGTGTATTCATACTTACCTATCTCATGTATAATATAATTGTATATGTTTACATGTGAAACACCAACCAGCAGCTGGGCTGATCAAACCCACCCCAAGGTGGCACTGCAAAATTTACATTACCATGGGAGAGATAGGGAGTGAGCAGTCTTAGTATTATAGGGTCTTTGGTGACACCCAGTAATTACAGATGGGCGAGTCCCCTCCACACCTGGTTGAGCCAGATGAATGGTAAGGAAGGGGCGGGCGGAGAGGAGAGAGAGGGCGGGCGGGCGGTGGATGGGTGGGTGGTGGCCATCCCCGCGGGCCCCACTCACTAAAAAGTCATCGCTTTTATTAGCCAAAATGTACTACCACTGCTCTCACTCAAATACAGCAAAACCTCTCTAACTGACCACCTCCACAGATTGATGACTCCCCTATATCGATCACTTTATTTGGGTTCCAAATGATCTCCCATGCAATATCATTGTAATGCTAAAGAGAAACACTCCCTAAACCGATCGCCTCCCTAAATGGACCATTTAAAGTCGGCCCAGTCCCATGGTCGGTCGATTTAGAGAGGTTTTGCCGTATAGGGATTCCGAATTATGCTGGTCCTTTCAGGAATGACTGAAGTTGCGGCCCAGCATGCCGGGTCGCAGCTTCAACGTACATATATATGATATAGCCATGTGGTGATTGGTGCCCCAATCACCCCTCTCCTTCAGTATGTAATCGGTACCCGTCTTGATATGACCTGATATGTTGCCAGGACGTCAAACTCCAACAACCAATCAGCTAGGTCGGGGTGTTGGTGGGGGTGTTCGTGTTCAGCGGGTGGTACCGGGCGGGACGGCCCTGTACCTAAACCAATAGTAGGGTGGCGCCTGCCGGGGTGGGAAGTATTAACTGACCTATAAATCGTTCAAAATGACTATCTGATTTACAGTGTATCACAGCACCCCCCCCCCCCCCCCACACACACAATCCCTACAGAACCATTACCAACTAGTGCACACACATGTGTATATATATATATATAAATATATATATATATATATATATATATATATATATATAATATGCACCTGATTTACACACCCAAGACCCTACAAAACCCTTACAACTTAGTGTACACACATATACTACCAGATTTACACCCCCAACACCCTACAATACCCTTATAACGTAGTGTACACACACACACATATACGCCAACAACTTCCGAGCGAGTGGATGTCAAGCCCCGCGCAGGAGGTGAGCGGTGCATGCTGGGACCCCCCAACACAATTGTGGGCGTGGGGGGGGGGGGGGACTCCAGCTCTTATTACACGCGATAACGGCCTTATCACTATCCATATATATAGATATATATTACATATATATATGTGTGCAAACATATGCATATATATGTGCATAAATATATAATATATATATAGGTATATTACATATATGTGTGCATATACAACATTTAACATATATAACATATATAACATACATTGTTCTGCATAAAGTAAAAAAAAGGACAGAACTGTGGATGTGAATTGGGGAGAGAGGGAACAGAAAAAGGTTGAGTCCCGCAATAAATACCCCCCTCGCACATCATGCCCCCCCCCCACCCCACACACACACACATACATACAAAATCGCACCACCCTACTAACACAGTCAACCTGCTGCACCTACCCGACCACCCCTGTCGCCCCCTGATGAAGTATCAAATTTTCAAAACCAAAACAAGTATCTCAATTTGATTCTACATATCTAACTTAGATACTGGTGCACTTATTAAACATTTGTCACCACACAGAAAGGAATACCGAGGCAATTGAATAGAACCTATTACTGCAGAAGCCTATGGGGGTCAGAGTTTTGACAAGCTTGCCAAAATTAATTGTGTATGGTTCCACTTTAAATATCTCAAAAGTTAGCCACTTAAAGGCCCTGTCACATTACGGCGTATGGCGGGAGCATATTGAAAACCTACGTAGGTCCTGCGCGTGCCGGCCTATGATGACATTTGGTGACCTTTCGGGTGGTTTTGAGCGTATGTGGAACCTACGAGGAGCGTACGAGGAGCGTATGAGGAGCGTATGGGAGCGTGCTGTGACATTTTTTGACAGTATGGGCCATACGCCCTCATAGGTCGGGTTTTTTTGAGCATGCACAAAAAAATTTGGACGGACGGATTTATGAAAGCGTATGGCGGCGTATGCCTCATACGCTTCACATACGCCGGCATCTGGGGGCGTATGAGTAGCGTATGAGTAGCGTATGCGTAGCGTATGAGTAGCGTATATGGCGTATGCCGACGTATATGACGTAACGCGCTTACGCCACCATACGCTCCCGCAAAAAACCCTAATGTGACAGACCCTTAAAATAAAAGTTACTTGAAGCTAAAGTAAGGTACATGATAATGATCAACCTAATGTATTTATCTCAGACAATTTTAGAAACTCAAAATCATCGGACTATGCAACTTTAATAATATCCCCAACCCCTGCTTCAAAGCTACGTTCCCTTAAACTCAAATAAAGTGCATTATATTCAGCAGAAGCTCAACACCATCGGATTATGCGCCTGTAAATTTGAAAAGAGAACAAGGAAAGTAATATTACTAATAATACAAAGCTTAGATATAAACTTTCGTTATGGCGAGTGGTGGTTGTTGGTGTCTGTGTGTCCATACATAATTGTCCTCGATGTGTTGGGAGTTTGTACTGGAGAAGGGTAGGGCAAGGTAGAACATGGTAAGGTAGGGTAGTGTTACGGTGTGGTGTGGTATGGTATGGTATGGTAGGGCAGGGCAGGAGAAGCTAATGTATGGTATGGTATGGTATGGTATGGTATGGTATGGTATGGCAGGGAAGGATAGGAGAGGGTAGGGCAGGTAAGGCGAGGGACGACAGGGCAGGGTTGGCGAGTGTACGGTGTGGTATGGCAGGGTGTGGTATGGTAGGGTGTGGTATTGTGGGGTGTGGTATGGTAGGGTGTGGTATGGTAGGGTGTGGTATGGTAGGGTGTGGTACGGTAGGGTGTGGTATGGCAGGGCAGTGCAGGATAAGACAGGGTAGGGCAGGGCAGGGTTAAGACATAGTAGGGCAGTGTTGGCTATTGTCCGGTGGGGTATGGTAGGGTGTGGTATGGTAGGATGTGGTATGCTAGGGTGTGGTATGGCAGGGTGTGGTATGGTAGGGTGTGGTATGGCAGGGTGTGGTATGGTATGGCAGGGTGTGGTATGGCAGGGTGTGGTATGGCAGGGTGTGGTATGGTAGGGTGTGGTATGGTAGGGTGTGGTATGGTAGGGTGTGGTATGGTAGGGTGTGGTATGGTAGGGCAGGGCAGTGCAGGATAAGACCGGGCAGGGCAGGGCAGGGCAGGGTTAAGACATATTACTATTAGTAGGGCAGGGTTGGCTAGTGTAGAGAAGGGCAGGGTGGGGAGACCATGCTGGTGACGTGGTGACGTGGTGGCGGTTTAATCTCGGCGAGGTGGGCGTAATGAAGTGGTGAGACCAGCCAGGGGTGGATGCCTCCGGGGGAGGGGGGGAGGGAAGCATCCATCATAGTCCGATCACGTGACGTCGCCCCAGGCTGACCCTGCAGGAAGTGTTCTGTGGGGATGTATGTAGATATACCCCCTGCACCGCTCCTACCACCACCACCCTCCCACCCGCCTCAACCCATCCTCGCCCCCTGCAGCACCAAGCGCCATCCCACCCGAGTCAGCATTCTTCTTCTTCCCACACAGGGCACCGCATATTACGCGTGGTTTCAATACTGAATGGTACCAAATCACCCAAATGGGAATCGCACAGTAGCCTATGTGTGGTTTCAACATTGAATGGTACCAAATCTCCTGAACAGGAATCGCACATTACGTGTGGTTTCAATTGGAATGGTACCAAATCACCTGAATCGGCACCGCACATTACCCATGGTTTCAAGACGGGAACAAGAGCGCATGAATGGCCATAGCACATTATGTGTGGTTTCAACACCGAATTGTACTAAATCAACCGAACCGCACGTTCTGCATTGCTTCAAGACCAAATTGAAACAAATGACCCAAAAAGGGCACCACACATTGCGCATTGTTTGAAGACTGAATTGTAACAAATCACGCAAAAGGGCATCACACATTGCGCATTGTTTCAAGACCGAATTGTAACAAATCATGCAAAAAAGGCACCACACATTGCGCATTGTTTCAAGACCAAATTGTAACAAATCACCCAAAAAGGGCACCACACATTGCAAATTGTTTCAAGACCAAATTGTAACAAATCATCCAAAAAGGGCACCAGACATTGCAAATTGTTTCAAGACTGAATTGTAACAAATCACGCAAAAACGGCACTGCACATTACGCATGGTTTCAAGACCAAGTTGTAACAAATCATCCAAAAAGGGCATCAAACATTACGCATGGTTTCAAGACCGATTGTAGTCTAAGACTGGCAAGTTTGCAGTTTATCGGGTTCTAATAAAGTCCTGGTAACATCTGATTTGTTGGAAACTAACATGATGATCCTGACGAATTGTCGTATAGTGTGCGCCCCGGCTTTTCTTATTTGCTTCTCCCTTTCAGTCTCTTTTTCCCGCCAGTTCCGGCGACGACCGCTACGCGTCGCTGCTGTCTTCAGCGCGGGGCAGCTGGCGGACATGGCACAGTACGTCACATTGGCGGACAAGGTCACGGCGCTGCTACGTCACACCCACCCCAAGGTCACGTCGTCTACGTCAGCCGCCCCGCAGACGACTGATGACAACGCCCGCCGCCGTGGGGGGGGGGGGGGGGGGGGTGAGGGGCTGCGCGGGCACATTTACGTCTGGTCACGTCACCAAGGGTTCCACGTCGCCATCCCCCCCCCCTCCCCACCCGGTGAAATCCCCCTCTCCCTTCCCCACCCCCAACCCGGTGAAATCTGGGTCATTGTCTGCTCAGTGTGGGAACCTCGAATTTAAATGTAGGTAGGTTGTTGGAATTTTATGTCTTGGCAACATCTAAGGTCATATCGGGATGCGTACCGACTTGTTGGTTGGTTTCGTTGTTGCACGTTTACATCCTGGCAACATCTAAGGTCATATAAGGATGGGTACAGACTTGTGACAGTGCGCACTCATGGTGACTTTATAGTGCAGTGCCACTGGGAAATGAGGCCACCAGCACCATGACCCAACATCCCACTCAGTCAGAGTATACTGACAGTCCTTGCCTTATCCTATTAATGCTGAGCTCCCCACCAGAAAGAAACAGCTATCAATGTTGTAAGTCATTGGTTTGACTCGACCTGGAATCAAACTCCCGATTCCAAGCATGGAAGGTCTCGCTCCACGGATTCGACCAGCGTGACCGGCAAAAATTAAAATGCTGGTAAAAATGGGAAATACAAATGTTACCCCCCCCCCCGACATAAATAAACATGTGAATAAACGCGGAGCATTTTTCCTACCATCGGAAATGGTGTATATTTCGGATCAGACTTGGGATTGGGTTTATTGGATTGTTGAGGTGTTTATTTCTGTATGGTAATGTGGATATTTAAGAACTGGCCAGCTGTATGAATATAACTATTTGTTGTTGTTGGGTGGTGTGTTTTTGGGAGATGCCTCATTTTTTATTGTCTCTGCACCTGGTTCATGTCACGTGATGACGGGAAGACATGGTGTTCCCCCCGATGAATCTGAAGGAATGCAGTTTAGTTGTCTACTCGGAGGGCTAGGAGCTTCTGCCATATTTGTCTTTGTTAGAAATATTAGGGTTAAACAATATAGATTATAACCCAGTTAAACCAAGCTCGGTTAAACCAAATGATCGGTTAATCCAAACTTTTTTTTGTGGCCCGGGAAAATATTACCATTTATCATATACAAAATTTGGCTAAACCAAAGTTGGTTAATGCAAATTATAGGTAAAGACAAACAAAATTGTCAGACTCCAGGCCACTTCCGGCACGGTTAAACCAAACTTTCATGTGGTTATAAGGTCATCTGAGACCACACCAACGATTTTATATATGGTAATTGGTATTATTTTGGCGGACTGCCAAAATTGTCAGACCCCAGGCCACTTCCGGTACAGTTAAACCAAACTTTCATGTGGTTATAAGGTCATTTGAGACCACACCAACGTTTTTATATATGATAATTGGTATTATTTTGGCAGTCCGCCAAATCATTTGGTCGAACCGAGCTTGGTTTAACGGGGTTATACTGTATATACATAAAACACAATAATCAAAGTGTCCACATACATTGTATATTACATGTGCAATACACGCTTACTCAAAGCTCGGTTAAACCAATGATCGGTTAATCCAAATAAATTTCTAGGGCCACAAGTTTGGTTTAACGGGGTTATACTGTAATACACTTTATCTTAAAAAGTTATATACATCTACCTGGTTACCATGCTATATCCTCTCACCATGCTATATCAATTCATCACACACACGATGTCTATACCTAATCATCATGCTATATCCTGCCACTGTGTTCTATACGCTAACCGTGCTATATCCACCTACTCAGCGTGCTATATCAACTCACCGTAAACTACCCCAAACTAACCAGCAGCCAGTGAAGCGTGCGTCCTGTAAATAAATCACGTGGCCCACAGTGGGCTGTGGCCAGAACGAGGCAGTGCGGCCCAGTCAATGTCTTGACACATACCGCAGACACCTCATATGTAGGTGGTACCCAGGGACATATAGCCGGACTAATAGGGTCCGTCTCAAGGGAGCGTACGGCTAATATGTTCTTAATGATATTCTCCCCGTCAGTCAATGCCAACATTTATTGCTCCTTTGGGCCCTACTTGGAAGCTACCACCTCCCTCCCTCCCCCTCCGCCATACTCCTCACTGACCGCCCCGCCCTCCTGCCGCCCCCCCCCCCCCCCCCTGCACCTGGGGTATGAGTTGACACTTGGGTGGTTGGTGGTTGGAGTTTCACCTACTGGGAACGCTTAAGGTCATATCAGGAGGGGCTGTTTTGACAGTTGGTTCCCCGGGCACTCCTGGTCACCAGTTGTCCGCCCCAGTCGTCATGTTTTACCCGCGTAATTAAAAATAAAATAAAATAAAATATATCGTTTTAGCCCGAAATCATATGGGCATTATTACTCTTAGAAAAACTGGAAGGACATATATATATTTTTGAAAACATATACATGTGAATGTTAGCAATATTCCTTGCATATTTGCTACTTTAGTACAGAAACAACTAGAATATTTTCTATTTTACAATAGAATATTTTGCAGTCGAATATAATTAGAAATAACATAAATCGCGAATCAGGAAAAAATCTCTGAAATCTGGGAAGATCTGTAATATATGTATACATATATAAATACAAAATTCACATATATCATTATACATAATATATATGTTTACAAGTTTGCATATGTTACATTATTGTCCTCACACGCAGGTTGAGTCATTTTAGACAATGCAAATGGGGTTAACTTGCCTAAGAATCTTTGTTTCCCCCCCCCCGTTTTTTTGTATGTTGACTTCGCATGGGATTTTGACAGGAAATGACCACACTCTATGGCTGAATTGGAACCATGGCCCGATCAAACCAATGACATCAAAAGGCATTCTTATCACGCATACTCTCTTAGGATCCAGTACTACCAGGAATATGGTAAGGAACACTTGAAATGAGGTCGACAAAATAGCTGAGTGAACATTCCCGTCGCGTATCGAACAACTGTAACAAAAGTAAAGCCTGCTTTATTTACCAATGCCTCTAGAGCACATTGATTTTTATGATCGGCTATTGGGCGTCAAACATGTGGTCATTCTGACATATTTCGTTGGAGGAAACTGGCTGCACATAGGCTACTTTTTCCGATAAGCAGCAAGGGGTCCTTTATTTTCACTTTCCCACAGACAGGACATGGCATACCAGAGCCTTTGATGAACCAGTTGTGGACCACTGGTACCAATGACTGTAACAGGAAATCCTGACGGCCCAGTTGGCAGGGACTGGCTATTGACGCGGGTCTGTGACACTTGCAGGTCATTAATCTTGACGACACGTCGCACACTGACACTGTGACAGGCGCGAGGTGCACATGCAGCACCCAGCGCCACCTACACGGGTCCCCCGACCCCCTGAGACATCTACAAGTATCTCTAATATCAGCAGAACGACCCCCCTCCTCCACCATGCACCCCATCTCCCCACTCCCCCCCCCCCCCCCGTAATCCCAAATTAGCCCCATCCATTACCGCAAAATACTCCCCCCCCCACACCCAACTTCACCCCACCCCTCACCACAAAATTCACCCAACCCCAAATCAACCCCCAAACACACATATCAACCCCATCCCCCAAATCAACCTCCCCATCGCATCAGCCTTAAATCAACCCTGCCCCCACCCCACCCCATACTCCCATCATCAAATCAACCCCACTCCCAACACTGTCTGGTCGTACGGTGAAGCTGTTTTCAGAATAAATCCACTGTTAAAGCAACTTAATATCAGGGAATGAAAGTGGTCTCTGGCAAATAAAACGCAGATGAAAAGCGAATTTCCAAGAAAACGCGGACCCCCCTCCCCCATAGGATTAGCATTGCCAGGGAATCGCTGGAAAAATAACACAAGTGAGTTTTAACTATATTTGTTGAGCCTATACTATTATCGCCCATACCTTACTACGTTTTGTTAGGGTTTTATGATCTATGTTCTAGCAACATTTAGGGTAATATAGGAATGGGATTTGAACTACCCAATTGTTGATATATATCGTGACTCCTTGACATTTTGTTCAACGTTAATCGGTAAACATAAACACAATCGCGGAAATCCGACAAACCTACCTACATAAATGTACAAGTAAAACCTCTCTAAATCGACCGACCATGGGACCGGTTGGTTTGAGAAGTTAGAATATTGTTACAATGGTATTGCATGGGCAATCGTTTGGGACCCAAATAAAGTGATCGATATAGGGGAGTGGTCCACCTGTGGAGGTGGTCGATTAGAGAGGTTTTACTGTATATTGACAGAGCAAGTCTCTTGCATTGCTCTTGGCGACCATCTTGGTTTTGTGATGCGCTTAGGTCCTCAGGCCTTCGGTTTCCCGGCAGGGGGCGGGGGGCAGGGCGAGATGGGCGATAAAGGGCGCTAACAGATGGACACTTGACCCGGCGTCCTTGACCTCTGAGCCGTCACGAGGTGTGAGGACTGCCCGTGGCCATCTCGGCTATAGGACACCATCAGGGAGACACTTTATGTATGTCCTCCATCAGGCTTGGATCGCAGCCTCTATCTATTTATCTATCTCCCTATATTAGATATATGCCTACTTATCTATCTATATAGCTATTCATATTTATATTATACTCTATATCGCCTCGTCCAACTATATATATGAGACTGTCTCAAAAGGTGCTATGCATTATGGGACAACACTTTGTCCATTGTAACGATCAAATATTATCTAGACATTAAATAGATTCTATCAGTTATTAATAAAACTTTTCTTTTTCTATGGGAATTTCTTTCCCTTGACCACAAATATATGATTCTGAGCTTTCTAATTTAATGAGTGTCTATTGGCACATTATTGATTGTCTGCTTTTACATGTAAAAGCGATGGTTTGAACAAAAAACAAACATTTCTCGCTGTGAATATGGCCTATGCTGCCGACACGGCGTAAAGCAACCACCAATCAATCAATCAATCACATATTATCTGCTTATGCATTTGCTCAGGAAAAACTGATTTGTATTTTACATGCTGATTCATGATCCCAATAGAATACATATTGATTTGAAGCAAATGTCCTTATGTTTTCAGTGTAACTGTTTCTGTGTTCTTTTGTGTCAATCGTTACAATGGACAAAGAAAAAGAAGAGTTATCACCTTTTGAGACAGGCTCATATATATGTGTATAAGTGCGACTAACACTGGTCTACATCCGGTGGAGGCAAGGAGGCCGCAGATGGTGCCACCAGTAGAGTGTTGGGTCCTTCCGAGTATAACAATAATGATAATAATTCCCTTACATATCTTTATACTCACATAATTTGTCATGCATCACATATATATCTACTTATATATCTGATCAGACCAGATGGCCGAATGACCGAATGAATTGAGCGTCGGTCTCCTGTTTTGGTAGATCGTGGGATTCGAATCCTGGTCCGAGTCAAACCAATGATTTAAAAATTGTTGCTTCCTAGCCAGGCGCTCGGCATTCTTAGGATATGACAAGGACTGGTTGGCTCAGTGTCAGGATCATTGGCGGTGCCCATACAGTGGTGCAGATTTTCAGCCTTCAGCGCGCCAACACGACTGAAAACTCCCACCAAAATAAAACAAGCAATACACACATCACCATTTCCGGTTAGACATCATTAGCCGACACTATCAGTTAGTTGGCCGAGTGCACCCACTCCTATGAGTGTAGTCAGGCCTGTCACCGACCACAGCGCCCCCTTACGAGACGCGGGACTACCGCGAATGCCACAATGAGGGCAGTGAGTCAGCGTCCGGTCGCCATTACCGGAAGCAAATCGAAATATAAACAACAACGCATCTGCACACACACGTGTTTCCGGTCTGCGCGCTTGGAGGCTTGTTTCCGGCGTGCGTGTATGTGTCCGTGTGTTATTATTAAAACCTACTGTCAGCCTGACCTAGGAATACCACAACGTCAGTCAGTCGGATGGGTGTAGGTTGTCGGTGTGGGTTAACTCCACCTACCCACCATCCCAAAGTTTAAAAAAAGTAAAGCTTGTTATAGTTAATGACGCCTCCGGAGCACATTGATTTTTATCATCGGCTATTGGACGGCAAACATGTGGTCATTCTGACATATTTCTTTGGAGGAAACCCACTGCCGGCACATAGGCTGGTCTTTATGATAAGCAGCAAGGGGCCTTTTAAATGCACTTTCCCACAGACAAGAGAGCACATACCACAATCAGTTGTGGACCATAGGTTGGAACGGAAAATAACCCAAACTGCAAATGTGTCCACTGAGAAGTATCGATCCGATGACCGACACCTTCACAGGTGGACACTCTACCACCTGAGCTAAAAAGAGTACTACAATGTGGCGGTTAGAGTACTGATCTTGTGACCATAGTCAGATAATAGATTTCACCACAGTAGTACTACAAATAGTACTACAATATGGCAGTTAGAGTACTGATCTTGTCACCATAGTCAGATAACAAATTACACCACCGAAGTACTACAACTAGTCCAAGAATGTGGTGGTTAGAGTACTGATCCTGTCAGGATAGTTGAATAATGGATTACACCAGAGTAGTATTACAAGTAGTACTCCAATGTGGCGGTTAAAGTACTGATCTTGTCACCATAGTTGGATAACAGATTACACCACTGTAGAATACAATGCGATGTTCAGAGTACTGATCTTGTCACCATAGTCGGATAATGGATTACATCACAATATACGAGAAATAGTACTACAATGTGGCAGTTATGTACGGATTTAGTAGATTATACCACAGCACTACAACAATGTGGTTGTTAGAGTTCTGATATTGTCATCATAGTCGGATAATGGAGTACATCACAGTAGTACTACAAATAGTACTACAATGTGGCAATTAAAGTACTGATCTTGTCACCATAGTGGGATAATGGATTACACCACAGTAGACTACAATGCAATGGTTAGAGTACTGATCTTGTCATCATAGTCGGATAATGGATTACACCACAGTAGTACTACAAATAGTACTACAAATAGTACTACAATGTGGCAGTTAAAGTACTGATCTTGTCACCATAGTCGGATAATGGATTAGACCACAGTAGACTACAATGCAATGGTTAGAGTACTGATGGGATAATGGATTATACCACAATAGTACTACAAATAGTACTACAAAAAACAAAACACCACAAAACAAAAAACACCACAAAAAAAACCACAAACACAACAAAAACAAAAAAACCACAAACACAACAAAAACAAAAAACCACAACACAAACCAAAGCGGTGGTTAGAGTACTGATTTGGTATATTACACCACAGCACTATAACAATGTGATGGTTAGAGTACTGATCTTGTCATCATAGTCAGATAATGGATTACATATCACATTTATTTATTTACATTCGCAGAGGTCTTTGTGTCTGCGTGAGTCTTTGTCAGCTTATTCTGTTGTCCATTATTATGGCTCGAGTGCAGTGGCTCTCAAAACACGGGAGTAAACACTTCACAGCCTGGTCCCCCCCCCCCCCCCCCCCATCCACCCTTCTGAAAAATGTTGACGACGTGGTAATACGGCGTAGAGGGCTTTCCAATGGGGTGATGGGTTGGGATGATTGTACCTAAATCGATGCCCTCAGCACATACTGTTCACAGGGGTCTCACATTTAGGTTTCTGCACCATCACGGGGTGGGGGGGGGGGGGGCAGCAGATGCCCCTCGTTTATAAAGCCTGAGGAGACAATGCCAAACAGCCCAGTGACCTGCATATTGGTGACACGTGACAAGAGGGGGTGGGGCTTTTGATGGCTGGAAGTGTGTGTGTGGGGGGGGGGGGGGGATAGAGGTAGAGGGGGAGCGGCAGGGAGGTGGAAGAGGGAGGAGGGAGGGGCAGGGGGCTGGCCCTACTCACAGAGCAACCCCCATGCACCCCTCTCTATACCCTCCCATATGTTGACCTCAAGTGGAGTGAATCCCCCACCCCCACTGTGCGTTGTCACCCACCTCCACCATTCATTGCCCCCACCCCCACCCCCACAGGACACGCCCCAAACAACCCTCCTCCCACTGCCCCTCCCCCTCCCCCACCACACATCCGAAACTCCCAAACAACAACACCCTGCTATGAACCCACCTAGAACCCCCCCACCACAAACAAACTAACCAAACAACACCCCACCATCACTCCCACTCCCCACCCCACCCCCACCACGCCCAATTCACATACTGACTGATGAACCCACTGAAACTCTCGTGTGTGTGTTTAAGTTTGCAGTTCAACCAGACGTGTTACTAAGAATATTGCAGTAGTATAAAACATTCAACAAAGTAAAGACTGAGAACACCCCTACGCAATCGATGCAGCAATAAAAGCATAAGAAGTGGATTGGTTTCTAAACTGGATATATCGGATCAAATGTAGGTAAATTTAATTATGAAACATTGATGCTTTCTTCGAACTAGTTACATGTAAGTAAACATGACTCATAACATGTTTCTTTGTCGTTCTTTTACCACCTAGCAACATCTAAGATCATATCAGGAGGGGGTCATAACAAGAATATCATTAATTGAGCTCCCATTTTGCTAGATCATGTCATTCAAACCCTTCCACCCGAACCTGTGTCGAGCTAAACCAATGACGTAAGAATTGATACTCGTCACTAACTACCCTGGCGTTTGGCATTTCTGGGATAGGGTAAGGGAGAAGTGGAAAGAGGAAGACCAATTCTCCAGGATTACAAATTCCCCTGCTTATTAAATTAATATACCATTGTGTGTTGTTGGTTTACATCCGAGCAACATCTAAGGTCATATCAGAATGAATATCGACTTGTGACAGTGCACACGCATGGCAATATTTGAAGGCTGCCCCACTGGGAGATCAGGCCACATGCACCATGCTCCAATATCCCACACAGTCACATTATCCTGATACTGAGCTAACCAGTCCTTTCCCTATCCTATTAGTGCTGAACACGATGCTACTTATCAATTTTATAAGTCATCACTCTCACTCGGCTGGGATTCGAACTCCTGACCTTCCGCACAAGAAGCGTGCTCTCTACGGATTAATGTAACAACAAAAAGGTACAAATTAATGACTTGGGAATACAGTAAAACCTCTCTAGCCGAACACCTCCTCAGATCGACCACTCCACTATCTCGATCACTTTATTCGGGCCCCAAACGGTCGCCCATACAATACCATTGTAACGATAACAAAAACTCTCGAAGCTGACCACCTCCCTAAATGGGCCATTTAAAGTGAGTCCCATGATCGGTCGATTTAGAGAGGTTTTAGTGTATAATTTATGATGCAAGTATGACGTTCCAATACCATTTGATGTTATTCACGCCTACGCAGCCTCCGTCAGTGCAGCTGCCTCTACACCATCGTATAGCTCAAAACGGGTTCACCTGCCCCCATACATTCAGACATAAACACAACACAAACCTAACCACACTGCCATAAAGCCGCCGGCCCAGGTAAGTGCCAGTTGCCTATTTACTATACTCACACGGGTTAACTCAGAGGGAAAAGCTTCTTATGAAGACAGCCCCATAATAGCCAACATTTCGAGCTTGCAGACTATTGATATTCATTGTCCAGATAGAATTGGAAGCAAAAAGTAACAATGTTATACCTCATGTGTTTGACTGGGATTCGAAATCCCAACATTCTACACAGGAAGTCTGTGATCTACAGATAAATGAAGCAAAAATAGATAAACAAAGTAGTAAATTAGGAATATTCTTAATGATGCAAGACCAAATCGTTCCAATACAATCTGATGTTATTCACGCCTATGCAGCCTCTGTCAGTGCAGCTGCCTCTACACCATCGTCTAGCTCATAACGGGTTCACCTGCTGCCATACATTCAGCCATAAACACTACACAAACCTAACCACACTGCCATAAAGCTGCCGGCCCAGGTAAGCGCCCGTTGCCTATTTACTATACTCACGCGGGTTAACTCGGAGGGAAAAGCTGCTTATAAAGACCGCCTAACATTAACCAGCATTGGGAGTTTGTTGACTATTATTCTTCATTTTCCAGATAGAATTGGAAGCCATGAGAAACAGTGCATTCTCTAATTAATACAAGCTGAACAAAATAAAAATACACAATACATATACATATAAACATACATGTACATATACAAATATATATGTACATATAAATATATGTACAAATATAGTATACAGTAAAACCTCTCTATACCGACCCCTCCCCAGATCGACCACTCCCCTATATCGATAGCTTTATTTGGGTCATAACAATACCATTGTAAGGATATTCTAACTATCTAAACCGACCACCTCCCTAAATAGACCACTTAAAGTCGGTCCCATGGTCGGTCGATTTAGGGAGGTTTTACTGTAGACATATATTTCTAGGGAGACTTAGCATTTTCACTTCAAAACGCCCATCCTGATATGACCTTAGATGTTGCTAGGATGTAAAGCAACAACAAACAAACATCACTTCAAAACGTACCTCAAATTAAAACATATTAAATCCCGTTCAAGTCAACGCAAACATGTTTCTAGGCACATTTAGCATACTTTCACATTAAAACCTCTTAGTATCACGATAATGTGACTGAGTGGGAAATCTGATCATTGTGTCAAATTTCTGCGGCAATGTAAGAATCAAGTCAAGAGTGTCCGTTCATGTCAGTCGGGCTTTACTCAGAATACAGAATGCTGCCCTCCATTCCTCACTGTCCTCCCCCCCCCCCCCCCCCCCCCCCCTGACCATCAGACTATTGGGGTCAGCACTAGCGGAGCACGGAGTCAGAAGGCGCGCCGGTCTGTTTACATCGCCTTTCAGACCGGGAGCTAAGAACCCAAGGTCAGAGATGGCACTGCTTGACCTTCACACTCACATCCTCACCTGTGTACCGAAGCCCCAACTCATACCACCACCCTCCACCCGCGCTCCCTCCCCACACCATATCTCACTCCCCTGACCCCCCCCCCCCCACACACACACACTCCTCCCCACACCACATCTCACTCCCCTGACCCCGTCCCCCCACACACTCCTCCCCACACCACACCACATCTCACTCCCCCTCCCCCCACACTCCTCCCCACACTCATGCTTCTGTGAACCTCGGCAATCATACTCACCCAAGACCCCCCCCCCCCCTCACTCATGCTCCCCCACCCCTCCCCCACACACATTCACTCATGCCACCCGGACGCGATGGCCAAATCGGTAGACCGCAAACCTCCCGTTCCCGGTCGAGTCAAATCAATGACTTAAAAATTGATACTTCGCTTCCTAGTCTGGCCCTTGGCATTACTAGGATAGGGCAAGGACTGGTTGGCTCAGTGTCAGGATAATGTGGGATATCAGGTCATGGTGCCAGCGACCTGATTTCCCAGTGGGGCAGCACTATAAAGTCACAATGGGTGTGCACTGTCACAAGTCGGTACCCATCATGATGATCTTAAATGTTGCTAGGACAGAAAACAACAACAAACAAACGTTCGGATATAACCTTATTTTTCCGAGATAACTATATTAAATTGATTGTCATAAACTACCTTACTTTAGTTTGAAGCGACTTGTTTTAAATGACTAAGTTTTGAGATGTTTGAAGTGCAAATATGTTGAATTAGTTTAGGCAAGCTTGCCAAAACTCGGACACCATAGGCTTCAGTAATAACATGTTCTATTATATTTATGAAGTATTCCCATCTATGTAGCAACAACTGTTTAATAAGTGCATCATTATCTAAAGCCTTGTTTACACGGGCAATTGTAAAGCGAATTAGACAAAGCGATTTATATGAAGCGAAGTAGTGGTGTGTTTACACATGGAGCGGTTTAAGGCGGAAATCGATATCTGCGCATGAGCAAGTCCAGACTAACCAGCGCCAGTTTCGGTTAGTCGACGTCGCCACGAGTGTGTGGGTTCGACCTATATATGTATGGACTGAATCATATTGTTTTGGAACGATCAAAACTTCTGCTGGGTAGTGAAAACCTAAAAATAAATGATGAAAAAAATATGTGCGTACAGCTAGCGGTTTCATAGACTAAACTCTATAATATGCTATAATGTGCGCTTTTGTTCGACTGGAAAATCAACAAACTCAGGTCTCGACTGCGCATGCGTGTGATGTGCTTAAGCTAGTTCGCTTCATATAAACTACCTCGCGAGGCGGTTTACATAAAGTGAATCATATGAATCGAATCAGCCCTAATCCGCTTCAGTGGTGCGTTTACACGGCGAATGTGAGGCGAACTAGGCAAGGCACTTTATTTGAGCCGTTTTAACTCACCCGTGTAAACACGGCTTAAGTTAGATATGTAGAATCAATTTGAGATATTCAGCTTTAAATAAAACGCTACTTGAAAGTAAAGAAAAAGGGAGATTATATCCACCAACTTAATGTATTTATTTCAAAATCTTCCCGAAATTCAAAAGCACCAGACTATGCAGCTTTAATAGATGTACAACAACTTAGTATTCTTCCCATGACATGTATTTCAGTGAATGAGATTCTTGACCTCCCAGTGAAAGCTGACTATCATAAACAAAAATGTCACACTTCTCTGTCATGGTAAGTTGAGCCAGTGGCAATCCGCTTTCCTATGAAGGGGGGGATGGTCCTACTTTCTCAAAGTTCACACACGCAGACCTCAGAACTCAGTCAGCCTCAGCACCCGACACCTCACACACAAACCAACAGTCTAACACCACAATCCCAACAGCACATGCAACATCAAAGAGCCCTACCTAGAGTCCCCCCCCCCCAATCCATCCACACACACACACACCTTGAAGTGGAGGACAGGTAGGTCGGTAGGTGGTGAGAGGGGGAGATGGAAGGGGGAGTGGGAGGGGGAGAGGAGGCTAGGGCATCTCCCACAACACATATAAGGGGCTGCCAAACATTTGTTGGGAAACTATTCTTAATTCTAAAGCTGGCATTATGACAAGTATGTGTCCACACGTGAAGCCCCAAGCGCCTTGTTAAGAAACTTAAAATCAACTTTGACTCAACTTGCCCACCACCCAGTCACTGCCTGTCCCCTCATACCCCAGACTTAATGGGGATGTCACACTACGACGTGTGTCCCGGCGACCCGTCAGCGTTGAAAGTACTATGTTGCGCGTCGAGAAACGTCAAACTTTTCGGCGGTTTGGGGGAAAAGATCGGCGTCAGCGCGGCGCGTTATGCGCGCGCAGGCCAACGTGTGTCGACGCGCTGGGGGAAAAAAAAAAAAAAGTTTGGCGCGACGTCTTCATTTAACCTTAAATGTTGCTAGGGCGTAAAACAAAAACGGCCCAGTTTGCCGCAACGTGTGAGCAACGACCCTCCCGCGCACGCGCCGTCTTCCTAGCGTTCCCATAACGTTATTCTGGCGCGTCCAACGCAGCGCGACGCGCGCCTAACGTCCTCCTAGCGTTCTTACCCATTTACTCCCGCGCGTTGCCAGTCGCTGGTGGTTTTTGACATGTTCAAAACACTCAGCGACCAATAACGCGCGCCAACTTTCGCCGCCGACCGTCAACGTCAAACATAGTGTACCGACACGCCCATAACGCGCTTCTCGATATTTCACCAAATATCGCCCAAAAACACCACACGTTGAGGGGTCGCCGGCGAGAAGCGTCATAGTGTGACAGCCCCATAAACAACATTTTCTTTCATTGTCAACGACTTAACAAATTATACATATCGCTTCCCAGCCAGGCGCTCGGCATTATTAGGATAGGGGAAGAACTGGTTGGCTCGGTGTCAGGATACTGTGACTGAGTGGGATATTAGGTCATGGTGGTGGCGGCCTGGTCTAATAGTGCGGCAGTATTATACTATCGCCATGAGTATGCACTGTCACAAGTACTCATCCTCAGGGATGAAAGTGCTCTCTGGGAAAAAAAGCGGAAATGCTGATATTCTCCCATAGGTTTAGCATTGTCAGGGATTCGTGGACAATTCCTGGAAGTCGGGTTTCATATATAATGGTATATGCAGATAGTGCTGCGCCATTTGAAGCATGTATTAGTAGAGTATGCTGATAGTGCTGCGGCACTTGAAGCATTTATTAATATTAGTAGTGTATGGTGATAGTGTTACGGCGTCTGCACCACATATTAGTAATAGTAGTATTAGTACACGCTGATGGGACTGTGGGATTTGAAAAATTCCGGAAATCCGCGGAATCGCGGAGATCTTTCATCCCTGCATCCTGATATGACCTTATATATTGCCAGGACGTGAAACTCCAACAACCAACCATTATTTCATTGTACGGGTAGATGTGGGGGCTTGTGGCTGCTGTTTATATAAACTAGTAATAGTACACATATGGTTGGGTGCATTTATTGTAGAGGTAGGAGAAGGAAAGTAGGTGTAGATGTGGGTGTAGGAGTGGGTGTGAGAGAGAGTGTGAGAGTGAGTGTAGGGTGTTTTTGTAACGGGGCTCCCAACCCGTATTTGTTAAGGTGGATCAGAAATTTTAAAGCCAAAAAGTATTGCACTTGGACGTTTATCAACAGGATCAATGGTTTTATGTGTAAATATTGAAGAGGAACATTATCGTGGTTTACGAGGGCAAGCGCATGTGTAGTGGCGTGAAAATAGAAGCTACCGGCGTGTGGTGGTATAGTGCTACATGAAATATATAACGTATATAATATAGTATATATGCCTATTATATTACATATGTACAACCCATAGAAGTGAGAATGATAAGACTTCAATATAATATCTCATGATCTGAATGATGGTAGTTTCATATCAAGACAAATCATATAATATATATTATATACATTATATATTTGATATACACTGTACAGTATAAGCCCATACAATCAAACTTTAAGGGGCCCTAGAAATTTGTTTGGATTAACCGATCATTGGTTACCCAAACTTTGGCTTTGACTTTGACTTTGAGTAAGTGTGTATTGCACATGTAATATGCAATGTATGTGGATTGATTATTGTTTTTTTATGTACATACAGTATAACCCCATTAAACCAAGCTTGGTCAAACCAAACGATCGGTTAATCCAAACAAATGTCTAGGGTCCCTTCAAAATACTACCATTTATCATAAACAAAAGTTGGTGCGGTCTCAGATGACCTTATAACCACATGAATGTTTGGTTTACCTACACCGGAAGTGACCTGAGGTCCGACAATTTTGTTTGGATTAACCGATAATTTGGATTCACCGACTTTGGTTTAAGAAACTTTGTTATATGATAAATGGTAGTATTTTGCCGGGCCGCCAAAAAATGTTTGGATTAACCGATCATTTGATTTAACCGAGCTTGGTTTAATGGGGTTATACTGTATATATATATATTATATGAGCAACCATGGTAACTTCATTACTATATCAGTCTCTTGCAGGAGATAATTTCCTCAAAGGAAATCATATATAGTATATATAATGTACTATATATTATATATACAGTATACACATTATATATGAGTACAATATATGAGAATCTGGTGAGGAAGAAACTGCAGCTTCTAAAAGCCAGCTAAAATCATTAGTGCAGTGTGAATCAAAACCTAGAAAACAGACACTGTCCGGTGAAATACGGCAATGTACGGTTTATATACAATTGGCATCCGCCGTGTCCGTTATCTGTCCGTTGGTGTCCGGTACAAGTTTTGAACATGCACAAAACTTGTACCGGACTGAAGTGTACGGTTGGTGTCCGTTTTATGTCTGTTTCGTCCGTTTCATGTCCGTTACTCATCTGTTAGGTGTCCATTTTGTATCCTGAAGAGTCCGTTGAAGGTGCTGCGGGAATTCGGTGCATCGGTTTTTGGCGGGTCCGTGCACAGTCCGGTAGGTGTCCGGTAGGTGTCCGGTCCGTTTGATGTCCGTTTAGCACCCGTTTAACTATTCGTTAATGTCCGTTTAGCATCCGTTTAACTATTCGTTAATGTCCGTTTAGCGCCTGTTTCGTCCGGTGGCCGTTTCAACAGTTTGACACCGGAAACCACCGGACTAGACAATTCAGGTCTGACTGGGCCTTGAGACACACACATCTATCCCATAGACCAGCTGGTGTCTGCTACCATATTACACAAAGTAATTGCAGCCGCCTAGTTCTATTGAATGCGTCAGCTGGCCAGACATCCATTCTCAACGATAAGTATAAGGAATACCAGCCACCAATAGCAGTATGCGTTAAAGCTGCATAGTCTGATGGTTTTGAGTTTCGACCATTTTCGGAGCTAAGTACATTAAATCAATAGTCATATTCTACTTTACTTTGGTTTGAGAAGTGACTTATTGTAAATGGCCAACTTTGGAAATATTCGCCGTGAAAACACAGAAAAAGAATGTTGGGAAGCATGTCAAAATTCTGACGCCATTGGTTTCAGCAGTAACGGGTTCTGTTAAATTGATCTCATATTCCCCTCTATGCAGCAATACATATTTAATAAATGCACCGGTATCTAAATTTGATATGTAGGATCTAATATAGGTCAGAAAACTAAGGGGCAGTGGGAAGACAACCAGTAATGCTTACACTGTTCCTACAATTTTAATTGTCAATAGGTTAGTTTATGTTTGTGTACTATGTATGAAAAGTGTGAATAAACATGTCTAAAGCCCATGTCACACCTCGCCGGATTGAGCAAAGGACAGAACTGTCTAGTCCTGTGGTGTTTGGGTGTGATAAGTATCAAAATGTATTAAAATGTGTCAAAATGTTGCGATATCAGGTCAAAGGCCGCTGGACAAACGGACGGACATGAACGAATAGCCAACAGATGGTAAGTGGACTAAATGAACTCAAACTGGACAAGAACCATAGACGTCAATCCGGCGCCACCCGTTCCAAGTTTTGTGCATGTTTAAAACTTGCAACGGATCGGGCCGGATATCAACGGACACAGTCCAGATTTTGCTGGATAACAACAGACTTTGTTTGGTTTCTTTCCGTTTCCTCAATCCAGCGAGGTGTGATAGTGGCTTAAATGCCTAGGTCAGTGTTTGATTTTGATTACTTAATGATTTCATTGTCCTATGCAACTTTACACATAACATGGACCTATCCTCAGGTTTGCCCCCCTCCTCCCCACCCACCTTACCACAATCCCTTAACCACACCTGTACAACACAAGAGCTTTCCAGCCTCGCCCCCTTCTTGCACAAACCAAGAACCATCTTCAGTACAAGAGCACAAATGGAAGAAAGAAGACACAGACTAAATGAGCATATTTTCTGTCTGTTTTGACCCTCACACATAACAGCCTACAGGATACTGAAAATGCAGATGCAGTCATCCTTTTTCTCTTTGCCCAAAGTGATGACTACATCCTCCCAAGCCGGCAGTGTTGTGTCTGTATTTTCTGCACATTTATTCTTCTTTTAATTTGGGCATTTTTAAACATTTTGTTTTTGTGTTATTATAGAGCAGCCGGTAGGGATGTACCAGATTGCCTTGTGGCATAATGGGCAATCTCAGGAATGTCTTCAACAGATAATTCTCAGAAACGCCGAAGCACCAGCTGATGCCTCAATCACCCCCCCCCCCCCGTCCACACCCGCCCCCATCCCCCACGCAGACATACCTCTAGCCGCATTGGTCAGAGTTTCTAAGGCAACGCCTGATATATTATCAGTGTATTAGGTTGCACTGACCTCTCAGGCAAGGAACCACCTAGACAGGTAGGCGTAGATAGGGTGACTCCATCAGACAGCCTATGTAGTGTAATGGTTAGCACGCTAACCCTGATATGCCAAGAAGGTGGGTTCGAATTCTGCTCTAGGCACAAATGCCTCCCTTTTTCATCAGTTCCACGACACTGGTGTCATGACCAGGATCCCGCACAAGCTACATGTTGTATGGTTGTTGAACCTAACGTGGGTATGTATATATATGTAAGTGCATTCATTGCCTGTATGTAGGTAATTGTAAGCATTAAACAATTCAGACCATCAACCATTTAAAAGATAATTACAATTCCAGGTAGTGTACTAGTTAGCATTCTACCCCAGAATGGCAACATGTGTGGGTTCGAATCCTGCTGTAAGCACAAATATCTGCTTTTTCCAATACCTCCATGGCACATAATAATCATTCTTTCAACACTGATATTGAAACACGTATCGATTACTTTCATCACAACTTAGAAATAAACTGCCTTCTCGATTCCCTCTTCTCCAAATATTGCCCCACCCCTTCACATCGTAGGCAAGTTTACAATATACCCCCCAATCCCACCGACAGATATCATAGGAAGTTTACAATATACAGCCTCCATGCATGCAGCAGATCCTAAACACCACAAACAATCCGTCCCCATGTAACCCACTTTCTGTTTTCATATCCCAGCTCCAGTGTTTTAGGGAAAGTTACACTTCCAACCCGCTCTCTAGCACTCACTCTCTGAGTTCTATTCTTGAGCACCTTCCAACAACTCCATCCCTCCCCCAAACACACACACACATATATACATACATACACACACCCGCTAGTGTGCGGGTGGTACTGGGAGTGTGTCGGATGGAAGGAAGGAAGCAGGTCGAGGCCTGGGGGGTGGGGGCTGGAAGGGGTGACGGAAAGGAGAGAGGGGGGGTGAAGAGTGAAGAGGAGGGGAGGGGAGAGAGATAGGGGGTGGAGAGGACAGGGGGAGAGAAGATAGGGGAGAGGGAGAAAGGGGAGGGGAAAGGAGGAGAGGAGAGGGAGAGGAGGTGATAGGAGACAGCGGAAGAGGCGAGGAGGCGAGGAGGAGAGGAGGGGCTAGGGGTCAGGCTTAGGGTGGGGGGGGGGGGGGGGGGCAGGGGAAGGGAGAAGAGGGCAGGGGGAAGGCTTGGTCGGGGGGGGGGGGGAGGGCGGCTCGAGAGGCGGCACCTGGCGGGGAGAGGGGCGACCAGACACCGGGGCCGACACTTGAGCCGGCCCGAGCAGCTCAACCTACACCTGACCTCCCAGGGAGCAGCTCACGGTGAGTTGATTATACATTAGGATCACCTTCGCCGTTCTGCCGGCAGGCCCCGCCCCTCACACCGGCACGGACAGTGGGAGGCCCCGAGCCGACGGCTACCAGTTTCCCATTGGGAAGACTGAAGGTAGTTTTTATTTTCTTTTAACTTTCTTTCTCGCTTAATGAACACAAGAAGTAGCAGGGTTCAGTTCCGAATAGGAATCCTGACTTTGGAAGAAGCAAAGCACATGCTGGGAAATCTGAGTAACGACGTGTGGTACAATATATATCCTCACACAATCCATTATTGGCGAGTGGTATTTGCCAAACCGTGACTGAGGTAGAGGGTGAATCCTATAGAAACATTTACGATTCACGCACTAAAACTGACTGCGCATCACGACCCCGACCCATATATGATCTAAAACTGCCCGATTCGTTTTTCGAATCCATTGCAATTTCAGTTTTAACCGCTAAAACTGAGTTTTAAGTCGCGAATCGTAAGGCTCTGGTGTGCTAGGGGGTCGCACACCTAACGACTAAAACTCAAACTCATGCGCGATACGGGCAGTTTTAGATTGTATACGGCATAAGAACCATCCAGTGGGAGTGTTTGCAGTGTGGGGGGGGGGGGGGGGGGTACATTGCGCCAACCATTAGTAAGCTAGTGAACATGAGCCCCATAGAAACCATCAGTTAGTGGGAGTGTTGGGGGAGGGGGTACTTTGTGCCAACCGTTAATAAGTTAGCAAATATGAAGCCTATAGATGACCAATTTCCGCGAAAACGCGGACACCCCCCCCCCCCCCCCCCCCATAGGATCAACATGGTCAGCGAATCGTGGAAAAATGCCAGAAGTCAGTTTTCAGTTATCCTTATTGTGAATGTATTAATACTAGTATCATCTAAACCTAACTTTGTTTGGGTTTTATGTTCTAGCAACAGCTAAGTTCATACAAGAATGGGATTCAAACCAGTCATTTGTTGTCATATATCCCGATTCTATGACATTTTGTTTGACGTTAATTCACAAATAATCAAAAATCGCGGAAATCCGTGAAATCCTGAAGATCCCTGTACAATACCAAATTCATGAAGGACTGGACAACTTAGCCCAAACCCATTAACTATGTAATCCTTGTCTTCTGCAACTGCTCAGCATCACCATGACCCAACTTCACAACTGCTCAGCATCACCTTGACCCAACTTCACAGCGGATTGAGCAACTCTTGGCGGTTTATTCCCTACGGAATGAGCTACTCAGCCAACTTCTATGGGGATGGAGAAACTCGCCCAGCGGCTATGGACTGAGCACCTCGCGCCGACAGTTTGACTCGGAGAAGAAAAACCACAGGGGCGCACGCACGGACGGATACCACTAGAAGGAGCTGGTGGTGAGGAGGGAAGGGAAGGGGAGGGAGGGGAGGGGAGGGGAGGGGAGGGGAGGGGAGGGGAGGCGGGGGAGGGGAGGGGAGGGGCGGGGAGGGGAGGGGCGGGGAGGGGAGGGGAGGGGAGGGGGAGGTGATTTTCGCGTCACTTGCGCGCTAACTCGATTAGCGTGAAAAAAGAGGCCATGTAACAGGCGCTCTTAAGGACGTGTGTGAATGTGTGTGTGTGAGTGTGTGTGAGTGTGTGTGAGTGAGTGTGAGTGAGAGTGTGTGTGTGGATGAGAATGATTGTGAGTGAGGGTGTGCGAGTCTGAGCATGAGCGTGAGCGTGTGGGCGTGAGAGACACAGTGTGCTCAATTGGCCCTGTGCGTCTCATGTGAGTCGATCCCAGCTCTTGTATACAAGTGAGTGTGTCGTGTGTTACTGTTAATGCATGTGTGCGTATGAGTGTGAGTGTGAGGGTGAGTGTGAGTGTGAGTTATTTCAGACAATGGCACCTAATTAAGAAAACCATCGGACTACGCACCTTTAATTCGCGCTGACCCTTGTTTTGTGGTTGATCCACTTTAATTGTACATTCAACCGGCACCAATGTGGGGGGAATGTGGGAGGGTGAGGGTTCTGGCAGGGGGTGGGGGCGGTGTATGTGTGGTTCTGTCCAGAAGGAGGGTTTTGCTTTTGGGGTGGTTTGTAACCTTACAACGGTTAACGACTGCAGAACTGCAGCAATATAGAAAGGCCCCGATAAATCGGTCCAATCTTTGGTTGAAGATTAATCTTCAGGTGGGATGGTTGTAGAAGCTGGGGATATCTTTACAACATTCAAAATGGCGAAGCATTGGGGCGGCCCCAAATCTTTCCGGTCGGGAGGTAGCACAGCGCTCATATCCAGTCGACAGCAGCAAGGGCTTAGGAGGAAAGGACGGGCAAAGGTGGGTCCAGCGGTTCCAGCAACAAGAACAAAGCAAGAGAAACGATAAGGTAAAGGGCCCTACCCAAGCAAACAACTCACTTTATCAAGGGGAGAAGTAAGCCTGGGAGAATTTAAAAAAAAAGGTAGAGTATAGGAAAGAGAAATGCGGAGAGTTGAGTCAAAGGACCGTGTCTATTTGCTCTATGATGACCAGCCGGCGAGCCAAAGACACAGACAGAGTAAGAGTAGAAACTGAAATGCTGGAGGGCTCCCCCTCCTGGAACTCTTTTCAGACATTATCAAGAAGGAGCATGAAAGAGGTGTGCACGAAGCGCGGTCCGGATAGCAAGTGAGGAAGGAGGGGTGTCGGAGGAGGAGTTGATTTTCTCGGGCCATGTTCCCGGGGAGCTGAGAGCATGAAGAACGAGGCAATGGGTATATGTTGTAGCCAACACGTGCTGGAAGTAGGTACACGTGTAGGCTATCAACGGGCCGCAGAATGTGGGCAAAATAGTTGGTGAGAGGAGAGGCAGGGGTCGCGGTGTGTGGTATGGGGTGGGGAGGAGGGATGGAGAGAATGGGGGAAAGAGTTGGTGAGAGGAGAGTGGTGGTGGGGTGGTGGTGGGGGTGGGGATGAGGAAGGGAGGGAATGTGGGAAAGAGTTGTTTGAGGAGATACAGGGGTCGCGGTGTGTGGTGGGGGATGGGGAGGAGGGGAGGGGAGAAAAGATTGGTGAGAAGAGATACAGGGTCGCGGTGTGTGGTGGGGAATGGGGAGGAGGGAGGGAGAGAATGGGGGAAAGAGTTGGTGAGAGGAGAGGGGGAGAGAGGGGGAAAGAGTTGGTGAGAGGAGAGGCAGTAATCGCTGTGTGTGGTAGGGGATGGGGAGGAGGGAGGGAGAGAATGGGGGAAAGAGTTGGTGAGAGGAGAGGCAGGGGTCGCGGTGTCTGGTGGTGGGGGGTGGGGAGGAGGGAGGAGAGGGGGAGGTAGAGAATGGGTGAAAGAGTTGGTGAGAGGAGCGAGGGAGAGATAGACTGGGGAAAGAGTTGGTGAGAGAGGATAGGCAGGGTAGAGGAGAGTGGGGAAGAGGAAGGGAGAGGGGAGGGAGAGAGGGGAGAGGGGAGTGAGAGAGGTAATGGGGGAAGAGAGTTGTTGAGATAGGGCTCGGGGTGTGGGGGAGGGAGGGGGAGTGGGAAGAGAGTAGGGCGAAAGAGTGGGGGGGGGGGGCAGGACAGGCATGCTTCCCTGTTTGTGGTAGATATATACATCTATATATAAGAGATAACATAATATTCTTAATACTAATGTTATATCTACATTTCCCCTAAAAATGGAAACAAATTAAGCAGTTATTTAACACAGTGATGATAATATATAATGTCCCAAATTACTGCCTAAAATTTGGGAGGGAAGCACAAAACTAACAACATAATAGGGATCGTTGGGTAGACTGCAGCGGTGGTATTAGCAATGGTTGTTGTGTTGTTTCCACAAGTCACTCAGTACCGGCATGCACTGGTTTGTCTCCTGGAAGTCTGGGGGTCGAGGGGTGGGGGAGGTACCGGAGGACAGGGGGGTGGGGAACCCCGCCTTCCCCTTCACCACCCCATCGCTCCTAATCCAGCTGCGGTTTCTTCCTCGGGTCAGTGAAGATTACTCCTGAGCCCAACCTCAGTTGTCCTGGTCCTCTAGTCCCTCCAACACCTCCTTCCCCTTTCATTCCCTTCCAACACCCCCCATTATTTTCTTTGCAACAGCACCTGCTCCCTTCTAGTCCCTCCAATACCCATCTTCTTTCCCTTTCAACACCCCCTCCCCCCTTCTTTCCCTTCCAACAGCCCCATCCCCTTCTTTCTCTTCCAACACCCCCTCTTCCGTCTTGTCCCTCCAGCAGCTGAGTTCATTTCCCCAGCATGTCGAAATTAATCTTGTCTTTTTGCATTCTCTCCCATTTCACCAACTCTGTGCTGACATAAGTAACCATTTGACACAGGTGCCGGGCATTCTACTTGTTGTTCCATAAAAGCCACCCCTACTACAAATATGGATGGGGGTGGTCTTGTATCTGGGGCTCCAGAGACAGGTTGCTCAGAACGGACTACCCGTAGTATATGCATACCGGAAGTGGCAAAGGAGCGATACCGGAAGTGGAGAAAGGGAAAGATAATGGCACCTTCTCAATCTCAGCGAAGAGAAATCTTCTCCTCTCCTCATGCATACCGGAAGTGGCCATAGGATGGACACCGGAAGTGAGTGGGGAGGGGGGGGGGGGGAAGCAGCAAGCTCAGGGCGCCGGTAGAGCCATTTTGAGAGGTAGTACTAGTAGCGGTTGCCCGGGGGACAGGGCGCGGGGGTCGGGGAGCGACGGAGCCATTAACCGGCTAATCACCAAGCGGGGGTCGGGCTACCCTCCCCAACCCACCCATCCCACGCAGTCCCCACTAGCCGGGACTGACCCCCCCCCCCCACACACACAGATACACCCCCCACCAACACCACACACCATGCCGCTCGCCCGACGATCGCTTTCAGTAACATAAAAGGAGAGTTCATACTCAATCAGCCCGAGTCGTCCGAGCTCCTCGGCCACGGGCCCCAAATTCAATTAGGATCGACTCCCGGCGTCGGGCCGCGGGGAGGCGTGGAGGGCCGGGGCGGAGAGGCGGAGTGGGGGTGGGGGGGGGGGGCGGAGTGGGGAGGGACGGGGCAGGGAAGTCGGCTGGAGTGATTTAGGGCTCCTCCTCCTCCTCCTGGTGCCTCTCCCGTATATTCCTTCCCATCTCCCCACAGCTGCTCACAGCTGCTCAACAGTGCACTACGAATCATCTACTCACCCACGATGGAACCATTGTAGCAAATCCAACAAGATCGACCCAGATTTGAGCCTGCACATTCTAGATTAGAGATTAGTGCACTTATTCAGTTGTCTCCTAATCTGACGGTTGGTGGTTCGATTCCCCATGCCATCACCTCTGCCAACTTGTCATCAAAGGCCGGTTGTCTAGGTGGTGTGGGAGGTTAAAAATCCTGTCGGCTGGTAAAAGTGTAGGCTCGGTCTTTCTATCGACAAATTGTCTAATGGTGAAAACAAGTCTGTTCAGACTTATTCATGATAGGCAGTATAAATCTTCAAGAAAAATCTCAATATGGATAGTGATAATCACATTACACTTGTCTCAGTCCCTGCATAAGTAAGAATTATTATAGATATCTAATAATGTCGTGGGGGGCGTGTGTGTGATGAAAATGGGAAATATTGTGGCTAGATCGGGAATCGAACCCACATCTCTTACATTCCAGGCCAGTGTGCTAACCATTTACACCTAGGATCTCTGATACAGTGTATAGAAACTGCATTCTACTCTGCATATATTATAACGCAGAGAAACTTCAATGTACTCTCTGTACAATGCATGTAAACGTGACTATAGTAAGGCATACATATTACAATGTGACACAACTATGAACAAATTACATTAAATAAAGTGTAGAGGGGTGGGTCTGTGGATCTGCAGGGTCATCAAGTGCGCTCAGCTGGAAATGTACTTCCTGCCAACGCCGCTAGGCGGTGTTCATCACCAAACTAGTCGTAATACACGCCCAGTGAACACAGCCCGTTACGGGTAAGGATGGGCGACCGAATCAACAAGCGACGCCGACAAAATGTGAAATAAAACAAAACTTTTCTCACTACCTGAGGCTTTAGAGGACTGGCATAGCTTGACTAAGTCAACCTGAGCCAAACACTCCCGTCTCTATAGTTAAAGCTGCATAGTCCGATGAAATATCAAATTTTCAAAACCAAACCAATTATCCAGATTTGATTTTACATATCTATACTGATGCATTTATTAAGCATTTGTTTCTGCGTAGAAGGCAATACTAGTTTAACAGAACCTGTTACTGCAGAAGTCTATGGTATCTCAAAAGTTTACCATTTAAAATAAAGATCACTTTCAACTAATGTAAAGTAGATACTACTGATTGATCTGATATATTTATATCAGAAAAAATACAGAAATTCAAAACCATCGGACTATGCAACTTTAATCATTCCAAATAGGGAGGAGAAAGTGTAACAATGAGACTGCTGCCCCTTGTGCAAAGCGTCTACATACATAGGATGGTCCGGGTGGTCATACAGAAAATGTTTATTTATATTCATATTCATTTATTCTATTCATATTCTATTCATATTCATGTTATTTATATTCATATTATTCGCAGACGGGGTGGTCTAATGACTTGAATATTCACTTCACATGGGGAAGGGCGTAAGTTTCTAACCATTCACTTAAAGCTGCATAGTCTGATGGTTTTGAGTTTCTGTCATTTTCTGAGATAAATATATTAGGTTGATCGTTATAATCTACCTTACTTTGATTTGAAGTAACTGATTTTAAATTGCTAACTTTTGAGATATTTGAAGTGCAAACAGGCCGCATTAATTTTGGCAAGCTTGCCAACACTGTGACACGATAAGCTTCTCCAGTAACAGGTTCTATTAAATTGCCTCAGAATTCCCTTATGTGTGGTGACAAATGTTCAGTAAGTGCACCAGTATCTAAGCTAGACATGTAGAATTAAATTTAGGTAATTGTTTTTGTTTTGAAAAGTTGATGTTTTCATCGGACAATGCAGCTTTAAGAATGCATACTTGTTGCAACATAGCCTAGTGCTCGGCTTTACTAGTACAGTGAACCCTCTCTAAATCGACCGACATTGGGACCGGCTTTAAGTGTTCCATTTAGGGAGGTGGTCGTTTTAGGGAGTTAGAATATGGTCACAACGTTATTGTTGGGACCCAAATAAAGCGATCGATATAGGGGAGTGGTCGATCTGTGGAGGTGGTCGGTTAGAGAGGTTTTACTGTAGTAAGATAGGGCAAGGAACAGGAGAATGAGACAAGCCAATTGTCCCAGATTGAAATTGCACTGGTTTAATCAAAGAATGCAATAACAAATATATCATTTGTAAATTTATATTTCGCAATGCCTTATATGAGAATACATGTAATAAGTTAATATAGATAGGCAAGTCACATTTTTAGAACAGACACTATAATATTAGTAGCAAATATATAGGATATGGATTAAAGTTATTTTTATTCGTCGAATGAAATATAGAATACAGATAACATATGTACACATATACATATATATATATATATATATATATATATAAAGATATGATAAATATAACCATCTCTATATCTAATTGCATATATATATAGATATATATATATATATTTACAATTCCATATAGTTTATATATATATAGTTTATATATATATATATTGTATATATATACTATCTAGTGCATTATATGAGTGCAAATAAATAAATAATGTATTTATATCGTATGAATGCGGTATATATATATATATATATATATATATATATATATATATATATATATAGATTAGTTTCTTATGCTAATTGCTGGATCCGGATGTGCTTACTTCTCCCTAGCACCACTCCTCTCCTCCTTTCCCCTCCCCTTTCCCCTCCCATTTTTCCCTCGTTATTCAAGCAACGAGGGAAAATATATATATGGGTCCCTCTCCTGAAAACTGGTCAGCATGGGATGAGATTTTAAAACATCAATAAAAAAGCTTCCTACTTATTTTTTTGCTTATACTTTTCATATTCATGTTCAGATTTGATGAAAGAAATAAGTGAAATAAGATAAACTGAGTGAAACTTTGGTCCTTTTAGTCATGAAGTGTTTTTCTACCAAAAAAGCCCATTTTACAGTCAGTCATTTGTAACATGACATATGGGACATGGTTGAATCCTTATTAACATCTTGAATTGCATTGATATATCAAACAAAACAGTTCCCAAATCAAAAAGGAAATATTTATTAACATGTATGCATGCCTAAATTTAACAAAAATAAATTTTGTTGTCGTCAAAAATAACATTACAAATTTCCATCACACGTGTAACCAGTGGTGTCCTGATGCCACACAAATATTGTACACTAATTATTCAGTGAATAAAGCATGGCTGGGAATTACTTTTTTTTTATCAATATAAGCACTACATATTTCTGTATATTATGCCATGATTAATATGCTTCTAAGTATGAAATTATTTAATTCTGCTTAGATTTTTATTAAGCAGACTGTGTGGTGTCCTAAACATGTGTTACATCTGAGAAACACATGTTATACTGCCATAAGACATAGCTTAATCATGGACTACACCTTTATTTGTTATCTCATCAATTTATATTTTACATAGATGTAAAGGGGAGATTTCCAGCTTTCATTTGCAACCAAAAAATGTGAAAAATTTAAATATTAGATTTTAACTCTTCATGTGACACTTCTGGCCAGTTTTCAGGAGAGTGACCCATATATAAGATGGACACAGTGTCTACTGTAGCATGGCCCAGATTGACTTGCTCGAATAGTCCCTGATTCACTAACTCCTCCCTCCCATCCCACTCCCCCCTCCCATCCCACTCCCCCCCCCCCTCCCCCAACCACCCATCCATCCAGACTTAGGGGCGGCAGAGCCTATTCAATATTGACGCCACTCGTGAGTGATTGAGCAGCTGAGCTGAACTCGAGCACTTCCGGTCTGAGGTCACCGCTGTAGTCATAACAACGGGCCGAGCAGCTCGCCAGATTAAGCGCGTCGATCTGAGCCTGATGCGCCGGGATAACGGGCCCATCTCGCCGTCACTCCCCGGGGAAACTTGCCCCAAGTCGCCGCCGCCTAATGCCCGGGGGTGACCGGCCAGATTAGGGCAGAATGTCGACGGGGGTTTGGTGGCCATCTCATTTGAGGTATTACATAGCAATGAGTAGTAAGATACTACATGGCAATGAGTAGAACATCGAGATCAGTTGTAGATTATAATTATGTCTCAAGCTGGTCCAACATATATATTGATACATTTCATTATTATTATTATTATTATTATTATTATTATTACTATTATTATTACAGTAAAACCTCTCTATACCGACCCCTCCACAGATCGACCACTCCCCTATATCGTTCGCTTTATTTGGGTCCCAACTATACCAAATACTTTATTCAATGAATAAATTATATTTACCAAAAAAAGGAAAGAGAACAAAGGATATTCCAACTCTCTAAACCGACCACGTCCCTAAATGGGCCACTTACAGTTAAAGTCGGTCCCATGGTCGGTCGATTTAGAGAGGTTTTACTGTATTCAACTTGCATAGTCCAATGAAAGCATCAAACTTTCAAAAGAGAAGCCCGTATCTAGATTTGGAACTAGATAGCCAATTTAGATACTGATGCAGAGTTATTAAACAGTTGATGCTACATCGAAGGGCGTGCTAAAACAATGTAATAGTTAATGTTACTGCTGAAGCCTATAGACATATTTCACATGACGTCAGCATGGGTATCTAGGTCAGTTTGTGCGCTGTTTGGCTGCCGGACGACACACTGTCACACTGCAAACTCAATGCCTATGAGCAATCTTCATAGAGAAAAGGTGAAATATCTCTAAGACCACACCACCTATACACAAACCGCTTGGAACACATATAGAAAACATGTTTAACAAACATATTATATTAAATTGATAAGGTTAGGGTTCTGCATTTCTATTAATTTTGAATAAAATTGACATGTTTCACTGTGCGTATCGGCAAACTCAATGGCAGTGTGCCTACGTTCTGCAGCCAAGGTGCGCGCGCACACACAATGTTTATAAAGATTGAAAGGGGTCTATGGGGTCAAACTATTGGCAGTTGCATAGTCTGATGGTTTTCTGAGATAAATATATTAGGTATAATATACCTTACTTTCGTTTGAAGTAAATTTGATTTTAAATGGCTAAACTTGAAGATGTTTGAAGTGAAAACATTCAATAATAATTTTCGTAAGCACGCCCAAACTGGCACCACGGGCTTCAGCAGAAACACGCTCTATTAAATTGACTTTTCTATCCAGCAACACATACTTGCTAAGTGCATCAGTATCTAAGTTAGATATGTAGAATCAATTCTAGACTCTTCCTGCTGAGACTACTGTCCTTGTAAAATAGATGAGAACAACAGAAATACAGGAAACTTCACATTTCTACGAGTGAGTGAGTGTGTCTTGGGATTTTTGTGCCATGTCGGCAGCTATGGCCATATTCATGCCGATATGTTTTTATTTATATTTTGTCAACTATGTCACTCAACAGAGAAGCAAGGTTATGGCATGTCGGCAACTATGGCCATATTCATGGCGAGATGTTTATATTTATATTTTTTCAACTATGTCACTCAACAGAGAAGTAAGTGTACGGATGCTAGGTCGGCAGCTATGGCCATATTCATGCCGAGGTGTTTTTATTCATATTTTGTCAACTATGTCACTCTACAGCGAAGTAAGTTTACAGTCCACAGCTATGCCCATGCTCATGGCGAGATGTTTTTATTTATATTTTTTCAACTATGTCACTCAACAGAAAAGTAAATTCATGCCATGTCGGCAGCTATGGCCATATTCATGCCGAGATGTTTTTATTTATATTTTTTCAACTATGTCACTCACTCCACAGAGAAGTAAGTTTACGCCATGTCGGCAGCTATGGCCATATTCATGCTGAGATGTCTCTCCCCCACCCCCCCAAAGTATAAAAAGCAAAAGGCTAAAAACACTTAGGGGTTTTAATGTTTTAAAAGTGTTGTTTACATAAGAGTTAACATTTGCATAAGTGCAACACCTAAGGTAAAAAGGTGTGTAAGGTATGTTGTGCTGTGATATATGTGCATAAAACTCACATATATATTCTAAAATACATATGATATGATATAGAGAGCGAGCGAAAGAGCGAGGATATAATTAAGATTAGCCAGCTTCGACACCATGTGGTGTCGAACCCATATATTAAGTCGCATGTAACTACCCTGTGCAGGCTGACACGTGTGAAATCTGACAAGCGGATAAGCTGACACACGTGTAATGTGACACGCGCACAGTGACACACGTGTAATCGCTGAGGTGCCAGCTGGCAAATATGTACGGCGTTGACAGCTAGCAAATGTGCAGAGCGTCGGCAGCTAGCAAATGTGTATAGTGTTGGAAGGTAGCAAATTGCGATGGCATTAACCTCTCTAAGCAGTTTGTTTGTTTTGTTGTTTTACGTCCGAGCAACATCTGAGGTAATATCAGGACAGTTACCGACTTGTGACAATGCACACTCATGACAAATTGATAGGGCTTCTGCACTGAGAGACCAGACTGTCGGCACCATGACCTGATATCCCACACAGTCAAACTACCATGATAACCATACTAACCAGTCCTTGTCCTATCCTATTAATGCCGAGTGCCAGGCTAGGTAGTGTAAAGTATCAACTTTATAAGTCATGCTTTGACTCGGCTGGGATTGGAACTCCCGATCTGCCGCACTGCGCTCTACCGATTGGGACACCACATCCGGTGTATCCAGACTGCCAATATGAAAGAGATGAGTCCCTATCATCTGAGAATGCTTTAATAATGGAAAGAGGGGGTAGGGGGGAGGTCCTCTGACCCCAATAAATGAATCCAATTAAAGGTGCATACTCCGATAGTTTTGAGTTTCTGTAATTTGTTTAGATACATATATTAGGTTAATCATTATAATCTACCTTAATTTAGTTTAAACTAACTTTTATTTTAAATGGCTAACTTTTGAAATATTTTAAATGCAACCATGCAAAATTAATTTTGGCAAGCATGCCAAAAGTATGACACGACAGGCTTCTGCAGTAACTGATTCTATTCAATTGCTGCAGTATCCCCTTCAATGTGGCGACACATGCTTAATAGGGCGCATCAGTATCGAAGTTAGATATTTAGCATCAAATCTAGATAATTCTCTTGGTTTTAAAATTTCGATATTTTCATCGGACTATGCAGCTTTAATTATTTACTTAAATCATTTGACACTGATTAATAACCAGTGTCGAAAAGGTTCAGCTGAGGTATTCCACAGCAAAGTGAATCCATTTGCTTAAAAACAACTGATGCCAATCCCTCCTCCCCCCAACTGATTGATTGATTGGTACTATGGTAGTTTCTTTACGCCGTGTCGGCAGCATAGGCCATATTCATGGTGAGAATTGTTTATTTATATTCAAACATCGCTTCTTTTTCTCTTGAAGATTTATACTGCCTATTATGGATAAGTCCGAATATACTTGTTTTCACCATTAGACAGTTTGTCGATAGAAAGCCCAAGCCTACACTTTTACCGACCCAAGGGATTTTTAACCTCCCACACCACATAGACATGGTATGAGAGCAACTGGCCTTTGATGATGCTGTAAGTTATACACAGTGGTAGAAATCCAAATTGGCAGAGGTGGGGGAATGGGGAATTGAACCACTGACCTTCAGATTCAGACACTCTAACCACTCCGCCACAGAGAACACCAGCTTTTACATGCATACAATCAATTATGTGTCAATAGACACTTATTAAATTAAAAAGCTCACAAGTATGTAATTTGTGGCCAACGGAAATAAAAATTCATTTGATACCACCACCCCACCCCACGCTCAGCAATCCATACACCTGCTCGGCACAGCCGAGCATTCCGAGGGCCCCATTGCTTAAACTAACCTGACTTGAGCAGGATTTAGTTGCGAGTCAATTGACTTGGCGGCTAGCCCCCCATCCACTAACCCCAGCCCACCCCCATCGACACTCACTCACTCCATTCCTCAGTTAAGTCAGAGCTAAGCATTAACCTTGAGCCTAATCCAACCAGCCCCAACACTCACTTGTAGTTTAGTAAGAGTGTATTGCACATGTAATATACAATGTATGTGGGCACTTTGATTTTTTTTAAATGGACATACAGTATAACCCCATTAAACCAAGCTTGGTTAAACCAAACGATCGGTTAATCCAAACAAATTTCTAGGGTCCCTTCAAAATACTACCATTTATCATATAAAAAAGTTGGTGGGGTCTCAGATGACCTTATAACCACATGAAAGTTTGGTTTAACTGTACCGGAAGTGCCTGAGGTCTGAACAATTTGTTTGGATTAACCGATAATTTGGATTAACCGATCGTTTGGTTTAACCGAGCTTGATTTAACGGGGTTTTACTGTATTTACGGACCCATTGTTAGTGGAGATTGCTTAACACTGTCACGGATATCGAGCTTTCGGTACCTATAACTGTATCCTTTTTTCCTCCGACAGCAATCCCGTCCTGGTATGACCTGAGATGTTGTTAGGACGTACACCAAAAATAAACAAAGCAAACAAACCGACAACAACATATTCAGAGAACTCAATAGCTTCTGCCATCAGAGGATTATAGAGATTAACATAAAGATGTATAATCCGATCAAAACATCAACTTTTCTAGACAAAAAAGAATTAGCCAAATTTAATCCTAGATATCCAACTAAAATATGTGTGCAAGTGATAGCTATTCACTTCAAATATATCCAAAATATAGGGTACTCCAAAATGTGATTGTCCTTTTTCATCCTGGCAGCATCTAAGGTCATGTGACGATGGGTACAGACTTGTGACAGTGCACACATGTGGCAACTTTCATAGTGCTGCCCAACTGGGAGACCACGCCACCAGCAGCATGACCTGATATCACACATAGTCACATTATCCTGACACTATGCTAGCCAGTCGCTATCCTAACATATAATGCCAAGTTCCAGGCTAGGTAGCGACAAGTATCAATTTGATAAACCATTGGATTTATTCGTCCAGGAATCGAACTGGCGATATGCCGCACGGGAAGCCTACACTAGACCGATTCGTCCACCGCGTCCGGCAACTGTTGCTCATTGCCTCCTGAAAAAACCTTGCTTTAAATCAATTCTTCTAATGTAATTTCACCCCCACCCACCCACCCACCCCCACCCCTCACACACTGCCCTCCCAATCCGAGGGTGGCAAAGGGTGCAGAACTATAAAACGGAACAAGTGGATTGGCTACTGGAAGGTAGCCATTAGCCTGATTAGATAGACGTGGTGGTGGTGGTGGTGGTGGTTGTGTGTGTGTGTGGGGGGGGGGGGGGGTTAGTGGGAAGGTGGGAGAGAGGGAAGACTCGATGCAGACACGTAGACTGGAAGATTGCCTTTCTGCATCTAATACGCCTAGCCATTTTTTTTAAACTTAAGTATTTTATTTCATAATAATGATATATAATGCATAAAGATATATAATATATCTAATACATAATCTAGATAATGGAACCCCCATGTTATGTCCCATATTCAATGCGAATTCGGATATAATGTAATGACTCATTGCATTCTTATTCGTATATTTACTGAAGTTGGTTGGTCAACAGGCCTTGCATTGTTGAAATAATTTCATTTGTTGGCAAATCCTCCCACCCCCACAAGGAGGTTATAACAACATGAGTTTGAATTAAATTAGATACATTTTAGAACTGGTCCATAATTATGTAATAAGAATATATCATAAGTATATAAATATATACATATTACTGATCCGGTACCACAGAACAAGGCTTCGTGGAAATTTATATATGTAATATGTTAATGACATTGAATGGTAGCATGATTTGAACTTCCGGACAGGAGTATTCACGTAAATAAGTATAGATTAACCTATTATCGCCCAGGTTCAAACTGAAACGGGAGCAAATTATATGATCTGTGAATAAATGGATGTGGAGTTTTACATCCTGGCAACATCTGAGGTTATATCAGGATGGGTTCCGACTTGTGATAGTGCACACTCACAATGACTTGATAGTGCTGTCCCACTGGGAGACCAGACCACTGGCACCATGACCCAATATCATACTCAGTCACATTATCCTGACACTGAGCTAGCCAGTCCTTGTTCGACCATAATAATGCCGAACGCCTGGTTATGAAGCGACATGTATATATTTTTAAGTAATTGGTTTGACTTGATCTGTGGATTCGAATCCCACGATCTACCAAAATGGGAGACGGACACTCAATTAATTCGGCCATCCCATCGCTCGTTATCTGATAGGTAGTGATAACAAAACAGAACGACAGGTGGCAATAGTAGTAAATGTGGCTAATTTAATGACGGTACGGAGAAATAGGAGAGAGCAGCCTGAGTACAATTGCTAGTAGTAGTCGTGATTTGTAGGCAGGTAATGGAGTATATATAGCGTGTATACTACATCATGCACAGACGCACACGCAACACTCAGCCGGGATATGTTGGTGATGCACGTTGGCAGGCGACCAAGGACGGCAGAACACGTGTGTGCACAGAAATCCATAGACTAGAGACATGATGGTTTGTTGTTGTTTTTGGTTGCGGTTTCAGTCGCATTGGTGCACTGAAGGCTGCAAATCTGTATGGGCACCACTGAAAGTGGTCCCATGTTGTCGGGAGTTGGCTTCGGATGGGTAGTGGTCAGAGAAATTCGGGGGAGGAAGAAAAAAGGCAGCCTAGGAGCCCAACCACAGTCCTCTGAGAGGGCCAGGGGAGGCTGGGTGGTTGGTGTAGTTTTACGCCACCGTAAGACCATAGGCCATACCAAGATGTGTACCGACTTGTGACAGCGCACACTCATGGCAACCTTATAGTGCTGCCCCACTGGGAAATCAGACCGCCGGGACCATGACCTGATGTCCCACACAGTCACATTATCCCGACACTGTGCGCCCAGTCCCTGTCCTGACCTTATAAGTCATGATGATGGAGGAGGTATGGTGGGGGTGGGGGAGGGAAGAGGAAGTGTGGATTGGTGTGGGTGGATGGTGGAGGGGGTATGGAAGGGTGTGTGTGTGGGGAAGGAGGTGTGGAGGGGTGTGGGAAGGAGTGTGTGTAGGGAAGGAGGAAGTGTGGATAGGTGTGGGGAATGGGGACAGGGAGGGTGAGTGTGTGTGTTCGTTTTTTTTAGGGAGTTTTCAGTCGCGCTGCGTGATGAAAGCTGCCAATCAGCAGCACTGTGTGGGCACCGCTGAAAGAGTATGTGTGTGGCTGGGAAGGGAGGAGTGTGAAGTGGTATGGAGATAGGGATGGGGGGGGGGTGGCAGGGAGTGGCGACGGGGAGGGTGTGTATGGAGGGATGATGGGGGAGTGTGTACGGGGAGTGAGTGTGGAGGAGTGGGTGGGGTGGAGAGGGGAGGGGATTTGGAGGAGTGCGTGTAGGGAGTGCGTGGAGTGAGGTCTGGAGTGGGGAGTGTAGAGGGGGGGGGGGGAGTCTAGAGGGGAGGAGGAAGGAGTTGGTGGGATGGGAGTGTGGAGGAGAAAAGGAGATGGTGGAGGGAGGAAGGCGGGAGGGGGTGGGGGAGGGGGGGTAGCGGATGTGAAGAGAAGAGTGATGTATTGTAAGGAGCACAGATCTATCTTCCCTGTACGCACAACACTCTACCATCCGTTACAGGAAGCCAACCATGTAGCGAGCACACCCACCCACCCCCACCACCAACACCAGCGAAGGCTCCTTAGAAACAAAACACACTCTACCCATCCATCCATCCATCCGGGCATGTAGTCGCCATCTCCCGCCCTCCTCACCTCACTTCTCGTCCTTCCCCCAACCCGACACCACCCACCCACCACCCACCCCACCCGCCACCCGCAGCAGCAATAAAATTAGCAAATTGGGACTTAGCGAGGCATTACCCGACATGCACTGACACTTTGGTTCTTTAGTGGTTGATTGTTGGTTGTTTACTTGTTGATGATTTCTTATGGTGTTTGTTGTTGTTTTTACATGAGTTTATTAAAGCCCAATATTCCCGTGAAAGCTTTACATAGTAGAATACCAAAACATTTGATTCATGTCTACATATCCAACTATATTTATGTCTACATACAGAATTTAGCTATTGTTGCCTTCATTAAGCATTTGTTCCTGCATATAATGGAAAAGTAAGTAAATTTAATAGAACATGTTATTGCTTAAATATAGGTTGGAATTTTGACACGCAGACCTACATTAATTTGACATATTTCAATCTCAAATATCTCCAAAATTAATCATTTATAATAAACATTGCTTCAAACTAACAAAGATCGATTATAATGATCAAGCTAATCTATTCATACCAAACAATGCCCGAGACTCAAAACCATAGGACTGCAATATTATTTGTATTAACCAGGGAAAATTTCAATCACAAACAATCATGACTTTCCCATTCCACCGATCCTTGCCATATCCTAGTAATACCAAATGGCAGGCCAGCTAGTAACAAGTATACATTGCTAAGTCATTGGTTTGACTAGGCCAGGGCTCGAACCCCACAACCTACCAACATGAGTGAACCAGGCGCTCAACACCTGGTAGTCATTGCTGGTGACTGGAAGCCCCCAAGTGGTTTTTGCTCAATGTCTGGCCTAATTTATGGAGAGAAATTTTTAAAACCTTGCTTTATTTAACGATGCCTCTAGAGCGCATTGATTTTCATCATCGGTTATTGGACGTCAAACATATGGACATATCTGACATATTTTTTTACAGGAAACCCACTGCCGCCACATAGGTTGTTCTTTCCGATAAGCAGCAAGGGGGTCTTTCATATGCACTTTCCCACAGACAGCACAGCACATACCGCATCATTTGATGAATCAGTTGTGGACCACTGGTTGGAACGGAAAATAGCCCAAACTGCAAATGGGTCCACTGAGCAGGATGGATCGGATGACCAACGCCTTCACAGCTGGACACACTACCGCCTGAGCTACGTCCTGCTCCCTGGGAGATGAAATGATCACCGTAAGGTAATAACTAATATAATACAATATAGCGCAATCTATTTCCATATTGTCGCATCATATAAGCCACATAGAAACAGCGACAGGTACTCACCCACCACCGTTATGATATAAGCAGCTTTGGAGCTTCTTCCCATGAAGAGCTTTTATTTGGGAATGCTCATTTATCGGCCACGAGTGTGTCGTGTGTGTGGAGGGGGGGGGGGGGGAGGTAGAATTAAACAGGGAGGCCATTATTAGAAGTGCCGTCGGGTGGGTAGGCCTACCCTTTGGTGTGTTTCTTTGTTCTTCTTTGTTTTGTTGTTAAGGGGATGAGCTGGATTACAAGGACCTTATTGTTGGGGTGATTGGGGCATGTCGTAAAGTACACCACGCCACTGTTGGATCATTTCCAAGACCAAGTCACTCCCATGTTCCAGTTAGTATGAGCAGCTATTGAAAAATAGGGTCCATACGAGAACTGTCTCCACCTACCTGCCACCCCTATAGCATAGTTAATGTGACCATCCAAACACCTGTCACCCCTATGGCATAGTTAATGTGACCACCCAAACACCTGTCACCCCTATGGCATAGTTAATGTGACCACCCAAACACATGTCACCCCTATGGCATAGTTAATGTGACCACCCAAACACCTGTCACCCCTATGGCATAGTTAATGTGACCACCCAAACACATGTCACCCCTATAAGTATGACCACCCAAAAATTTGCCACCCCTATGCCATGATAAGTCTGACTACCCAAACACCTGGCACTCCTATGTCATAGTTAATATCACCAGCCAAACACAAGCCACCCCTATGACATACTAAAGCTGGCCACCCAAACACTTACCACCCCTATGGGATACTAAATATGACCACCCAAACACCTCCAACGCCTATCTCATACTAAATATGACCACCTAAACACCTCACTCACATATGTCCTGCTTAATATAAGCTATAACCACCCAAACACTATGTTCACGCTTACAAAGATTACTCCCCCCCATCTCCTTGCCACCCATATTACCCAGACACCTATTTGTTGATGTCATACTCTATGCCTGTCCCATTAATACATTAGGTTGCGTGAGGCGTGGAGGGTGTTGTGTCTGTTGCGTGGGGGTGGGGGGGGGGAGGAGAATGGGACGGGGAGTTGTGTTACTCTGGCGATGAGAGAAATATGTGTCCAGCACACCTTCTCCACCAACCCGGTAATCTGATGATAGCGCCATCGAACAGGGGACCCGTGTGTGGATTGAGTGTGTCTGTACTTAACACTCTCCAACCCACCCACCTACTACCTACCCAAGTCGGTGGACCAGCCATGATGTTAATAGTCAAGTGGTATTGTTTCCTTTCGCTGGCTGCTGAATGGAAGATAATTAGGTGGACCAGCGATGATGTTAATAGTCACGTGGTTTAATTTCCACTGGTTGCGGAACGGAAGATAATTTGGTGGATCAGCGATGATGGTAACAGTCACGTGTCCTTTTCCGCTGGTTGCGGAATGGAGGACAATTTGGTGGATCAGCCATGATGTTAATGATCATGTGGTTTCATTTCTGCTGGTTGCTGAATGGAAGACATTTTGGTCATCTGGTTTCCTTCATGCCGGTTGCTGAACTAGAGACAATTTGGTGGACCACCCATGATGTTAACGGTCACATGGTTTGCCTTCTGCTGGTTACTGAACAGAAGACAATTTGGCGGACGATGTTAATGTTCATGTGGTTTTGTTTCTGCTAGTTGCTGAACGGAAGACAATTTGGCAGACCAGCGATGATGTTAATGAGGTTTTCCTTCCGCTGGGTACTGAACAGAAGACAATTTAGTGGACCTGAACAGAAGACAATATGGAGGACATTATTAATGGTCACGTGGTTTTGTTTCTGTTAGTTCCTGAACAGACGACAATTTGGCAGACCAGTGATAATATTACTGGCCAGGTGGTTTTATTTCCGTTGGTTCATGAAAGGAAGGAAATTTGGGGGACCAGCGACGATGTTAACAGTCATGTGGTTTCATAGTTTCCTTGTTGAAAGGAAGACAATTTGGCGAACCAATGATGATGTTACCGGTCACTGAGATTATGTCTGTGTTTCATTGAAACATCCATCTCGGTATCTGCATACAGTACAACTTTGTTAAACCAAGCGCGGTTAAACCAAACAATCGGTTAATCCAAACTTTTGTCGGCACCCTGCCAAAATACTACCATTTATCACATAAAAAAGTTGGTTAAACCAAAGTTGGTTCGTCCAAACTATTGGTTAATCCAAACAAAATTGTCAGACATTAGGCCACTTCCGGTATGGTTAAACCAAACTTTTATATGGTTATAAGGTCATCTGAGACCCCACCAAATTTGTTATATGATAAATGGTAGTATTTTGAAGGAACCCTAGAAATTTGTTTGGATTACCCGATCGTTTGGTTTAACCGAGCTTGGTTTAATGGGGTTGTACTGTATGTACATAAAAACAATAATCAAAGTGTCGACATACATTGTATAATACATGTGTAATACACTCTTAATCAAAGTCGAAGCCAAAGCTCGGTTAAACCAATGATGGGTTAATCCAAACAAATTTCTAGGGTCCCTTCAAGTTTGGTTTAACGGGGTTATACTGTACCAGGTTATGTGTTTAATGAGTATATATATACAGATAGATCACGCATCATAAATCATATATGTCTCCATATACCACTACCAGAACATCTGTTTAATTAAAATATACGACTCAGTCTTTTTATCCAAGGTCTCTGTAAACCATTTGATCAAAATAGCCAGATAGTTATTTGCATAACAAAAACGGTGCTTTCACTATCACAGTTCGCTGGTCAGCTGAGGAGATAGCTGGGTCGAACCCAGTGCTGCGTCAATGGAGGCCAAGTCAACAAGAGAGGCATAAGAGAGGCAGACAAGAGAATGTCCTGTCGCAGCGGTCTCTGGTGCTGCATGATTAATAGTGTGGTTCTGCACTAGTGGCAGCCTCTCCAGCCCCAGCTGGTACTACATTATAGATGGCGCTGTATGTCGGACACGGCAGGGGATTCACAATGCACGTTCAGGCCTAGATGGCAGAAAATGGGTGTCTGCGACACTGGAGTCATACGCTTTGCGCATGGAAGTCTAGGTGGTAGTGTATACCGAAAGGGTTGGTTAGGCGGTATTGTATACTGGGGCGGTTACCCAGGCGGTTGGAGCATCCGGATTATGGGGAACGGTGTGGGTGTGATCGATTGACTGATTGATTGATGGCTTCGCTGCAGAAAATGGTTGTTCATGACACCAGAGTCATCCGCTGTATGCAGGGCCGTGTGTGTGTGTGGGGGGGGGGGGGGGGGCCGGCAGGGCCGTGTCTGTGGGGGGGTGGGGGGGGGGGTGGGGGGGTCTAGCCTCTGTGGTTGGAGCATCCGCCTTATGGGGACGGTGTGGGTGTGATCGATTGATTGATTGATTGATGGCTTAACTGCAGAAAAAGGTTCTCTGCAACACCGGAGTACACTGTGCGCAGGAAGTCTAGGCATTATTGTATACCAGAAGGACTGTCTATGCGGTAGGAGCATCCGCATTATGAGGCACGGTGTGGGTGTGATCGATTGATTGATGGCATTGAATCAAGTTGGTCATGCGACTAGTTCACAGCTTGATTGATTAATGACATTGAATCACGCTGGGCATGAAAGTGACTCCCTGCTCAATTGCTTGATGGTATTGAATCAAGCTGATCATGCATTGACTTAGTTCCCAGCATGATTGATTGCCCTGAACCAAGATAGTCATGGAAATAATTGGTTTCCAGATTGAAGATAGGTATTACTACTGTATGCCCATCGAACAGTGGTAGTGTTATCAAGGATCTGGTTGTGCATAAGACATTAATGCCATTAAACCAGCACCCTACCTGTACAAATACAAATGGATTCACTCCTACCTGTACAAATACAAATGGATTCACTTCTCACAGGATAGACTTAACAGTTAACTAATGCAAGACCCGTCTTCGCACTGTTGGTTTTCTTTCTTTCTTTACAAGAAGAACACATCTCACACAAAGATCAAAGGCCTTCTTTGTTTTCCTTAAAAATAACAAAATGTTTAAACCTCACGATCCGGACAAACCAAAGTACCTTTCAGTGTCTAGCAGGCTCTGTGGTGAGGGGTAGGAGGTGAGGGGGCCTTGGGTGGGGTGGGGGCTGGGGGGTGTGGGTTGACTTGGAGTGTTTGACCCGACTGAAATACTGCAACAGGTGCTCGAGCAGTCGGTATTGCCATGTGAAACCCGATAACCTTTCATTGCAACAAATCGGGCCCGACTGCCCGAAATCTCCCGCTGACAAGTGTGTGTGTGTGTGTGTGTGTGTGTGTGGGTGGGTGTGTAAGTGCAGGGCTGGGAGGTGGCTACATGGGGTGTCCGTGGGTCCCTATTTGTCTCAATACTCAAGCGTGACCTTTGAACAACAAAAAGGCTATTTTTAAAGGCAGGGGGCTAAAGGTCCAAAATGGCGGGAAGATAAGAAAGGAAAACAAAGATGGCGCCGGGCATGCCTCTAGCTAAAAACCCTAGGAGTATTCCGGCAAACTCATCATCATAAATACCTTTGCATAATCAGATAATGTTGACTCTGTCATTTTCTGCGAAAAGTATATTAAGCGGATCCTTATAATTTAGCTTACTTTCCTGCATATTGATCACTTTATTTGGGTACCAAAAGATCGCCCATACAATACTATTGTGACAATATTCTAACTCCCTAAACTAACCACCTCCCTAAATGGACCATTTAAATTCGGCCCCATGGTTGGTCGATTTAGACAGGTTTTACTGTATAAATAATCTGTTTTGGGGGGGCTTCGAAAATGTGATGCTTTCATCAGACTAGTCAGTTCCTCCTCCCGTTTGCCATCGCGTATGTGTCCTTTCCCATACACCCCCACCCCACACACACATACACACACACTTCCCATCCCCCATACAATCTCACTCACAGTCACAGTGTTTACCTATTATATGCGTATTACAAGGGGAAGGAAGGGGCAGGCCGCGGTAGCAGTTCAACTTGTAGGGGGGGGGGCAGCTATCGGAGGAATGTTGACTTGAATGAACCTGCCCCCCCACACCCCACACACCCCCCTCACTCACTCAATTCGGTCGTTGGTTGGTTGGTGGAGTTTTACATCCTGGCAACATCTAAGGTAATATCAGGACAGGCACTGACAGTGCGCACTCAGGGTGCCTTTATAGTGGTGCCCAACTGGGAAATCAGGCAACCGGCACCATGACCATATATCCCACTCATGCGCATCTTCTCGACACTGAACCAACCAGTTCTTGTCATAGCCTATTAATGCCGAGTGCCAGGCTAGGAAGTGACAAGTATCAATTTTGTAAGCAATTGGTTTGACTCGACCAGGAACCGAACTCCCGACCTTCCGCAGGCGAGGCCCGTGCTCTGATATATTAGACCACCGCGCCCGGTCGGTCCGGTAGTCTTGTAGCCGGCGAGACGAGCCGGTGTTGCCGCGTCCGCCCGCCCCACTTCCGCCCCATTACGCCCTTTGTGGAGGCCAACTCCCCGCTGCCGCCAGGCGTAAGAAGACAAACACCCACCGAAGCATAAAGGGACCCCCCTCTCTTCAGCTGCGCGGCTCAATTGGGTCGCACGCCCCGCCTCCTCATGGTGATGTAGAGACGAGGTGGGGGTGGGGGTGGGGCTGGGGGTGGGGGAGGGGGAAAGCTAGGGTAGCCGGCTACAGGTAATGGGTTAAACTGAGGAAAAGGAGAAGGGAGTTGAGGTGGGGAGATGTTAGGGCACCCGGCTAAAGGTAAGAGGCTAAACTGGGGAAGAGAAGGGAGGGAAGGTGGGGAGCAGTGGGGTGGGGTAGCAGGGAGGGAGGGGTAGGGGGGGGGGAACTCTCGGATACCCGGCTACAAGGAAGGGGCGAAACTGAGGGAGGGGAGTAGTGTGTGTGTGTGGGGGCGGGGGGTACTAGTGGAGGTGCAATGGTTGTGAATAGTATGTGCGGGGTCCACTATGTCGACCACTAGGTTGTGTGTGTGGCAGCGAGAGAGGGAAAGAGAGGGGAGAGAGGGAGAGGAGGGAAAGAGAGGGAGAGAGTGGGACAGATGGAGGGACAGAGGGGGAGGGTGAGATATGCAGAGAGAGGGAGACAGAGAGACAGTTACGACAATTTAACTGCTAGAAATCCCCGGCGAAATTTGGGTATTTCGTTTTATGTTTTAGATCATGTAGGGAGAGATGGGTAGAGAGGGAGAGGGAGTGGGGTGAGAGGGGGAGAAGGAGAGAGAGGGGTAGAGAGGGGGGGAGAGAGCTGGAGAGAGAGAGTGAGAGAGAGTGAGAGGAAGAGAGAGGAAGAGAGCGGGAGAGAGAGAGGGAACATTGAGTGACATAAAGAGGAGGTGTTTGGTTACCACGCTTTCAATACCAAAAAGAAATCCACAGTAAATTTGTGTATTTCTTTTATGTTTTACTGCAGATCATATATGATCTTACAAAAAGGTATAAGGTCATAATAAATTTTTAAAATGAAGGATAAGTGGGGGAAAAGAACCTTGTTCAAGTTTACCGGGCTGAACCAATAGAAATTCCATCCTGTCGCCACTGTTTGCGGTGGCTGTACACTTAGCTGCTGGTTAGCGGTGTGTTAACTGCATGTGAGCAAGGGTATGCACATCTCCTGTGTGACTTATAGAAGCAGGAGCCTTGCTCCATCATCGCCGAGTCATACTCCATCATCACTGAGCCATACGCCATCATCACTGAGTCTTACTACATCATCACTGAGTCTTACTCCATCATCATTGAGCCTTACTCCATCATCACTGAGCAATACTCCATCATCGCTGAGTCATACTTCATCATCACTGAGCCAAACTCCATCATCACTGAGCCTTACTCCATCATCACTGACCCATACTACATCATCACCGAGTCGTACTTCATCATCACTGAGCCATACTCCACCATCACTGAATTGTACTCCATCATCACTGAGCATTACTTCATCATCACTGAGCCATACTCCATCATCACTGAGTTGTACTCCATCATCCCTGAGCCTTACTCCATTATCACTGAGCCATACTCCATCATCAATGAGCCATACTCCATCATCACTGAGACATACTCCATCATCACCGAGTCATACTTCATCATCACTGAGTCATACTCCATCATCACTGAGTTGTAATCCATCATCACTGAGCCTTACTCCATCATCACTGAGCCTTACTCCATCACCACCAAGCCTTACTTTATCATCACTGAGTCTTACTCCATCATCACTGAGTCTTACTCCATCATCACCATGCCGTACTCCATCATCACTGAGTCTTACTCGAGTGTCACTGTGCCTTCTTACTCCATCGTCACTGAGCCTTACTCCATCATCACTGAGCCTTACTCCATCATCACTGAACCGTACTCCATCATCACTATGCCTTACTCCATCATCACTGAGCCGTACTCCACCATCACTGAGCAGGACTACATCATCACTGAGCCTTAGTCCATCATCACTGAGCCTTAGTCCATCATCACTGAACCTTACTCCATCATCACTATGCCTTACTCCATCATCACTGAGCCTTACTCCACCATCACTGAGCAGGACTACATCATCACTGAGCCTTAGTTCATCATCACTGACCCTTACTTCATCATCACTGAGCCATAATCCATCATCACTGAGCCTTACTTCATCATCACTGAGCCATAATCCATCATCACTGAGCCATACTTCATCACTGAGCCATACTTCATCATCACTGAGCCGTTGGGGGCGCAGAGATGGGGGAATGGGAGAGAATGCAAAAAGACAAGATGGCAACAACAGAATGCTGTCGATTTTTCATCCCTGGTATACGTGTTTAAAAAATGTCAGATAGCTCCTTCCTTTTGTCATATTTCACAAAAGTCTATTCAATCTGTGACGGAGATATATAAAACAAATTCATATAATTAATATGGCGCTAGTCTCATTTATTCATTCAAAGCAGCAGACAGCGACCAGGGGACGGACAACCGTGAAGCAGGGAACCAACACCATACGATCACCACTACACCACCACCACCCCGCTGGAACCAACACCACCACACCACCACCACCACCACCACCCCGCTACGTCCCCCTGGAGTCATGTTGTCACCACCTCACCCCGCCTGGAGTAATTACCCTACATTCAGTGCACTACTCACAGTAACCCTCCCATCCACACCCACCCCCAACCATCACCCCCCCACCCCGCCCACGTCATCTTTTCCCGCCCGTCTGGTTGTGTGTGTGGTTGGTTGTTGGAGTTTTACATCCTGGCAGCATTTAAGGTCATATCAGGACAGACACCAACGTGTCACAGTGTACGCTCATGGTGACTTCATAGTGCTGTCCCACTGGGAAACCAGGCCACAAGCACCATGACCTGATATCCCACTCAGTCACATTATCCTGACACTGACCCAACCACCAGTCCTTGCTCTATCCTATTAATGATGAGCGCCAAGTTAGGAAGCGACGAGCATCAATCCTGTAAGTCATTGGTTTGACTCGACCGGGAATATACCTCCATGATCTCCCGCATGGGAGGGCCTGTGCTCTACTGATTCGGCCGCCGCGCCCGGTATGAGTGCCTATGTTGGGAGTGGGGGTGGCCGACCGCAGAGCCTGGCGATCCTCCGGTTAAATACACACCACACGCATTGACTCCTACATCCGCTCCAGGGTCTTAAGTTAGCGGAGGAGGGTGTGTGAGGGAGGGGGAGTTCCAACAGGGGTGTGTGTTGGGGGAGGAGGGAGGGTCAGGGGGCGGTGAGTGTGTGGAGGAGGGGAGTGGGAGACCCGGGAGGGGCGGGCGTGTGTGGGGAGGTCTGGGAGGGTGCGGGTGTGTGTGGGGGGGGGGGTGAGTGGGAGGGAGGGGTGAGGGGTGGGTGTGAGACCCATGTGGCCAGGCTACCTGCTCTACCATTAACATGATTGATTAATCTCCCCCCCCCCCCCCCCCCAAACGTTGACGGCCACTCGTACAAACTCTTTGGGGGAGGGGGATTACCAGTGAATCCCCGTCATGTTGAGGTTCACTAGCAATCTGCTGAAATTCACCTCTGATATGTGTATTCTATGTGTCCATATACAGATATATGTATATATACACATATTTATCTATACATACAATTACCTTTCTCGATAGACCAGACAGGATGGCCGAATGAGTTGAGCGTCTGTCTCCCGTTTTGGTAGAGCAAGGGATTAGAACCCATGGGTTCGAACCCACATCGAGTCAGAACAATGACTTCAAAATGTATACTTGTCGCTTCCTAGCCCAGTGCTTGGCATTATTAGGATACGGCAATGAGTGGTTGGCTCGGTGTCAGGATAATGTGACTGAGTGGGATATCAGGTCATGGTGCTGCTGGCCTGGTTTCCAAGTGGAGCAGTGTTATAAAGTCACCATGACTGCCACAAGTCAGTCAGTACCCGTCCTGAAATGTTGACAGGACGTAAAACTCCACCAAAAACCTATACTGTAAATGGTGGGCCATGGGAAGATGCAGCTCAGTGCTCAATGCTCCATCTCAGTAAAGGTTTTGTTTCTGTATTTGTTGTTTTACGTCCTAGCAGCATCTAAGGTCATACCAGGACGGATCTCAGTAAAGGTTAAGAGAGCCTTGAACAAAGAAGCATTCCAGATTGTTAATTACCAGGTATTGATCGGCGAATTGTTGGTAATCGGCAGTCACCTGGGAGTCGATGAGTAGGGCTCCTTCCGGTGGTTAGGTGGGTGGGTGGGTGGGTGAGGGGAGGGAGGACAAATCGTGAAGGTTGAGCCGAAGCCTCCCTATATATCAGTGCCGACCACAGCAGTCTCAGACATGCAGGTCTCAATGCTACCGGTGCTAATTCCCATCCAATATATATCAACACATATATATGTATAGACCTATTTCATGTGACATTAGCCTACGTATTTAGGTCAGTGTGTGCGCAGCTTGGCTGTAGGACAACATCCGGTCACACTGCAAACTCAATGGCTATGAGCAATCTTCATACAGAAAAAGTGAAATATCTCTAAAACCAGACCACTTAGAAACAAATCGTTTGGAACACATATAGAAAACATATTCAACAACAAGATTAGATTAAATTTATAAGGTTAGGGTTCTGCATTTCTATTAATTTGGAATAAAATTGACGTTTTGCACTGCGTGTATCGGCAAACTCAATGTATTGTCAATGGCCGTGAGCAATCTTCCTACAGAAAATGTGAAATATCTCTAAAACAAGACCACTTAGAAACAAACCACTTGGAACATATATAGAAACCATATTCAATGAACAGATTATATTAAATTTATATGGTTATAATTCTGCATTTCTATTAATATTGAATAAAATTTATGTTTTGCACTGCGCGTATCGGCAAACTCAATGCATTATCAATGGCCGTGAGCAATCTTCATACAGAAAAAGTGAAATATCTCTAAACCTACACCACCTAAACACAAACCATTTGGATCACATATAGAAAACATATTCAACAAACAGATTATATTAAATGTATAAGGGTATGGTTCTGCATTTCTATTAATTTTGAATAAAACTGACGTTTTGCACTGTGCGTATCGGCAAACTCAATGGCAGTGTGCATCCGTTCTGCAGCCAAGCTGCGCGTGCACACGATGTTTATAAACATTGAAAGGCATCTAAATATACTATAATATCCCACTCAGTCACATTATCTTAACAATGACCCAACCAGTCCCTGCCCTCTCCTAATAATGCCGAGCACCTGGCTAGGAAGCGACAAGTATCAATTTGGTAAGCCATTGGTTTGACTTGACCAGGGTTCGTGGAACATGTGGGTTCGAATCCCACGATCTACAAAAACGGGAGACGGATGCGCAACTCATTCGTCCATCCTGTCTGGTTAGCTATAAGTATATATGGGTCAGGATCACGAAAAGAGGCCAATTGGTGGAAGTTGTCGGTGTCGAGCATGGATGTTGGCGTCGATTGGTATAATTATAGTTTAGCATTGACAGAGATGCTGGAAAGTCCTTAAATTTATACTGAATGTATATGTCGAGAAAATACAACAACCTTATTTGTTTCTAGGATAATTTAATATGAAACAAAGAAATGCACTACACTTTTAAGAATTGCGATGCCGACATCTTCACTTGACCACCGATTGACCCATTTTCGTGAGGCTGACTCATATATATAACAATTAGGGGTTTGTTATCACCATTATTTCACTTTCGAAAGCAGCCACAATCTACTATCTAATAGTAATAGTACCAGCTTTGGGAAATATGGGCAGTAATTAACCGAAAATTAAGATAAGTTTCAGGTAAATGGCTAGAGAGATGGGCCCCATACTTCCCACCAAATTGAATGCCTTTAACCATCGAACTGTCGATTTTGTATTAGGCCATAAATACCGGTCATTTCATTTCAGCACGCTATGTAGAATTGGGCAGCGCAGTGAATAATCAATATAAATAGTTGATCAGATCAACATAGATAATTTATAACTTACCTTATTTGGTGTTTTTAACACTATAACAATATAGATCTACTATCAGTACTTCTCTAAGCGACCACATCCACAGATCGCCCACTCCTCTATATCGATCACATTGTTTGGGTCCCAATATTACCATTGTTAACCATAATCCTTAAACCGACCACCTCCCTAAATGGACCACTTGTCGTCGGCCTGAAGGTCGGTCGATTTAGAGAGGTCTTAAGATGGGCACGGATAGGTTGATTGGTTGGTTATTGGAGCTTTACGGCCTAGTACCATCTAAGGTCATATGGGCACGAATACAATTGGTCAAGAGAAACACACTGTTTGATCCTAAAGGCACTTACTGAATGATACCATGTCATTTCTGGCCATGTGGCGACTGTTAATAAACAGTAAGTGTGGTGTTGTTATGGAGAAGGGTTACAATCAGTACCTCTACTCTTTGGGTTATTTACATTGGAATTATGTAGAAGCATAGGTTTATAGTTATTAGACAGCATGCTTAATGATTACCTGTCATTCAGTAGCTCTACTCTTTGGGTTATTTGCTTTGAAAGTATCTAGAACCATAGGTTTACAGTTATTAGACAGAATGGTAAATGATTACCTGTCATAGTAGCTCTACTGTTGGGTTATTTATAGTGAAATTATGTCCAATCATAGATTTAATTATTAGACAGCATGCTATATTTTAACAGATCTATTTGTATATCATCATCCTAATCATAATATATAAAACAACTGCATGGCCTCTACTCTCTCCCCTCCACCCGCCCCGACCGGGAGTCTGCCGCCCTCCGCCCCGGCCCCTCGGCGAGGAGAGGCCCGGTGATATAGCGATCCCCGGAGGGCCACAAATCGTCACCTCCCCGGCCTCTGCCAGCCACTTTGTCGGCAGCCATGTACGCTATGGGATGGGGATTTCCTCCCGTATGTATATAGGCTATATCGCCAGCATCACCCAGTGAACCCCCCCCCCCCCACCCCCCCCCCCCCCCCCAGCCAGCCAGCCTACCCCATACCATCCCCCCCCCCCACAACAGTCCCCCCCCCCACAACAGTCCACCCCACCCCCACACACAGACAAACCCCCGACAGGGAGAATCCTCCTGAGCCCCAGATTAATGTAAACAGTTGCAGGCAGCGTCAGTTCTGTCATACCAACAAAACATCGGCAATCCGGGATAAAAAAAAGAAAGAAAAAAGAATAGCAGCAATTGACCCACGAATACAAAAATACTTAAATTTCCTAGAAACTGTAAATGCCACGAATTAGTTAAGTTAATGAGACAGTTATAATGCCACGAATTATTTGAGGAGACATTTGTCAGCTAATCCTTTTGTCAAGTTAATTATTGGGGAGGGGGTTCTCATTGTTGTCCTTACTGAATCATCGTGTTTTATCAATTTATCGATGAAGAGTTAGTGCGATTTGTCCTAACCAATCACTGCTATTTGCTCCGTTGTAATAATTTATCGACTAAGAGTTAGTGCGTCTCGCCCTAGCTAATCATAACTGTTTATGTGCTGCAGTTTTTTTGTGGGGTTTTTCCCCAAATCAATTTAGCGACTAAAACTTGGTGCATCTTGCACTAACCAATCCCCACTGCTACCATAGTACCAGGTTCAATGCATTTCCATAACCAATCCTTTCTATTTGTAGGTGGACCGTAGGTGGGGAGGGGGGAGGGGGTGGAAGGGGATGGAGAGGAGTGAGAGGAGAGGAGAGGAGAGGAGAGGAGAGGAGAGGAAGGAGAGGAGGGGAGAGGAGAGGAAAGGAGAAAAGAAGATAGGAGAGGAGAGGATGGGAGAGGAGAGGATGGGATGGGAGAGGAGGGGAGAGGAGGGGAGGGGGGGGGGAGAGGGGAAGGGGGAGAGGAGAGGACAGGAGAGGAGAAGAGAATTGGAGAGGAGAATTGGAGTGGAGTGGAGAGGAGAGGAGGGATGAGAGATGAGAGGAGGATAAAGATAAGAGCTGGCGGATCGGAGGAGAGGATGGTGGAGAGGGGATGAGGAGAGCTGGCGGGGGATGTGTGTGGCTGTGTGTGTGTGTGGGGGGGGGGGGGTCGAAGGCTGGTGTTAATCGGTTTAGACCGTGCTGATTAACACTATAATCCCTGCTTACTTCCCACCTGTTGCCTGGCCCGACACTCCTAACGACAAGCCCTTCTCCGTGCGAAGTGATATAATCCCGGTGTTGACATGTTATCAGTGGGTCGGTGTGTAAGTTTGAGTTTAATTGAATTGTGCATATTCAAGATAGCCAAATGATGTACTGGTTGGTATATATGGATTCGCCCAGCTAGATACATGTCCTATATATTATAATAAAGTTATGTTGCCTCAGCAACTCTACTCGCATAATGCGTTATCCATCACGTAATATATATATATATACATACAGTAAAACCTTTCTATACCGACCCCTCCGCAGATCGACCACTCCCGTATATCAATCGCTTTATTTGGGTCCCAACAATAACATTTTAAGGATATTGTAACTCTCTAAACCGACCACCTCCCTAAATGGACCACCTAAACTTAATGTGGGTCCCATTGTCGGTCGATTTAGAGAGGTTTTACTGTATATATGAGCCTGTCTCAAAAGGTGATGACTCTTCTTTTTTTTTCCTTTTTTTTTTGTTTTGTCCATTGTAAAGATTGACACAAAACAGCACAGAAATGGTTACACTGAAAACACAAGGACATTTGCTTCAACTCAATATATATACTATTGGGATTATGAAACACCATGTAAAAAACTAATCAGTTTATCCTGAGCAAATGCATAAGCAGATAGTATGTTGATCATTACAATGGACACAGTTTTGTCCCATATTGCTTAGCATCTTTTGAGACAGTGTCATAATATATACATCATATACATCAATTGCAATTTCCCTTGTTAAAATCAACTAACGTACAACAAATGCTCAGTACTAAATAACATAACAAATAATGACTAGCTAGGTTATATATAGCCTACCTATCAGGAGGGTAATATTTTCACTTGGCTTGAACGCTTCATGATGGTGAGTGAGCTGCCCCCCCCCCCCCCCCCAGCCCCAACCACCACCCCCTCATCCCCCTCCCCCATAACTGCTACTGACTGGAAAGACGCCACCTGCTGGGGAGTGGCTTAATATGATATATACCATCCCCAGGAGCCAGGAGGAAGGAAAGTGGTAATAGTAGAGGTGGTGTGGGATTTAAGGGTGCGTAGGTCTACTAGGGGCTTGTGTGTGGGGGACGAGTCAGGTCCCGGATGTATGTAAATCAAAATGAGCTTGTGCAATTTACAATGATATATCGACTCAGTCGGGCGGCACTGAAGTAGAGGTGGATCTGGGGAGCTTGACTACAGTTTTTGCCTGAGTGTAAAATGGGTAAAATTCTGTACCCTTAAATTTTCTGAGAGTATGACCCTGTACCATCAAATTTTTGGGATATATTTTTGTTAATGTTCTTCAAGGAACTAGAGACAACAAAGGCTTCAGACCCCCCCCCCTCCCCGCCCTCCACCTGCTGGAAACCCTAGTCAGTGGTGTGAATTAGTCCCTGGTCGTATTAGTCTTATCAATCAATCAATAGTTCCGTCCTCTAGTCGAGGGTTGGATGCAATGGTTCTCCACTTGTCCCGATGGTGTGCTGTTCTGATAGACTGTGAATAATCCAAGACTGTCCACTGTGAAATATTTGTAAACCATGATGTTCTTGGTCTCCCTCTCCCTCTGCTGCCATTCACCTTCCCTTCCAACAATGTACGGTATATTGAACTCTGACAAATGATGTGGCCAAAATAAATCAGTTTCTTTGTCTGTATAGTGGCAAACAAGCTTTTCTTATTTTTAATTTTTCTGAGAACTTCTTTGTTGGTGATCTTCTTTGTCCATGATATTTTCATCATCCTTCGATAAGTCCACATCTCAAATGCTGCTAAACGTTTGTACATTTTCTTAGAGATTGTCCATGTCTCAGCCCCATACATTAGAGTAGACCACACATAACGCCTTTAAAAGAAGTACAATAAAAAGGTCAAATTCAAGTAGTGAACATTCCGTTGTACAATTGAGTTCAGTTGACCTTAGATGTTGCCAGGAGGTACAACCAACCAACCAGTTGCGTGCTTGGCTTTTGGTTTTAAAAATGTGATTGCTTTTATCGTATTATGTACCTTTAACCTCCCCCCCCCCCACCCACCACCCCCAACACCACCGCCACCACAGCAGGGGCCGTATGCATGACGTGGTGTTAGCGAGCCAAAACTGGTTTTGGCGGGGATTTCTAGGTTAGCGGCGAAAAGTCAGTACGCAAGTAGTGCAAACACACCGAGTGTAAGCTAACACCATGTCATGCATACGGGCAGTACTACCAAGCCCCCGTTAAATGGTCCCCCCCACCCCCACACACACACCCTCCTGCGAACAACCCTCGATTTCCCCAGAGGCGGATTTGCCCGATTTGCGAGATCTCGTCTCGCGCCCCAAATTGGCGAGGGAACACGAGGTCCGTCAATAACGCAGTCATACACACTTGGAGGCTGTAGATGCGTGTGTGTGGGGGGGGGGGGGGGGGGGTCGAGAGCGAAACCGGAAGTTCAACGCTCCAATAACTCCTACACCGGGAGGCACACAAGGACAAAGCCTCGTCAACCCAGCTTTGATGGGTAAAGCTAAGATTCCATGTACGCGATATGCGAATGCAACAACAAATGGAAAAGCATGTAAATTGCACAGTGGTGCTTTCATATGTCAGGATGAGGATGCAGAATGTGGGTCGCTCCATGGACCGATCGCTGCGGATGTGAATGCTGCTCCATTTTAGAGCAACCGGCAACTTTGAATTTTCCTCCACAAATTTGGAGCAAGAAAGACTGAAAATTGCATGGGTATATCATGCCGCATACACATTCACATGGCCACATATATATATATGGAATCTTAGCTTTACGCCCATCAATACCAACCCACCACTCATACTCTATGTCAACCCCAAACCCTCACCACCCACCAACCCAAAGAGGAACTATTTATAATAATTAATATAGTCCAATCTGGGTGCAGGGCTTTGTTTAAAGCTGCATAGTCCGATGAAAACATCAAATTTTCAAAAACAAAACAATTATCTAGATTTGATTCTACACATATAACTTAAGGCCCTGTCACATTATGGCGTATGGCGGGAGCGTATTGAAAACCTACGTAGGTCCTGCGCGTGCCGGACTATGATGACATTTGGTGACCTTTCGGGTGGTTTTGAGCGTATGTGGAACCTACGAGGAGCGTACGAGGAGCGTATGGGAGCGTGCTGTGACATTTTTTGACAGTATGGGCCATACGCCCTCATAGGTCGGGTTTTTTTTAGCATGCACAACAAAATTTGGACGGACGGATTTATGAAAGCGTATGGCGGCGTATGCCTCATACGCTGATACGCCTCATACGCTTCACATACGCCGGCATCTGGCGGCGTATGAGTAGCGTATGCGTAGCGTATGAGTAGCGTATGTCGACGTATATGACGTAACGCGCTTACGCCGCCATACGCTCCCGCAAAAAACCCTAATGTGACAGCCCCTTTAGAATTTAGATACTGCTCCACTTATTAAACATTTGTCGCCACATAGAAGGGAATACTGAGTCAATTTAATAAAACCTGTTACTGCAGAAGCCAAGTTTTGGCAAGTTTGCCCAAATTAATTTTGCATGTTTGTACTTCAAATATCTCAAAAGTTAACCATTTAAAGTAAAAGTTACTTCAAACTAAAGTAAGGTAGATTATACTGACAAACATAACATATTTATCTCAGAAAATGACAGGAACTCAAAACCATCGGACCATGCAACTTTTAACTAGACTGCAACAGTACTGTTGGGGTCTCAGCCTCAGTCCTTCGTGAGGAACCAGCGGAACGCAGAATACACTGGTCGGTCCAGTCAACACCAGGCATGGACGGACACAACATACCGGGGGAACAAGCGCCCTGCCCCGGTGTGGCGGTTTCAGCTCGTTCCCGTGCTCAGCCGTGTCCCTCGCTTCTGTGCATGCGCGGATTTCGCATCAACTCGGGTCACCCAAGCCACTTATTGGCGCATGCGCACATCCTACAAACTTGGGTCGAATAATCGAATATGCTCAGGTGGACAATTTTTTCTATTAAAAAAAAAAAACTGATAAAAGTACAGCAAAATAGGATTTAAAGAATTTTATGATGGCCTAGTTTAGCTATATTTCCATTTCATTAATCTAAGTTATTCTTTTTTTGCACACGGCACATGTATTTGTCAACTCCACTCGCTGTGTTCTATTTGAAATTTGGATGACCCGTGTTGCCCGGGTCGTGTTAATCGACTACGGCCATGTTTATTAGATTCTGACACATGCGCAGAAGCGAGGGACACGGCTGAGCACGGAAACAAGCTGAAACCGCCACACCGGAGAAGGGTGCGGCGGAGGCGGCGGGATCCCCCCTCCCTCCTGCTTCGCCAGGTGAGCCTGGTCAGCAGATGCCTGAGTGGGGGTGATGGGGGGGGGGGGGGGGGGGGGGGTCGGCGTATGGAGCCAGTGTGTGTAGGGTGTGTATACATACATGTTTGCAGGGGTCAGAACGTGAGAGGAGAGGGTAGGAAGAGTTGAGGGGTGAAGGATGCCGAGACGAGATCTTCTAGCTGGAGGGGGTGGGGGTGGGGGTGGGGGTGGGGGGGTTATGTATGTATCTGGGGGTGTGGTGGAGCGTGGGGTGTGGCTTGTAGACTGGGTTGATGGCGTACACAAGGCCCCTGACTTAGTCTCGGGTAGAGCATGCATATATTAGATATCTATTTTTATAATTTTATTGTATTCATATATTATTATATATGTATTCAGATATTAATATTATTTAATACATTTGTTATATATGTATCTATATATTATATATGTCATTTACAATATCTATAATATATGATGTTATATAAGTACACACAATTCATGTATATAATATAAATACTTAAAATAGCATATATTCTGATTCAGTCTGGCATAAGACATGCATATTTGATCAAAAATACACACATATATATATTATGCGATATATAAGTATGTATCAAATATGTCACATGTATCATTTGATTTACCAGATGACTACACATAATTGATAATGAATATAATAAAATAGTATATATTCTGAACTAATCTGGAGTAGAGTATGCAAATGTCGAGAAATTAGAATACACATATACCCTGTAAAACCTCTCTAACTGACCACCCCCACAGATAGACCACTCCCCTATATCGATCGGTTTATTTGGGTCCCAAACGGTTTCCCATACATAATACCATTGTAATGATTTTTGTTAAACTCATTAAGCTGACCACCTCCATAAATGGACCATTTAAAGTCGTTCCCATGATCGGTCGATTTAGAGAGGTTTGACTGTATCCACATCAACACACATATATACATACACATATAGGTATAGATGTATGGATGTCTATATGCATGTCTATATGCACATATATCCATGTATACTTATTATATATATATGTACACGTATATACAATTATGCACATATAGTATGCGGGTATTGCAGTACCTACCTGCTAAAGTACCTCAGGGAGTTTGACACCCCTGCCTTGCAAAGTTATATACCACTGCCTTGTGGTGTACAGGTACTTGACAGAACCAAAGGCTAAGGGAGCAAACCCTAACAGAATACCATGCTTCCGAGGCAGCATTAAGGGGGGTGATGAATGCAACTCCCAATATCTCCCGACGAGCCACTGCAGGGACAAATAGTTTGCACCTGTCTTGACATGTTCTTGCCGGAGTGACACCTCTGTTTGCTCCCCAAGAGAGTGCTGCTAGTAACTTGCAAAAGCCAACAGTACTTCAACACTTTGCAAGCAGCTTTTATGAAATTCACAACCGCACAAAATAGCGGAGGTTAAGCAATAAAAGCAGTCTTTGTCGCATTGCGACCAACAGCATGATGATGATGATGAGTACATGATATACCTACAAATATATGTATCGACATGTGCATATGTGCATGTATATATATGCATGTCTATATATGTGTATATGTACTATATAATTTATTATGTGGATAAAAATAAGGGCAGCCCCTTAAATGTTTCTCTCTAAACCATCTTATCTTCCATGTTATTTACTGCGGAGCGGGCATTCTAGACTCCCCCGCCGCCTATACCATGCTTACTTTAAAAACTGATATATAATTTAGATAAGCGTAGGCAGACATGTGCATTTTGTTCCCTTCCATACATAGGAGGCCACCATTTTCGTCAGACCATCTCACGTGACCAGCATTGGTAGCGAAACATTGCGTGCGTCAGTCGGGCGCGTGCGTGCGTGTGTGTGTGTGTGTGTGTGTGTGTGTGTGTGTGTCCACCAGGAGGGTGTGGTGGTGGTGGATGCTTGAATCAGCACTCGATCAGATTAAATGGAAAGGAAGTTAAACACACCCTCGACGTCGCGTTTGGAAAGTAAACAAATATTGCGTCGACCTTGTGTAAACTGCCCCATGGGTGTATGTGTGTGGCGTGCCGATGGCCTCATCCACACACAGACACACACACACAAGGGCATGTGTGCGCGCGCGTGTGGGTGTGTAGGTTGTGCGTGTGGGGCTGCAGGGAGAGTCACAAATAAGCATGTTTTTCCACGTGTCCATAGCCATAGGACAAGTCTGTGGTGAATTTCACTTGTCTGAGTGGATTTTCACTTGTCTGACTGAATTTTCACTAGTCTGACTGAATTTTCACTTGTCTGACTAAATTTTAACTTGTCCACAGTACTTATCTTTATTATCTCAGTTAACTTTCATGGCCATTGGAATAAAACTACATAAATCTATTTAAAAAACAGCCTAAATTTCAACTCGTCCAACAGAAAAGCTCAAACCATATTCTGCTTGTCCGAGCCTATTCTCACATTGCTTAGTCAAACGGACAACCCCTTATTTCGAATGTTGAGTGACCCTATCGGTGCGTTAAAGTTGCATAGTCCGGTGAATATGCAACTTTAATGTTCAGGGATGAAAGTGATATCCGGTTTTTTTTAAAGCGGAAATGCACAAAATTCTCTCGTCATAGGCTCAGCTTTGTCAGGGAATCACGGAAAATTCCTGGAAGTCAGGTCCCATACATATGTGTGTACACTGATAGTGCTTTGGCGTTTGAAGCACGTATTAGTATACGCTGACCGTGCTTCGGCATTTGAAGTGCATATTAGTAGTATATGCTGATAGTGCTGCAGCATTGGCACCACGTGATTAGCATACAGTACTGCGGCATTGCATTGAGCGCATACAGGAAAAATACCGGAAAACCGCAAAATCGCGGAGATCTTTCATCCCTGAATGTTATGCATTGCATGGTACTTTCTCACTGTGGGACGTGGTAAAGATGTGTTATGTGGTACAATATCATATGTTGTGTGGTGTATTGGATGGAACACAGTGGGATGCAACACAGTTGGTGGCCAGCTTATTTGTGTACGGTAAGATTCCATATATCATATGTGTGTGGTATATGGTATGTAGCATGCAGCATGCGGATGTGAATCACTGAATGTGTACGTGGCATGCCATTTTCAGTTTTTATTGCTCCAAATTTGTGAATGAAAGTCAAAGTTCCCGTTTACTCTATGGCAAATGGAGCAGCATTCACATTCACAACAATCGATCGATAGAGCGATCAACTTGCCCCATTTGGATCCGGACATACGGAAGCACCACTGTGTGATTACATGCTTTTCCATTTTGTGTCACATTCGCATACAGCATATATGGAAGCTGAGCTTTATTAGGGGTTAAGCTTACGGATGAGGCTTAACCTAAATGGTTCTGTTCTACGATGTGTGACTGAGAGATGTATATATATATATGTGTGAGGAAGAAGGATGGTGGGGCTATGTCCATATGGTAGTACATCAGAAGTACTTAATCTCATATACCGAACGCTGTGGCCGAATCGGTCAGAGCACAGGCTTCCCGTGGGGAAGGTAGGGAGTTCGAATCCCAGCTGACTAAAAGCAACCAATGAGCTATCCTGGTGATTGGTATTATTAGGATAGGACAAGGACTGGTTCGCTTAATGTCAGAATAATGTGACTGAGTGGGATATCAGGTCATGGTGCCAGCAGCCTGGTCTCCCCCATACCTTAGATGTTGCCAGGATGTAAAATCCCAACAACCTACAGATCCCTTCCACATACCCAGCCCCCAGATAATAGACATGTTTGTGTTCCCGAGGCTCCCCACCTAAAGTAAATGACACACCGGGGGTGAGGGTCGACCAGTCGGCCCATGCCCGTGTGGGGTCCGCCCTGCCCCGCCCCCGCCCCACCCCAGTCCCCGCCCCCGCCGGGGATAGGTCCGCTTACGTCCCGCGGGGACTGTCGCGGGGATGGCCCGGGAACACCGTAGTCTACGCTCCTCCATCGCGCCCCCCCCCCCCCCACCCCTTCCCGTCCCTCGCCCAATCCCACCCTAAAACATACACACGCCCCCCCCCGCCCCCATCCCTCCAAACCGCCCCAAGATAACAACAGCAAAACACATGCATAGCAGTTCAGGGATTATATCAGTATCAACAAACGATGGCTATTTGAAATCAGCCCCTACCACACACACACACAAACACTCACCACCTACTTGTCATACACACGCTTGTGGCCTTAGGGGCCGTCCATAGTTGTCAACATTTTCAATGTAGTACAAAGAGAGTATACTCTTTCCAGACCCCCACCCAACACCTTCCCAAAAGTAGTACACACCAAAATCTGAGTGAAGAGGGGTGATCAAATGAGTTGAACGTCCGTCTCCTATTTTGGTAGGTCATAGGATTCGAGCTCCTGGGTTCAAAAACCATAGTCGGGTCAAACCAATAACTGATACTTGTGACTACTACCATAGCCTGGTGTTTGGCACATACATGGGGTTAAACGTATAGCTGGCAATGACAAATCTGTGGGAGTAGTGGTATTGGGCTGGCGGCCAGTGGAATAACGCATTCATCAGCATGTCAGTATTAACAATAACATATCAAAAACAGACAGAAAAGTATGTCATGACATCAGCACGAGCCGAACGTGATATACACTAATCCAGTGGGTAGGTTATTATAGTGTGAGTACTATTTAGGGGTGGAGTGTGTACAAGTACTGCCTGCATTATTTACTAATCAAGTGGTACAATAGACTACATCACGGTTCCGACTGCGCATGCGCTGAAAACGGCCTTGGGAGCAAAGCAGGCGTACGGCCATTGAGTTTGCCTATACGTGCATTGAAAAATGTCAGTTTTATTCAAAATTAATAGAAATCCCAAACCCTAACCTTATCAATTTAATATAATCTTTTTGTTAAACCTGTTTTCTATGTGTTCCAAGCGGTTTGTGCCTAGGTGGTGTGGTTTTATCAATATTTTACTTGTTCTTGTGCATTGAGTACTCTGGCTGTGGCTCTAACACTCGTCTGAGTGCCTAGATCTTTCTAAATCTAAATGCACATGGCATAATATGTGCTGATTAAATTGATGTAAATGTAATGCTGGATAAAAGATTAATATCTTAATTTATTATATATATATTTTTAGGTAGTATTCTATGTTTCAAACAAGAGCTGAGATGAGCTGAAACTAGCACATTTCATAGCTGCATCCAGTGTATTACCATGTGCCATGTGCTTTCTATACAAGTATGGTCTTTGAGTAGTTGTATTATGCCTAGTACACACCTCCCGTATAGGATTCGCGCACTAAAACTCGCAACTCGACCCGACCCGCTTAAAACTGAAAACGGGCCGATTCGTTTTTCGAATCGCAATCGTAAATGACCGCTTTTAGCACTAAAAACTCAGTTTTATGCGCGAATCGCAATCCCTAGGTGTGTGCGGGGAGCGCACACCAAGCGATTTTTTTGTGGGTGAAACGGGCAGTTTTCGATCGTATACGGGAGGTGTGTGCACACAAACGGTAGGTGTGTACCGGGCATCAAAATACGTGTAATTATATAATACATATTTCAGTATAACATGTACATGCATATAGATAATATATATTCATATATGAATGATATATTCATATACATTAGTCAGATATCAATAAACAATAGGTATATATTTTGTATATATCTAACATAGCATATCATATTATCATATTATTATATGTATGTCTTGCAGTTAGATGTGGGGAATATAATACATTATTGGGAAATGTATTCAGATATATTATATTTACATGTGTATATACACATTATATAAACATATATATTATATATAATATACATATGTATAATAGGAAATTGTCTCCTTAAGAAACATCAAGAATAAGCTTCAGTTTGGGCGGACACAACCTCAGCGTTTTAATGGCCGGTAGTCTGTGTGCTTGCGACCCTTCTCCCCTCCTTGCCGCCCGGTTCCCCGGCTATAACTCAGACCGGCCCCGGTATCAGCCCCCCAGTCACCGCCTATCCCACGTGTCGTACGGTGGGCCATGGTTTATGGGGAGCCGTCAGAGCAGGGTGGTTGGCGCTGTCACGGTACTCCTGGTGGCTTGCTTCAAAGTACGCGTACCATTTGATACAGTGAGAGTAGGGCAGTGTGACAAGTTGGTGTTGTGACAGCATGGTCTTGTGACAGCATGGGCCATGGCGCTGTGACAGCATGACGTTGACATCAAATTCATCATGATGTTGTGACATCATGGTGTTGTGGAAGCATACTGCTGTGACAGCATAGCCATAGTGTTGTAACATCATGGCGCTGTGACAGCATGATATTGTGACAGCATGATATTGTGACAGCATGATATTGTGACAGCATGATATTGTGGCAACATCGGGTTGTGACAGCATTATAATGTGAGAGTATTTTTTTATATTTTTATTGATACAGTATTTATTCTGCCCATAGCGTGTAAGCTCCCGTGAGGGTGCTTGTTTTCAACGCTGGACAGCTGTGAGGAATGTTATGGTGTATGCCCGGGTTCTGGTTCCGGGTTGGTAGCTGGGACATCCACCAGCATTAGTTTTGGGGGTTTCTTTTGGGGGGGGGGGGGGTATAACTTCCTATCATATAACTAATATCGTAGCCGAGTATGTACATCTCGTGAGATGGTAATATGCAGTATAATACTGGGACATGATTAATAAGATAATATGATGACACTACGATGCTGAGAAAATACATTACTTAGACTACAATAATATACCTATACTATAGACCCTTGTGACTACAATACGGTGACTGAGCGAGGCTGTCAGCAGCTGCTGTGCACCCAATGGTCGCATCAGATGGTGTGTAATTAAACCGATAATGACATGTGCCAGAACAGCAATTAAAGCAGTAAAGGTATTTATGTATATTTAAATGCCTGAATCGTGTTGAAAACATAGTTCCTATGCTGATGATATGGGCATCAGACAATGATAAATATATCCCTCTCCCATAAATGTGGTATTGGTCTAAATGGCGTCCATGAATTCTTTTATATATATAAACTCCGCGGAAGGTCGGGAGTTCGACTCGCCGTCAAGTCAAACCAATGATATCCAACATTGGTACTTGTTGCATCTTAGACTCGCGCTCGGCATTAATAGGATAGGACAAGGATGTGTTAGCTCAGTGTCAGGATAATGTGACTTAGTGGGATTTCGGGTCATGGTATCAGTGGCAGCACTATAAAGTTGCCATGAGTGCAAGCTGCCACAAATCGGTACCCATCCTGAGATGACCTTAGATGTTGCCAGGACATACTACTCCAACAAGCAACCAACCTGTACCATGCTTGCCAAAGTTGGAAAATACCGATTTTAATCGCAAAGCACAGCCTAGCCCAGCCCAACCCCCACTTCGCGAGTTGATGGGGTTAAAATCGGTTACTTATTCATACAACTTGCCGCCATCCAAAACGAGACAGGTCACGGACACGTTGGCTGACTGGCGCGTGTGTGTATGTGTGTGTGTGTGTATGTGTGTGCATACGCTCTACCATTTTGACGCAGAATCACCATGACAACACGATATTGTGACGCTGCCTGTCGTGACGGCGCCAAAACAAGGAGCTGTGTACTGAGGAAGGAATGTCAGAGTTAATTGTAGATGTGGTTTCTGACTGCCGCGGTTCTCCAAAACCTCTTCCGCATTCAGAAATAGCGCCAAAACCGCCCGCGTATTCACCAGAGGACAGGCTAGTTAGTGTAAAGCTAGGATTCCTTACACGCGGTATGCGGCATGCGGCGTGCTTACGGGATGGGTCCTTTCATCCACACCCACACCCACACCCACACCCACACCCACTGTCAGGTTTCCTCACCACTGCTCTCTATGGCAAACGCAGCAGCATTCGCATTCGCATGCCACACCGATCTCTACATGGACCGATTCAGTATTCACATGCCGCATACCGCGTGTAAGGAATCACCCCCATTGATTTAGATGCTTTTCGTTTTTTTTTGCCGCATTCGCATACCGCGTGTAAGGAATGCACGCTTAAGTGTGGCTTAGAGGTTGCTTGTTTGTTGGAGCTTTACGTCCTGGCAACATCTAAGGTCATATCAGGACAGGTACCGACTTGTAACAGTGTGCACTTATGGCGACTTTATAGTACTGCCCCACTGGGATACCAAGGCGCCAGCACAATGACCTGATATCGAACTCAGTCACATTATCCTGACCTAGAGTTTGCTTGTTTGTTGGAGTTTTACCTCCTGGCAACATATAAGGTCATATTTCTTTTTAGATTAGATTAGATTTAGACTGCGAGCTGTATGCTCAGGCCAAGTCGGAGACTCCACCATCATGGTCCACATATCAGGACAGATACCAACACGTGACAATGCGCACTCCTGGCGACTTCATAGTGCTGCCCCACTGGGAACTCAGGCCATCGGCACCATGACCCGTTATCCCACTCAGTCACATTATCCTGACACAGAGCTAGGATGGATCCCAGAAGTGTGACTGAGCAAATGCAAGCTGTGGTTAGCACTTAACCCAATATCCCTCAATCAGCCTCACCTCTCTGACCCGAGTCACAACAAACCCAGTTCTCTATCCCCCCCCCCCCCCCCCCCCCAACACACGCACACTGTGCCCTCGACACCAGCGCCACGCCGTGACGTAACCACTGACGTAACCGGCCACGCAGACGCGTAACCGACCAGCAGTGTGGTCCATAAAGAGGGACACCCAGGTGGTGGAGTGATGGTGGAGTGTGGTAGACTCATTACTACGGGAGGTAGCAGTGGGGGGAGGAGGGATGGAGGGATGGGGTGTGTGTGGGGGGCGGGAAGACTGACTGGAGACACTTAGAATGGACTATCACCAAGCTGTGGTCAACCAGACCTCCAACCCACCCACTCCATCACCAGCATGCTCTCTCATTCATCATTCTTTCACTTCTATTTTAGACTATGCAAAGCATCCCTTGTTCCTGACTGTGTTTCTGCCTGTGCTTCTCTCTGTGCTTTCTAGCTTCTTTTCTTTGTTTCCATCTGTGCTTCTCTGTTTCTATTTGTGTATCTTTCTTTGCTTTGTCTGTGTTTCTTTCTGTTTCTGTCTGTGTTTCTCTCTCTGTTTCTGTATGTGTTTTTTTCCTTTTTGTTTATGTCTACGTTTCTCTCTGTTTCTGTATGTCTTACCCTGTTTTTGTGTGTTACCCCCCCCCCCGTCTGTTTCTGTCTGTGTTTCTCTCTCTGTTTCTGAATGGGGTGCTCTGTTTTTGTCTGTTCTTTTATCTCTGTTTCTGTCTATGTTTCTCTCTGGGTTACTCTGTTTTTGCCTGTTTTTGTCTTTCTGTTTCTGTCTGTTTCTATTTCTGTGTTTCTCTATCTGTTTCTGTCTGGGTTTCTCTGTTTTTGTGTGTGTTTGTTTATTCCTGTTTCTGTCTGTGTTTCTATATGTTTCTGTTTGTGTTTCTCTCTCTGTTTCTGTATGGGTGCTCTGTTTGTGTATGTTCTTTTCTTTCTGTTTCTGTCTATGTTTCTCTCTCTGTTTCTGTCTGGGTTACTCTATTTTTGTGTGTGTTTGTTTCTTTCTGTTTCTGTCTGCGTTTCTCTCTCTGAGGTGTTCTTTCTTTCTTCATGTATGCGTTTCTTTCTTTGTTCCCCAGTGTCCTGTCAATCAATTCCTAGCCAGACGGTACAATCATCACGTGGCAAAGTTGCCGCTCTTATAGGATGTGTAGATCGGAGGTGGGGCAGGGGGGGGGGGGGAGCTCGGCAGGGTGGGGGTGGGGAGTGATGTGAGGATGAAGATGACGGAAGTGAGTGGTGGAGGAGGTGAAAGGGGTGGGGGGGGGGCGACGGTGAGAGAGAAGGAAGGTGAGGGGGGTACGGTGATGGTCAAGTGAGGGTGCCGGTAGGGGATGATAGTGAAGGAGGGTGAGAGAGAGGGTGATGGTGAGGGTGTAGAGAGAGGGTGATGGTGCGGTTGTAGGTGAGGGTCAAGTGAGGGTGATGGTGACGGTGTAGAAAGAGGGTGATGGTGAGGGTGTAGGTGATGGTCAAGTGAGGGTGCCGGTAGGGGATGATAGTGAAGGAGGGTGAGAGAGGGTGTAGGCGGGAGAGTGAGGGTGAGGATGAAGGTGGGGCAGGGTTACGATTCGCTGACTGACATTTTGATGAGCTACATGAACAACTCAACAGCTGCGATGGATACATCCTCAGTGACGGCCTGAATGCAGATAATTGCCGTTAGTAATGCATGTTCCGCGTACACCACGCAGTGCGGAGAAAGAAGAAACATGCCACCCAGCTGTTGAGTTGCTAAACCGTGTAGTAACTAAGATAACAGCTAGTCGTAACTGCCTATCGCAGTTTGTCTTCATCCTGTGAATTCTGTGCACAAATGACACACCTCACAGTTGGTTGTAAGTCTGTGAATCCTTTCCACAAATGTTGCACCTCACAGTTCGTTGTAAGTCTGTGAATCCTATCCACAAATGATGCACCTCACAATTGGTTGTAAGTCTGTGAATCCTATCCACAAATGTCACACATCACAGTTGGTTGCAAGTCTATGAATCCTATCCACAAATGTCACACATCACAGTTGGTTGTATGTCTGTGAATCCTATCCAGAAATGTCACACCTCACAGTTGGTTGTAAGTCTGTGGATCCTCTCCACAAATGTCAGACCTCACAGTTGGTTGTAAGTCTGAATCCTATCCACAAATGTCACACCTCACAGTTGGATGTAAGTCTATGAATCCTATCCACAAATGTTGCACCACACAGTTGGATGTAAGTCTATGAATCCTATCCACAAATGACACAGCTTACAGTTTGGCGTATTATGCCTGTTAATCCTATCCACAAATGTCACACCTCACAATTTGTCGTAAAACAGTGAATTTTGTCTACAAATGTTACAATGTACAATTTGTCTTAAAACATTAAACTATGAATTTTGTCCACAAATATCACAGCTCATAATTTCGAAATCAAACGGACTAAGACACCAGCTGTGGAAGTGTAAAACTAAATAAAATATATAAAGATAAACAAAGTTGGCCGGTGGCCTGGGGCACGTAGTTTACTTAGCAGGGCAGGTGAAGTTCTCGGTGACCTGCCCAAACGGGCAAGTCATTATTTATTGTTCTGCTCTACAGTCGCAGATTTGTGTGGTTTTTTTTGTGGTAAATTGGTAAATATGTTTATTCTGCTGAATAAGTCTTTTGTCAGTGCCAAAGCACTCGTCTTCCAGCCATTTTTCAAGTCAGGGTTATTTACACAAAAGGTCTATAGAATAAGGTGAATACACAATTTGCAGCATGTAACACAATGAACTTCTGTAACCCAAAATTTCCATAGCAATATGGTAACAGTAGTGTCATATAACTAGATCAATATTAGTCAGATCAATGTGAGTATTTACATAGTATTTAGAATGTAAGCAGAAGTTATCTCCTGTATTCAGTTGGTAAAGTTGTAGTAAGTTTTAATGTTCAGTTGCAGTTAGGCAAGCGGTATATAAATGTCAGTTTCAATTGGCTGACTTGGGCTTGGGAATGTAGTTTTGGGACTCAGGCAAGTAGAAAAGTCAGTCTTCACCGCCTTACCCTGCATAATTATCAATCTAAACCGAATCCAAACAGCGTGCGTGTGGCACTGACTCACACTGACTTAGCGCGGACGCCGGCCGGTGTGGGGGAGGGGAGACGGCTTCTGGCGAGGTGTAGTTCCAATTGATGCCGTTGGTGGCGCCACTGTCCGGGAGGCGCTGCGGTGCACACTCAGATGGGAGATGAGTGGCCACAAGTGTGCGGTTTGCGGCCGGCCGACGGGTCGGACAGGGGCGGGGAGGGGGTGGGAACTTGGCATGGCTAGGCATGGCTAGGAATGACTAGGTTATGATGTGCTATCCTAGGATAGGATATGTTGAGCTAGGTGTGCTGCGCTGCGCTGGGCTGCGATAGGCTAGGATAGGCCACGCTAGGCTTGGTTGGACTAGGTTTGGCCAGACTTGACTGGGGCTATGCTTGGTGGTGTAAGGCTATGTGCCTGAGCTTGGTTTGGTTATTTTCCTCGGGTTGGTGTAGCTATGTGCCTGAGCTTGGCTTGGCTGGGGGAGCTCACTGCTGCGGGTCATGCTCCATTCATATGATTATATACGTGTGAGAAAGCCCGTATGATTAATATCCATCTGCGACTTGAGGCAACTTGAGAATGAGAGTATTATTACGCGATGTGACGGTGGATATCGAAAACTGCACATGACAACCTAAAGCTAAGATTCCTTATATGGGGTATGCGGCATGTGAATGTTGTATATGCGGCGTAGATATATGCCAACCCCCAACATTTGTTGGGGTTTTCCTCCAAATTTGCGAAGGAACAGTATATAGGGTATTCACGTGACGACACGAACCGGATGCGCGGCCATTGTGGCGATATCAACCAGTAAACATCCCATAGAGTTTGGCTGTACGCGCAGTGGAAAACGTGTATTTCATTCAAAATTAATAGAATTCCGGAACCCTAACCTTATAAATTTGATATAATCTATTCGTTGAATATGTTTTCTATATGTGTACCAAGCAGTTTGTTTCTAAGTGGTGTAGTTTTAGAGATATTTCACTTTTTCTGTATGAAGATTGCTCACGGCCATTGACAATGCACTGGCACTGACACTCAGAATATCCCAACTTTCACTATTATCTCTTGTTTTTAATACTTTCAGCGTAAATTGCTCTTAGGTTACATTAAATACTTCAGATCTTCCTCTTCAATCGCCAATGAAAGCTTTTAAATTTATTTTACAAAAATAAATGCTCCACATAGACATAGCATTGCCGTATTTTACCCTTCGCGGGCAGTTTGCCGGTACGCGCAGTGCAAAACGTCGATTTTATTCAAAATTTATAGAAATCCAGAACCCTAACCTTAAAAATTTAATATAGTCTTATTGGTAAACATGTTTTCTATATGTGTACCAACAGATTTGTTTCTAGGTGGGTTAGTTTTATAGATATTTCACTTTTTCTGTATGAAGATTGCTCATAGCCATTGAATTTGCAGTGTGACAGTGTGTTATTATTGTGATTACTATCGCCACAATGGCCGCGCTTCCGGTTTGCGTGACGTGAGTGCATACCCTATATTGGTTTCTATGGCAAACGATTCAGTTGCCGCATTCACATTCGGAGGCATGGAAGCACCCCTATTCACTTAGATGCTTTTCCATTCTTTGCCGCATTCGCATGCCGCATACCGCGTGTAAGGAATGCTAGCTTTAAGCAATGCCTTTTGGGGATGTTTATATACATGTGGAGGATGTGCATGTGACTGTGTTTGACTGCGTGCACGTGCGCACGTGTTTATGTCCGTGTGAGTGCGGAGTTGGTCCGATACAAACTCACAAAGTGTAGTAGACCTTTTCATCTGGCATGTGACAACCTCAAAGGTCGGGTCAAAGTCTATGAGATAATCCAGCAGGGAAGTGCGAGTAGTGAACGAAGGGGGGTCGATTGAGTTGTGAGTCTATGTGGAGGAGGGTGGGTGCAGGAAAGAGGGGCTTGTTGGTGCAGTTGATACTAAGTCTTTTAAACTTCAAGTTCACACTTGACACGATCGCTCTCTGTCATCTGAGGAATGGAACTTGAAGTGACTCGACAGCCGGGAATTCGCTTGGCAGTACCGGGTAGGCGGAGGGGCGGGGTGAAGGGGTGTGGAGAAGAGGGGAGGAGAGGAGGAGGGAAGGAGGGAGGATGGGGGGGGGGGGGGTAAAGGTAACAGGCAGGGAAGGAGTAGAGCACGCTTTGGGGAATGGATGGGGGAGTCAAGGGGAGAGGGGGGGGGGCGGGATGAACAGGAGGGGAAAGGGGGACTTTGTGGGAAATAAGGGATTAGGAGAGAAGAGGAGAAAGAGTGATGGTAGCAGGATCAGTATGGGGTCATTGAAGGCAAGTGAGGGAAGGGAAAGGAGAGATAGGGAGAGGATGGGAAGGCAGGGGAAGGGAATGGATAGTAAAGGAATGGAAAGAAGGAGGATAGTAGGGAGAGTTAAGGTAACAGAACGGAAGGGAATGGGAAGGAAGAGAAGGTAAGGGATTGAAAGAGAATGGAAAGGAAGGGGGGAGAAGAGAGGAGAGGAAGAGGGAGAGGAGGAGAGGGGAGGAGAGGGAAGAAGAGGGAAGGACAGGAGAGGGGGGACAAGGGAGGAGAGAGGAGGAGAGGGGAAGAGAGGGAAGGAGGGGGGAGAGGAGACGGGAGGAGAGGTGCGGATAGGGTAAGAGAGGAGCGGAGGAGAGGCCGGCTGTTGGCACCCCTTTCAATGTTCGGACCGGCGCAAACCTGATCACAGTGCCACCGTCTGGAAGTTGAACCCTCCCTCCCCCCACCGCCCCCTGAACCACACCCACAACCATACAGACCACCAGCACCCGTCACTATAGTCAGGCCAGGCATAGAAAGTCCGTGACTAAGTCTAGAGCTAATGGCTTGGCAATATGGTCTTACATTTTTAGTTTTTTAATAGGTTGGGGTGGTGTTTTTTTTGCAAGAGTATCAATCCTCGCCCCGCCCCGCCCTCAGCGGCATCACCACGACCACTACTACCTCCGCCGTCGGCACTCACTAAAGCAATTCAGAATTGATTTCGGGTTTAGTTTTTTTTGGTTTTAATTTCATATCCAAGCCGGAGTCAGCGTGAGGCGAGTTTGTTGGCAATGAACAAGACCGGCTGGTCGACACGCATCAACGTTGAACGAGCGCTGGCCGACTATATTCTACGTTTGTCACGCTTCACTGGAGCTTTAATAATTCATTCCCAGTCCCGCCGCGCGGCCACTATCACCCCTCCCACACCCACCCGCCACTCCCCGAACATTTCTCTGTGGTTCTAGGTAGCTATCGTGCAGTGGGAATGAGCGACACTATCCCTGCAAACAGAGTGGGTTTGAGCAATGCAGTAGCTTCAGTATGCATTGTATACTTAGGGTTGGTTGCTTGGTTGTTGGAGTTTTACATCCTGGCAACATATATGGTCATATTAGGATGGGTACCAACTTGTGACGGCGCACACTCATGGCAACTTTATAGTGCTTCCCCACTGGGAGACCAAGCCACCAGCACCATGCCCATGACCTGATCTCCCACTCATTATCCTTGTCCTTGTCCTTTCCTAATAATGCTGAGCGCTTGGCTAGGAAGCAACAAGTATCAATTGTTAAGTCATCGGTTTGACTCAATGAGGGTTCCAACCCGCATGTTCGAATCTCACGATCTACCAACACGGGAGACGGACGCTCAACTCATTCGGCCATCCAGTCCGGTCCCGTGCAGTGGGAATAAGTGACACCCTTCCCGCAAAGACAACAGGTTTGGCGAATGTAGTATGCATTGTAAACCTAGGGTTCTTCAGTGTATGCGAGTACGTACTGTTGTTAACAGGTGAGTCAGGAGTAATAGCCCGTCCTACCGTCTCCGCCCCACCCTCTCTCTGCATCCTTCCAAGTCACCTGGGTAACTAAGGCGACCATGGGAGGCTGGAATCGGCAAGATTGCCAGGTGATGTTGTCACGGCGACACATGATGAACCATCCCTGAGATGGGTTGCATATCTGATGTTCAATGTTGAGTGTCACAGTGACTAGATTGGAATTGTTTCAAAACGAAATATTTCCCTCCACCCAACAAGGACCCTCACACGTCGGTGTACATAAGTTTGAACGCCTGGCTTAACTGGGATAGATTGAGAGGGAATGGTCTGACGCGGAGCGTTGGATTGGGGCGTGAGTCTGACTCAAAGTTTGAGAGCTTAGTTTGTGAGAATGCAACACCTCGAACAAGTGCATGTCATGGTGGGATAGTGGGGTGCATCAATTAGGTAATGATGTGGCTGGTGATGATGCTGGAAGGGTGGATAGGACGGAGAAACATTGAGGGGGGGGGGGGGGAAATAGCCGGGTGGAATGATGGTTGGAACGGGATGAATTGAGAATGGAATGACTTGACTTGGATTGGGGACGATACAAGATTAGGAAAAGACTAGGATATGTCATATGATGGCATGGGATAGGATTACATGGCATGGTCACTATGAGTATGATGATGCTGTGGAGGATTGCTGGCAAGTATCAAAGTATGGGAGCAGGTTTGGAAAGAATGCATTACGACCTGGCACCAAATGATAGGTAAGGAATTTGAAAATGACGCTGGTTAAAATAGAAAAGTTGCGTTTGCTCCTGGGGGGAGATTTTGGGTGGATGAATCAATACCAGTACCGTGAGTACGCTAGTTGAATACCTAGCAGCAGCAAGTGCGATGTGAACATTTATAAATCAATCCCTTTCCAAGCCCAGGCAGTGCCGGCATTCTAAGTCTAACCTAAAGCAACTTATACTTATCATTTTCTGTTTATATATTTAGGCAAAGTAATGGATTGCTAACATATTTGGTGTGTCTATACATGACCTGTCATAACTATATACTGTATATAGTGGTCATGCAGCGAGGACTGACTCTGCCGATTTATACAGTCAGATTTTAAAATCAGACTAATACATTTAGTGACTGAGCTTCGACTCTTTCGGGTGGAAGCAACTATTTGTCGCACAACAAGAGAGACTTGCGCGCAAATGGGTATTTAAAAAAAAAAAGTACTATTAAGATATAAGGATCGGGATAACTGGAGAGCCCTTGTTCGTGGCCTATGCCCAAAGTTGGGCGGTAGGCACTAGGCGTAAGTAAGTAAGATATAATACTATACATATATGCCGACTTGAGGGTCGCGGGTTTGAATCCTCACACTGACAATACATGCGAACTCAAGAAAGGTTCCACTGACACTACTTTGAGTGCGGACTAGGTTACAATGCAATTAATGCACCGAGATATATATACACAGAGTTTAATATTACCTATAATAATTGTAGTATAAATGCTTTATACTACACATAAATGAATATGTATACACATTGCTTACCTGTACCAGTCTAACCCCTTCTCATAGTTCCTATCGAAGAAGTGGGGTTCGGGTCCCGGGGCGCGAATGTCGGGGTGTACACGTAGGAACTCCAGCAGGGCCCGCGTCCCACCCTTCTTCACTCCGATAATAAGGCCATTGGGTAACTTCCTCCGGTATCCCTGCCGATTCCACCCGTCCGGATCCGGCCCCGCCCCGCCGCCGCGCAACTTGGACCCGCGTCCTCTCCGGCGCGCCGTCTTGCGCGTATCGTACTTCCGGTTTTTCCTACTACTAGCATTATCACTACTATCACTGTGTGACCGTCTTCTTAGCACGCTATCACCGGCGCTTGATGCGCGCTTATTACTGTGCTTATTATTAATATTTTTATTATTATTATTATTATCATTATTATTCCTATTACTATCGGGGCTGAGGCGGGGGTCCGTCCCTACGCCCTCCCGCGAGTCCTCCTCATCCCGTCTTTGTTGTCGCCAACTACTCTGACTGCCTTTTCTTCTGTGCTCCCCCTCTCCATCCCTCTGCTCCTCGTCCTCCTCCTCATCATCATCATCATCACCGTCCCTTTGGTCCCGACCATGGCCAGAGTCCCGGTCGCGGTCTAACAGCCGCAGCCGGACTCGCAGCCGGTCACGCCGGTCAAGATCATCCTCCTCCTCCTCGGCCGGGCTTGGGTCGGCCCTATCCCGGCGCGTGTTGCGCCGGTGGCGGTAGTCGGCGACGGGCCGGTGGTTGAACAGGTAGCGGTCACGCCCCACGCCGCCCCCGGCACTTCCCCCACCCCCGTCCCCGCCCCCGCCGTGCGTACTCCCGGCGGGCGGCGGTTCGCTATCGTCCGGCAGCGTGTATATGGTATCGTCCTCATCCTCGTCCCGTCGACGGGCCGCCGTCGCTGCGGCTGCCGCCCCGGCGGCGAGGGCGTTGGGGTCATGGCCGCGCCGCCTGAGGTAGTACCCGCCGTACTGGTCGTCGTGGTGGCCGTGGCGGTGCCCGGCCCGGGACCCTGCCACCCCGCCGGTCAGGTCCCTACCACCGGCGTCCTCGCCGTGGTCGTTGGGGTCTGCCCGGTAGGCCGCCTCCTGGACGGACAGCAACACGGGCGGCGAGACGGCCTCGAGGCGCGAGTTGCCGACGCAACAGCTGAAGCTGAGGGTGTACAGGAAGATCCAGAGGAAGGTGCACAACATGACGCCGTATCCCATCGACTGGAGCCGGCTTCTCCTCGGGGTCAGGCGGCAGGGCCGCGCGGCGGGACCACCGATGTAGTCGAGGCGCTGGTGATAATGATGGGGCTGGCACTGGTGATGCTGCTGATGCTGGTGGTAATATCCCCCGAGCTGGTGGCACAGGCCAGTAGTAGCCGCCGTCGGGGTGCAGGTCGTCGGACTGTCCGGGGAGTGTCGGCCGCAGCAGCTGCTGTCGCCCGCGCCGCCCGGGCCATGGTCGCCCCCCGGCGGGGCGGGGATCCACTGCAGGAGCGGCCGCTGATCCTGCTGGCCGCGGCCGGCGTGAGGGCTCCCGGGCGGCTGGTGATGGAACAGGGCCCGGGCCCCGTCGCTCTCCGTCGGGATGCCGCTAGGTCCGGCGCCGCTGTTGCTGCTGTTGCTGCTGCTGTTGCCCCGGCTCATCAGCCCCCATCCAAGGGGGTGGGGAGGTGGGGCCCCGAGCGAGGAGTCACGGGGGGTGTTGCCGGCCGGCCGGCCGGGAGGGGTGGCGATGACGCGGTGACGTTGGCCCCAGTTATCCAGGGGCAAGGTTCTCCTCTAGCTTTCTACCACCTCCTCCTTATCCTCCTCCTCGTCCTCTGAGCTAAGTCAGTGGTGGTGTAGGTACCTTCAACAAAACAACAGTAAAGTCCATGTTAGCACACGCATAAACACACACAGACACTGGCGTCAAACCATAGTGGCTATCGTAGTCAGACGCAGAAGTTAGCTCGGCCGGGTAAACTTTCCCTCTGCTTGCCGCTGCACATGTTGTTGTGGCTAGGCCCCCCCTCGCGCGCCCATGTGATCCCGCACTCGACGCCCATTGGCCGGCGCGCCGTAGCCGGAAGGTTGATTGACAGCGCAGTGGGCGGGACTTAGCTCGGATCCCATTGGCTCGCTCGCGCCACCACCGCCGGCACAGCTCCCACTGCCGCCGCCGCCACCGCCACCACCGGTTCTACTCTGTATCCTAGTCCCGCCGCCTCTCGGCGCAGTGTAAATTAATTATACATTCGCACCTGAGGATATGTCAACAATAACTTCTGAGTATTCTATCAAAGCAGCGAATAGCTTATATTTATACTTATTATGATAGTAAGTGTTAGTTAAAGCTGCATAGTCCGATGAAAACATCAAATTTTCAAAAGATAAAACACTTATCTAGATTTGATTCTACATATTCAACTTAGACATTGGTGCACTTATTAAGCATTTGTTGCTACATATAAGCGCATAATAAGCCAATTAATAGAACCCATTACTACTGAAGTCTATGGGGTCAGAGTTTTGGTGTGCTTGCCTAAATTATGTTGGCATGAAGTCAAATATCTCCAAAGTTAGCCATTTAAAATTAAAGTTACTTCAAAATAATGTAAAGTAGATTATAACGATTAGTATGATATATTTATCTAAAAAAAATAGCAGAAACTCAAAAACATCAGACTATGCAAGTCTAATAATAATAATATATTTATTGATGGGTGATGTGCGGGTTATGCGAAGCGTTCATTTTGTATACACATGGGCATAACATAACGGTTGTGGGCTGAGGAGCGGTTAAGTTAGTGTGTGTGTGGGGGTGTGGAGGTGTTTGGCGTTATTTATTATATAGTAAAGAGCAGAGGAATGATATTTGTTTGTTGAGGTTTTACATCCTCGCAACATCTAATGATATTCGCATATCAGAACTGGCAGCAGAATGATGAAGTTTGAAGACCAATTGTGTGCGATTATAATTTACCTTGCAAAGGGATCAGCGCCAAATTTGAACAAAATATTGAGGTCAGCAATTCCAATAGCGGATTATTAGGGTTCGGGAGTAACTCTAAGCCACATGATTAATGTTGTTGAGGAAGATACTATAAAAGGTGGAAAATAGGCAGTCTCAGTGTGGTTTGATGGCTGCAGATATTCCTGCCCGATTTGTGATTGGTTTCGGGCCAAATAGACTTGAATCTAAAGCCCGTTTACACGGGCGATTTAAAACGTTTCATATGAACCCACTTGCCTAGATCGACTCACATTTGCCGTGCAGACGCGGTTCTGTGGCGTTTTAGGGCTGAATCGCTTCATATGAAACGCCTCATCTATACCACCTCGGGAGGTGGTTTATTTGAAGCGATTCAGCTGGTTCCTGGGCGGCGATAGTATAAAATAGTAGGGCTTGCCGGCAACAGGGGGAGCAGTAACTAGTCGCTTGTGCCCGGCAGTGTTAGGGCCCGATTAGGCCGAAATCTATTAAATGCGATCATATTTAACAGAATTACATCCTCAAATAATGAAATTTAATTAAATTAACCTTAAATTCCAAGCGATATTAACGTAGCAGCTACATCTGAGTCGAATCGATGAGTGTAAACTAAACACATAGCAGTGCTCGCCGGCTACATGCGCACCACAGGCTGCTTGTTCCCGGCGCCAAAACACTTTTTAAACTCTGTCCGTGTAAACGCGCCTCAAAAACGCCTCATATAAATCGCTTTGTCTAGAACGTTTCACAATTATCCGTGTAAACACGGCTTAACAGTGTAATGATAGTGATGTAGTGACTTCTAGATAACACAGGGTTTGGGTTCTGGAGAGCCGATCATCCAACTATTTATCTACTTATTCCTAGTTTGTTAACCAGTAAAACACACAGAGCCATATTTCTGATACAGTATTATCTATGTTGCTGGTAACTATTTATATAACCGAAAACCCTGTATGTGTAGTGTATGATATTAGCATAGCACTGAAAACATACCCATAACACATTAAAAAAACCAGAATGTATGAATGTTAAGGGTGTTGAATCCAATATAGTAGTAAACCCGGCAGGCTAACCTGGTATTTTGTTGTTGTTGTAAATATAGTTTATTCATTGAATAAAGTCTTTTGTCAGCGCCGTGGCACTGGTCTTCCAGCCATGTGACAATACAGTTATTTACAATATATGCATATGTAGTTTGATATTGTCACCAGCAGCTAGCCCAAATCAGCTGAAATAACAATATCAAACATTCAAAAACTTACATATGTATAGTTTGACAATTCACATACAAAAATAGCAGTTATATGTGGTATTCCTACACACTTGATACATAAATGTGTATTGATTAGCATTACGGAGTGGTTAGGTGCATAGTTTCCCTTCATAGGTTTGTATGCCTAATATGGTGTGAATTGCAAAACTATCATGTTGTTGGAATTAACATTTTGAGATGGAGTGAATGTTAGTAGAATGGTTTGTTTGTTCTGTTAGATAGAGTGTAGTTAGCTAAGCCAAACAAAAATTAAGTAATAAATAAACAAAGTCAATTAAAAGGTAACAACGCACTCACGACCACGCCCACGGCCTGGTGTAGTATTGGTATTGGTTGATGGAAATGGGAACACACCTTGGTAACGGTAAAGCTCCAGGTCATAGGTGATGATGAAATGATCTATAATCCTTGGGTTATGATGTTGCTGCTGTTAACACCAATCTAACTCCTCCTTAGGCTTAGTTCGACCCCTGCCTTCCATGCACGCGCATCTATAGATCTGTAAGTGGTAAGTGAGTGTGCACACACGCCACACACACACACTGTAGCGCACACAGGCGCGCACCCATACGCGCCCTGACGTGGTGGAGTGGTTTTGCTGTGCCTCAGGACGGTGCTCTGGGAGTGGCAGCAAGCACCTGAATGGTCGGGAGCAGTCGCGACGCCTGGCTGATAAACAGGGAAGGATGCGCGCGCAGAGTAGGCGGGGCGGGGCGGCAGAGCGGGAGGTGAGGTGAGGGGCGGGGCGGGGCGGGCGGGCGGGAGGTGAGGTGAGGGGAGGGGTGGGGAGGGGCGGGGCGCGTGGCGGGAAGGTGGGAAGGAGAGATCGGCGGGGATTGTGTGGTACACGCCTGCCACCTGGTGTCGGAAACACACACTGTACGATGTCAGTTTGGTAGACTGCCAGCGCGGTGCTGCCATCTGAAGGTTTGCGGTTACACTAACCCACAGATCTAGCTGCTGCCAAAATACCCTGTTTTGTTTGTGTGTTTATATGTCTCTCTCACCCTCGCTCTGTCTCTCTCTGTCTGTCTCTCTGTCTCTCTTTCTCTCTCTATATATATTTATACACACGGACATAAACAAAACAAATAAATATAATATTATATTGATAGATGCATGTAGCTTCCCGTGTCTGAGTTCTCGTCAACAATTTAGATTTAAACATTGGAAGTAAAACCTTCAAACACTTCTTTTTTTACATTCCTATTTTTTTCTGTCCCTTTGTGCATAATCATTTTTTCATGAGCAAAATAGAATCAATGAGGATTAAAATTATCTTCAGGTGAAGATCTTTTATTTTATTTCAATTTTTGGATTGGCGTTTACAGGGATTTGCACATGAACTCTTCATATATATATTAACTATGTAATATATGTACACATAAATGCTCGTCTAGTAAGTCATCTATGTGTGTGTTTTCTATATTTTATAAACCATTGGTTAAAAAATGGTATATTTGCATATGAATAGCAGAACGACTCACCATGTATTCTAGATAATAGACCTGTTTTCCTTACTAGTATTACTAGTATTAGCTTTCTCTCTCTATGAGCTGGCATCTGCAGTATGGAATCCGAGAATGCCGTTTTCATGATCGGCATTGTACTCAAATCACAAACTGTGTGCGCGCGCAGTAGGTGGGCTGGTGGGTGGGTGCAAGTTGCTGAGAGCTGAGTGTGCGTTGAGGTGGAAACTGTGAAGTGTTTGGCGAAAGTTTTCAACAGGGAGAAGGTGGTAAGGCGGGAATGTGTGCTAAGGCTTGTCACAAACTGTGAACTCTGCATGGCGGGAGGTCACATTGGGATGGCACGGGACATGTACACGTAGTTGTGAATGTAGACGGAATAGTAATAACTAATATATACACGAGGTAGTGAAATACACACATATGTACATGCTGTAGTGAAATACACACAAATGTATACTAATATATACACGAGGTAGTGAAATACACACATATGTACATGCTGTAGTGAAATACACACAAATGTATACGATGCAGTGAAATACACACACATCTACCCGAGGCAGTGAAATACACACATATGTACACGAGACAGTGAAATACACACAAATGTACACGAGGCAGTGAAATCCACACAAATGTACACGAGGCAGCGAAATACACACAAATGTACACGAGGCAGTGAAATACACACATCTGTACATGGTGTTGTGAAATATACACAAATGTACAGGAAGTTGTGAATGTACACAGAGTAGTAAAATGTACACGAGGCAGTGAAATACACATAAATGTACATGATGTAGTGAAATATATATAAATGTACACAAATTTGCGATTGTACACAGAGTAGTAATATGTACACGAGGCAGTGAAATACACATATATGTACAGGAGGTAGTAAACTATAGACAGATGTCCACACATTTGTGATTGTACACAGTAGTAAAATGTACACGATGCAGTGACATATACACAAGGCACTGAATGTGTGTAGCTTATGTGAAACCGAGATCAACTAAACCCTGTCAAGTGAAAGCTATTACACGATATGGATTGACTGTTCAAATAACCTCCTCATCCATTGCATTCAGCTTCAATATAAATACAAAGCACTACGTAGTTTATCTTTGTTATTCTTACTTGATTACTATATAACACCAAAGTTAGGTATTAATTATATATATACATATATATATATATATATATATATCCTCGCAACATTGGCGTTGGCGGCACTGATGATGTATGCAGGAGGGGCAAATCGAGGCAAGTCAGCGATTGGTCCTAATACATTTCGAGAATAACAAATGATAGAATAATAAATAAGGACACTACTCCGCCTACTTATATACGCATAATTAATTATACATGCCATTTATATATATATATATATATATATATATATATATATATATATATATATATATGAAGAGTGCAGGCGCAAAACCTTGTAAACGGCGATCCAATAATGGAGATAAACACTGGAATCAAACCTTCAAAAACTAAATTTGTTTATATTCCCATTTTTCCGTTCATTGCTCTATAAGCTTGTGATCATAGGACAAGTGGAAGTAATGAGAATTACAATTATTTTCAGATAAGCGTCTTTCATTTAAACTACATGTTTTTATTGGCGTTTACGTGATTTTGCGCATGAACTCTTCATATATATATATATATATATATATATATATATATATATATATATATAGATGGAGATGTATTATAGATGGAGAGGGAAAGCGCAAGAGAGAGACAGCACCGGTGATTTCAAATTGAGATGACTTTGAGCAAGTACGTTTCTTGGGACACACACACCACATAACGCTGAAAGAGAGCAATTATTTGAAACCAGTGATATCACAACTTAAAGCCAAAACATGTATCTAGATGTTATCAGACATCTTCAGCTTAGAAACTGATTCATTGCTTCGCGTTTGCTTCTCGGGGGGGGGGGGCATGGAGAGGGGGGTGGGATCGTAAGCTATCGGTCACTGGCTGCTGAGCTGCATCATTGAGTGATTTACCAAGCATTTGGTGTTGTATAGAAGGGAACAGCACTCCATTAAAGCTGCATAGTCCGATAAAATATCAAATTTTCAAAACCAAACCAATTATCTAGATTTGATTTTACATATCTAACGTAGATACCGATTCACTTATTAAGCATTTGTTTCTGTGTAGAAGGCAATACTGAGTCAACTCAACAGAACCTGTGGTGTCAGAGTTTTGGCAAGCTTGCCAAAACTAATTTTCCATGTTTGCATTCTAAATATCTCAAAAGTTTACCATTTAAAATAAAAGTAAGTTTGAACTAATGTGAAGTAGACACTACTGATCGAAATAATATATTTATTTCAGAAAAAGTACAGAAATTCAAAAGTATCGGACTATGCAACTTTAAAGATGTAATAAAATGGAGGTTTCCACCAAAATTTACTATCACAGTATCAGGTTTTCCCTTCAAATATCTCCAACTTTGAGCAATAATAATACAATTAACTTCAATCTAATGTAAGAAAGATCATACAAGTCAACCTAATATATTCATCTTTAAAGTTGAAGAAGAACCCAACAATTCTAGAGCATCGGATTAAGTCATTTTAATCCGCACTGGTAGTACCAGTGCGGTAGGCCTACCGCACTGGTACTACCAGTGCGGTAGGCCTACGTTTGTCTGTTCAAATAGCCGCACCTTCACTCGCAGTGCCGAGAGTCACCCGTCACGCCACCTATCGTATCAGGGGAACATCGACCATGACACACACGTTCTACACTAGATGGCGCCACCATCAATTGCCAAGACGATTGCGCTGCACTGAAGAGCTCCACACAGGTAGGCCTACCGTAGTAACTGTCTTCAATAAGCAACTTACTCTGCATACGGGACAATGTTCTTATGAAATAGCAGATGTCCTATCATCGGAGAGTCAGTGAATTTACTTAAACCCTGACTGTACTAGATCTATACATGCGATGGCGTTCTCTGTGGTGGAGTGGTTAGAGTGTCTGACTTTTTTTGAGGTCAGACTCCTAATCGGAAGGTCGGTGGTTTGATTCCCCATGCCCCCAGCTCTGCCAATTTGGATTTCCACCGCTGTGTATAACTTACAGCGTCATCAAAGGCCGGTTTCTCTCAAACCATGTCTATGTGGTGTGGGAGGTTAAAAATCCCTTGGGTCGGTAAAAGTGTAGACTCGGCCTTTCTATCGACCACCAGTGGAATGAGGAAGACCAGTCGTCTATGACTGAAATTTCCCCTGCTTAAACAACTAATAGACAAAAAAATTAAAATATGCGAAACGTGTCATGGTTTCTTATGGGGGTTTGGGGGGTGGGGGTGGGGGGGGAGGTGCTGTACAGACCCTGTCACACTACAACGTATGGATGGCGGCATGTGCGTAACGTGTCGAAATTATTTGAAAACAAAATAGGTCGGCATACGGCAAACTTTTTGCACCGCGGGGTGATCCCAGCAACGGATGAAGCGTACGCGCAGGGTATGGCTGGCGTATGTCTACCATATCCCTAAAGTATATCGACATATGCAAAGCATATGATGACATATACTCGGCGTATTGGGACGTATTTTGACGGTTGGAGGTGACAGGTCCAGCGTGTGAGTAATGTACGCCGACGTATCCCTAACATGCTCCTAACGTATGCTGACGTACCACTAATGTACACATAGCATATGAGGAACGTATGAGCCACACCACGACACACGTTGACAATTTTGAACATGCACAAAAATTGTTTCGGAGCCTCGATGCATGCCGACATAAGATGACCCGGCTGAGAGCTGGAAGGCGGCAGGAGGGCGAGTGCCTGAGGTGGGCCGGCGGGCGGCCTTATAAGGGAGAAAGTGAGCAGTGGCAGGAGAGGCGTGAACGCTCAGGGCCGGGGGAGGGCGAGGGTGAGCAGCGGGCGTCGCGCGAGGCGCGAATGCTGGGTGAAAGCCCGGGAGAGGGGGCGGGGGGGGGAGTCGCTCTGCCTTCCCTCGCATCAAACGAAATGCTTCGCATTACGACCGATGCGCGAGAAGGAAGAACAGAGGCGGAGGTGGGAAACTGAGGCGTTTATTGTGACGCCTCGGGCAATATACAGAGGTATGAAGGAGATAACAACATATGAGAAAGGTAAAACAAACAGGGCAACAGGGGCTCATGAGGAGCAACAGTCTCGTAAGGAGGAGTAAATGAGGGGCTCAGGAGGAGCAGAAAATAAGGAGGGGCTCATAGGGAGCAATGTCAGAGTTCTGGTAGAGGGGGGGCCGAGGAGCCCTCCGCCAAAGAGTAAGGGGAGGGCTCGAGGCGCGCCCGAGGCGGAGGCGCGGGGCGCCCGAGGCGGGGGCCCGGAGAGGGAGGCCTGGTTGAGAGGAGGGTCCGGGGCCTACGTGGAGGGGGAGCGGGCGGCCAAAAAAGGGGGGGCCCGCTCCTGGGGCCTGGGGGAGGAGGTCCGGCGAGGGTCGAGGAGGGGGGCAGCGAACTCCTCCGGGCTGGGCTGGGTGGGAGTCGGGGTCGGGTCGGGCGGCATCAAGAAGGCGGTGCCGTGGAGGTCGCTGGCGTGGAGGTCGGTGGCTGAGCTGTCTGGGGGGGGTCTCTCGTGAGGCTGGGCTGAGACGTCCGAGGTGTGAGGTGCGAGGTGATGATCCTCGGCTTCGTCTGGGCGGCGTTTCGATTGGTGTTCGCTGGGAGGCCGTCGGTGGGCGTTGCGGGGCTGTCGGGAATGGTTGGGGTGAGGCGCCGGGCTAGGCCCCCCGGGCCAGCCCGGGGGAGGCCGGCGGATCAAAAATCCGCCGAGGCGGCGGGGGTCTGGCGCTCACGGGCTTGCTTGGTGCGGTAGGCCACCTCGCCGTGAGCCTCTCCGAGGGGTGCCCGATCGCACGAGGTGGGATCGCGGTTCCAAGCGGAGCAGGGAGCCCCGTGAGCGTGCCTATCGTAGGCGGTGCGGGTGTCTACTTGGTGCCGGGGGAGGTGTGCGCCTCGGGCCCCCTCGTCGCCTCGGGGAGCTGGTGTTGCCGGGGTGGTGGGCGTGGTGAGGGAGTCGAGCCTGAGCGCGTTGAGGGCCACAGGGTCATGCCACCCCTGGGGGAGCCTTCCGTCCGCGATCCAGGAGAAGATGGTCTCCGAGTACCGGCGGACGGTCGGCCAGGGGTGGATGAGGACGTCTCTCATGAGGGTGAGGTGGTGTTGGTGTAGGCCCTGGAGGGAGTGATCCGGGAAGGATGGGTGGTTGACCATGGAGAGGAGGGCGAGGCTGTACTCGTCCTTGGTTGCTTCTCCGAGCTTCACCGCCTTGCGCCCCGGCCCCCTCTCCACGAGGTCGCAAGGGAAGAGGTAATCGACTGGGATCCCTCGGCGGCGCACGGTGTGCCGCGCCTCGGCGGATGCGAGGATCTCGCGGACCGCGTCGGCCGCGGATGCCGGGCTGTACTCCTCGGGATCCTGACGGTAGGTGGGCGGTGGGGCTGAGCTGGCGTGGGCGCGGGTGTAGCCCTGGCACTGCAGGTGCGGGCCTTCGGGCTGAGTCGCTTGAGGTGGAGGCGGCGGCCGGCTCCCGGCGGCGGCGTACGCCCGAGGCGCCGGGACGTGGTGGAGGCTGTAGGCGGGCTCCCGTCTCGGCGTGGGCGGGGGGCTCCGCGTGGCCCCTCGGGCTTCCCCCCTCTCGTCCAGGTCTCTGTCCATGCGTCTGGTGAGGCGGGTAATGGCCTCGATGAGGAGGGCCGTCTCGCTGCTGGGCTGGCCCGAGGGTGCTGCGGGGGAGGTCGGCGCCGCACAGGGGACGGGGCTCCCCGGGGAGCCCGAGGAGGGCCCTGGCGTGGCCATCCCGGACGTCTTGGAGCTTCTCCGACTCTTCCCTTTGCCGCGGCCGGGCATGGTGTAGGGTCGGCAGAGGAGCAGCGGTCCGAGGTGGAGTGGAGCCAAAGAGGAGAAAAGGCTGAGAGCTGGAAGGCGGCAGGAGGGCGAGTGCCTGAGGTGGGCCGGCGGGCGGCCTTATAAGGGAGAAAGTGAGCAGTGGCAGGAGAGGCGTGAACGCTCAGGGCCGGGGGAGGGCGAGGGTGAGCAGCGGGCGTCGCGCGAGGCGCGAATGCTGGGTGAAAGCCCGGGAGAGGGGGGGGGGGGAGTCGCTCTGCCTTCCCTCGCATCAAACGAAATGCTTCGCATTACGACCAATGCCGTATCACGAACGTTCCCGACGTTCATGTGGGTTCGGATCTCCCAAAACAGGAGAAGGACACTCAACTCATTTGGCCATCCTGTCTGGTCTAGCAAAAAGAAATACGCCCTATGGTCATTTTCAGAGCGTTGATTGCCATAATGAGGGCCATTCCTAGGGGTGTTTTTGTGGCATTCTCTGTGGCGGAGTGGTTAGAGTGTCTGACTTTTTTCTAGATCAGAATCCTAATCTGAGGGTCGGCAGTTTGATTCCCCGTGCCCCCAGCTCTGCCAATTTGGATTTCCACCACTGTGTATAACTTACAGCGTCATCAAAGGCCCGTTGCTTTCATACCATGTCTATGTGGTGTGGGAGGTTAAAAATCCCTTGGGTCAGTAAAAGTGTAGGCTCGGGCTTTCTATCGACCACCAGTGGAGTGGGGAAGACCAGTCGTCTGTTACTGGGATTTCCCCTGCTTGGGACAACTAATGTACCCCCCAACAAACATAAAGAGACAAATAAGTGTTCACACTTCCTGTCTACCATTCGCTATATCGCTATATCGCTATATCGTATGCCCAACGTATACATAGCATATGACGCCGTACACTGACGTGTTGGTCGAAAATCAGATACGTTGGCATACGCTAAGGCTATACATCGTCATGTGACAGCCTTTTTACAGAACATTGTGAGTACATTATATAAGCCAGAGATACGCGGAGGGTGCCGGTTCAATGTACGGCTAACATGTTCCAACCTATCCCGGCCTACCCCTAACATGTGCATAACGTACGGTGACATAAACCGAGTGTATGAGAAACATATGAGCCAGATGGCGACACACGTTGAACATTTTGAACATGCACAACAATTTTTTAGTTGCTCGACCTATGGCAACCTATGACACCATATCCTGAGCATACTCGATGTATGCCCAACGTATACATAACCTATGATGCTGTATGCCGATGTGTTAGTCTAAAATTGCATACGTCAGCATACGCTAATGCCATACGTCATAGTGTGACAGCCCCTGTATGGAACAAAGCAGCTTTTAATGTGCCAACCATTGATGGAAACACCTTTTGGTAATGACAATGTTGTACAGCAGAACTTGCCTTTGAAGGAGAAGCATGCATGTTGTCCTGATATAGGAGGTGTCCTCTCATCGGAGGGACAGTCAAATGAGATTTGAATAAAAAACAGTTATCAGGAAGAAGTTTTCCTGATGTCACTACAGGTGTTGAATTATGGGAGCGACAATCAAATGAGGCAGATATGACCTTAGATGTTGCTAGGATGTAAAACAACAACAAACAAACAAACAAATCCACTGGCGCCATCTCTTGCCAATGGCCACAGTCTTTCCAAGTGTGCAAAACCAATCGACTCATTATGTGAACTTCCGTCTATTGTTTGTTGTTTTTGGGGAGTTTGCAGTCGTGTTGGCGCACTGAAGGCTGCAAATCTACAGCACTCTATGGGCACTGCTGCCGGTGGTCCCATGTGGCCGGAAGTTGGATTCCGATGGGTAGTGCTCAGCGAAATCGTGGTGGGGGGGGGGGAGTGGGGGGGGGCGGAGTGCAAGAAGACAACTCTGACAAATCGAGCCTATTCTGTCCAGTTATCGCCCAGCAATGCCGCCTCAGGCAATAGCTGCTGTCTTTATTGATGGCAGTCTCAGACGGAGGTAATTTAACTTATGCATTGTCTGAAGCAATGGTACCATAGTTGTTCAGCAAATTGCGATTCCGATAAGCCGCCCCTATCGATTGCACGGGAAATGTGCATTGTTAGGCGGCTGTCCGCAGTAGTAATAGTAGTAATCACACATGATTGTTCTGCTATGATTATGCAGGTCATTGGGGCTAGTCCAAGCTCTGGTCTTCAGTGCAGTGTTGGGTGCAGTGTTTGGTGCAGTGTTTGGTGCGGTGTGTGGTGCGGTGCTTGGTGTGGTGCTTGGTGCGGTATTTGAAGCAGTGTTTCGTGAGGTATTTGATGCAGTGTTCGGTGCAGTGTTTGGTGTCATGGTCTGTGAGGTGGCTGCTGTGGTGTTCAGTGTGGTGTTTGGTATGGTGTTTGGGATGGTGTTTGGTGTGATGATAGGTGTGGTGTTTGGTGCGGTATTTGATGGGGTGTTTGGTGCAGTGTTTGGTGTGATGTTCTGTGTAGTGTCTGGTGTGGTGTTCAGTGTGGTGTTTGGTGCATTGTTTGAGGTAGTGTTTGGTGTGGTGTTTGGGGTGGTGATTGGTGTGGTGATCGGTGCCATGTTTGGTGCGGTATTTGAAGCGGTGTTTTTTCAGGTATTTGATGCAGTGTTTGGTGCAGTGTTTGGTGTGATGTTCTGTGTGGTGTCTGGTGTGGTGTTCAGTGTGGTGTTTGATGCAGTGTTTGAGGTTGTGTTTGGTGGAGTGTTTGGGGTGGTGTTTGGTGTGGTGATCGGTGCCGTGTTTGGTGTGGTATTTGATGTGGTGTTTGGAGCAGTGTTTGGTGTGATGTTATGTGTGGTGTCTGGTGTGGTGTTCAGTGTGCTGTTTGTTGCAGTGTTTGAGGTGGTGTTTGGTGTGGTGTTTGGGGTGGTGTTTGGTGTGGTGATCAGTGCTGTGTTTGGTGTGGTATTTGATGTGGTGTTTGGTGCAGTGTTTGGTGTGATGTTATGTGTGGGTCTGGTGTGGTGTTCAGTGTGGTGTTTGGTGCAGTGTTTGAGGTGGTGTTTTGTGTGGTGTTTGGGGTGGTGATCGGTGCCGTGTCTTGTGTGGTATTTGATGTGGTGTTTGGTGCAGTGTTTGGTGTGATGTTTTCTGTGGTGTCTGGTGTGGTGTTCAGTGTGGTGTTTGGTGCAGTGTTTAAGGTGGTGTTTGGTGTGGTGTTTGGTATGGTGTTCGGCATAGTGTGGTGTTTTGTTCGGTTCGCTGTTAGAGTGCAGTGTCTTTTGCATTGTTCAGTGTAGTGTTTGCTTCGCTCCTCGATGTGCCGTCCAGTGCACTGATGTAATTATTTCATTTATATTCTTTCATTAGATCTTGCGAGGACGTAAAACAACAACAAACAAACAAAGAACATCTTTCATTCAAGTTACGGAGTGATAATTTCGAGCTTTTCTCATCGGACTTATAATTCTACATAAACTAAATAGCCAACCCAATAATAAATGTAAATTTATTGATTCACAAATGATGAAGCTGACACCCATATCCTTTTATTGGTTCCATATAACAATATGCATTATACTATCATTAAAATTAGCCTCTGCATCAAAACCTTGACAAATATTGCGTTGAAATGTAATTATATATGTATTCATGGTCTCTGACTATATTCACAGACCATGTATATATCTATGTTCTCTGCTATATTCCGGACTCATGCATGGTGCCTTTTCAATATAGTGCCACCATCTTGTGGAATCCATCTGTGCCATTATGTGGTAAGCCATATCAGTAGCGCTATCTAATGGCGGAGTTAACAATGCTTGTGGTTACATCACTCAAAATGGACGCCACTCTGGTCGAAGTGACTAAAGTTAGTAAAAAACATCAAAATTAATATGAAACGTGTACGGTAAGCACAAAAAACATGCTACTAACAACTCATACATGACAAAGCATCAGTGGAGTATGATGATGCCCGTTGGAAGCAGCAATCAACAGAGGAGTAGTGATCAGAACGACATTAAACCTTAACCACCATTTGGTATTATATATAGATAAAAAGTGTACCCGGTTAAATCAAATGTGACGAAGACTGAAAAAGCCCCACAACCTTGCTAGCGAGTAGTGATCCTAAAATCCCTGATATCTTACTTATGTTTTACTTATTGTTTCATGTGTATTTAACTTATTCTTGAAAAAACCCACCAAACGTGTATGACATTGTGTAAATAACTCTACCACTTAAGGCCGGAAGACAAGTGCTACAGAACTGAAAAATGACAACAATATTAATAAATACAACTATTAAAACTACAAACAATATATATGGTTTCAGCTATTCTCATTTTGTAATCATCCAACAGGTATAGCCGACAGTCAGTCTGCAGTGCGCACATCGGCAGGACCGCCGTACTTCCGGTGTTGGATGCTCGGTTTGGTTAGGGCCCTTCTACAGTTATAGTATTTGTCTTCTAATCACGTGACACTCCCGTCGCCAGGGACACCGTGAGCGACGCGCTCTCCATAGCAACGAGTATATTGATGCGCTGGTCGGGCGTTGGCTCGCCGTTTTACAAACAAGTCACAGGCGACTCACTGTTGTACAAACGGGTCACGGAAGCTAAAGTAAAAAAATAGTATCTAGGTTATATAAAGTGTTACTAATTATTTCCTGCAGACAGTGCAACGGTTATATAATGAAATATATATGGCCTCATGCACATATATATATATATATATATATGCACATGACCATACAAAATAAGAGCACTGCGTGTATAAATATAAATATGTATATATGGAGAGTTCAGGTGCAAAACCCCATAAACGGCATTGGTTATATAATGAAATATATATGGCCTCATACATACATATATATATGCACATGACCATACAAAATAAGAGGTATGCATGTATAACTATAAATATGTATATATGGAGAGTTCAGGCACAAAACCCCATAAATGGCAATGGTTATATAATGAAATATATATGGCCTCATACATACATATATATATATACATGACCATACAAAATAAGAGGTATGCATGTATAAATATAAATATGTGTATATGCAGAGTTCAGACGCAAAACCCCATACACGGCAATCCACAAAATGAATTAAAATGACAGATTTTAGCTTAAGGTAATTCTAATTCTCACAAATTCCACTTTTCTTGTGATGACATGGTTATGGAGCAATGAACAAAGAAATGGGTATGTACACAAATTAACCTTCTGAAGGTTTTACTCTTATGTTTACGTCAATTTTCGGATTGGTGTTTACGGGGTTTACCCCTAAGCTCTTCATATTTGTATTTGAGCCTGTCTCAAAAGGTGATAGCTCTTCTTTTTTTTTGTCCATTGTAATGATTGACACAAAACAGCACAGAAACGGCTACACTGAAAACACAAGGACATTTGCTTCAAATCAATATGTATTCTATTGGGATTATGAAACACCATGTAAAAGAACAAATCAGTTTATCCTGAGCAAATGCATAAGCAGATATTATGTTTATCATTACAATGGACAAATTGTTGTCCCATATTGTTTAGCACCTTTTGAGACAGTCTCATATATATAGCGATAGACACAACCATATATATGACAAATAACTGGAGATATACGTAATAATATATATTCATATGATGTGCAACTTATTCGAGAATAAAGATGTGGTAGGGAATTATTTTATATTGTTATACTCCGTAAGACCCAACACTGTTCCTTCGGTCCACCTCGCCTCCACCGGATGGTGACCAGTGTAGACATAGATACATGCAATGAGTGACAACTCTCTTGACCCCCAGCATCAATTTACTGTCAACTTTAGCTAATTCTATATTGTGATATATTTCTAAGATATGGAGTGAATTCATGTCTACAATATAAGCTAATCTAGTTCTGCAATAGCAATGTATTGATTTTCCCAAAACATAAAGGCTGTCTATTTCTAAAATATGAAGATGATATATTTATAAAAGATGAGGGTATTGTATTTCTAAAAGAGGGAATGAATATATTTCTAAAATATAAAGGTTATTTATGTATCCAATATATAAAGAATATATTTACACAAAATGAAGGTATTCATGTCTACAATATAATCTAATCTATTTCTGCAATCGCAATGCTCTGATTTTCCAAAACATAAAGGCTGTCTATTTCTAAAATATGAAGATGATATATTTATAAAAGATGAGGGTATTGTATTTCTAAAAGAGGGAATGAATATATTTCTAAAATATAAAGGTTATTAATGTATCCAATTATAAAGAAATAACACAAAATGAAGGTATTCATGTCTACAATATAATCTAATCTATTTCTGCAATCGCAATGCTCTGATTTTCCAAAACATAAAGGCTGTCTATTTCTAAAATATGAAGATGATATATTTATAAAAGGTGAGGGTATTGTATTTCTAAAAGAGGGAATGAATATATTTCTACAAAATGAAGGTATTAATATCTAAGTTATGAAGTAGGCAATATATTGGGATATGATTGAACAAATATGATGAAAATCTAGTTAAAAGTATGGAAGTGATCTCTTCATAATCTAATTTATTTCTAAAAATTATGGTAACCTATTTCTAACCTATGATACTGTAGTGGTCTGCACTGACCTCTCAGGCAAGTAACCACATAGACAGGTAGGCGTGGGGAGTGTCTTGATATCAGGGAGCCTAGGAGGTGTAATAGTTAGCACACTGGCCCGGAATGCAAAGAGATGTGGGTTCGAGTCCCGTTCTAGGCACGGTATTTCCCATTTTCATCACCCCCATGACACTGGTTGCCGTGATCAGGATCCTGTACAAGCTTTGCGCTGTATGGTTGTTGAACCTACCCTGTGTATGTATGTGTTACTGTTAGTGCATTGCCTGTGTGTATGTAATTGTAAGCATTACAAGACTTACAATTCCAGGGGGACGAGTGTAGTGGTCTGCACTGACCTCTCAGGCAAGTAACCACATAGACAGGTAGGCGTGGGGAGTGTATTGATATCAGGGAGCCTAGGTGGTGTAATGGTTAGCACAATGGCCCGGAATGCAAAGAGATGTGGGTTCGAGTCCCGCTCTAGGCACAGTATTTCCCATTTTCATCACCCCCATGACAATAGTAATAGGTAGGTGATATATTTCTGAAGTATCAAGGTCTGCAACATGTTGGTAACTGGCGCTTGCATCACCCCCCCCCCCCCCCCCTTCCTCCTCCCAGAACCCCCTCCCCTTCCCCCACCCCCATTCCCTTCACCCAGACTTTCAACCACGCCCTGGCGCGTCCCAGTGGGGCGGGACGCGGCGTTTATCTTGTGTGTAGCGCCAGTCAGCGCTGCTCGGAGGAAATTGGGTGTAAATGGACGCCCGGCACACAGATATCACAAGCACCTCCTGATTGTAATCGGGGCAGTCCATCTAGCACGCCCGGTCAATTACCGCCCCCCTGATGAATTAGTAATATGCTAATTAGGGAAGTTAGTTGGTTGGTTGGTGGAGTTTTACGTCC